>CM035167.1:145390490-145758633 GCA_020205615.1 Panax quinquefolius
TTTAATCATCATAAAATGCCAAACTCATAAGATTTCATCACCAATAACCAAAACTCTCATCAAAATCTGCATATACCTCTATATATGATTTTCAAGCCATAAAATCATATTTTCAATTTTCTTACTTCACACAACATATTTAATTCATTTACTCATAACTAGAATATTTTCATGAAAATACCAAATCAGTTCCAAAAATATTTCTTTTCTGAGATTTAGCATAACATAGTCCTATATTGAACATATATTTTCTCGAAATTTTAAAATTCATTTACTATTTTTCATATATACAAAAACCACCGAATATTTAAACATTTATCATAAATTGTACTTTTGTCCAAAAATTCTAAAATTAATACGGTATACTGATATTATATAGATGTACTCCCAATAAAAATTTCATCAATTTTGGAGTTAATCACAAGGAGTTATAAGCGCTTACTTTTAAAATAGTCTTTTCTCATAAAATTCATAACTCTCAATCTATACATCCAAAAATCGCCATTTTTGGACACAATATATAAACTCATCAAATTATCATTTCAAATTTTTCCAGAATTTTGAAGATTGAGAAAAATTTCGAAACTAAAACATAATAACCCTTAAAATCCCTTTACTATCCCTTTACCTCAAAAGAGCAAAGATTTCCGACCTGAATAACGTTGAACTAACTTGCACCGTAGATAGCAATACTCAAAGTATACTCAAAATACTCACAAGAATACGCCGATAATATAGAGAGAAAAACTTGGCTTTCGGTGTCATTTTTCAATTCTAACCCAAGCACCCTATTTATAGGAAAATGCTTAAACACCAAAGCGAAAATTTAATAAAATATTAATATAATATATATTAAATTCCTACGCCCACTCTGACCATCTGACCATCTGAATTCAGCCACTAATAATGACAAAAACAAAAAAAAAGCGTTTGTTATTAAAATTAATTAAAACTTTCAAAAATCAATTATTTTAACTTCTAACTTCAATAATTCATAATAAATAGCCCTTTTATCGTAAAATTCGAATCGCTTGAGTTTTTATAGGAAATTCAATTCTCTACAACTTTACGTAAGAAAGTTTTTCCAAATTCCAAATGTAAATTGACCGAAATCCACAAACTGGACGATTTTACAAAGCTATAATCAAATTTCAATTGAAGAAATGGGGTCCACCGACATGTTTAACATGTTTTAAACATTTATTGTAACAAAAATATTCTTCCTCCTCATATACTCATATATTCCACATTCACTTGTAAAATATCACCGTTAATATATTATTAAAATAATATATTTAAATGAATTATTTTATCGTAAAAAGATAAAATATTAATTTTCAACAATTGTCACTTTAAAAATTTTCTCCATCTATATCCACATAAAATAAATATTTTCTCATCATAAAAATCAATAATTAATTATTCACAAATAATATTACATAATCACAATATTAACAACCAGTGCAATTCCTAGGAAGAGAGGGCTTTCCAATAAGAATTTCTCTCATCTTGCCAAAGAATTAGGTGACCAAACCTCTCCTTAGATGTAACTTTCTAGGCATTGCCAATAATGTTATCCAATAATGTAAGACCCTCAAATTTTTTTAAATAAAAAGGAATTTCCTTTATTTATTATTTTGAAATAGTAAGGGTTGATTTGAATAATGTGGATAGTTAAGGTTAAATACGCAAATATTTCAAAATAAGCAAGTGGTTATAAAATATTCATTTTGTTTGGGAATATTCGTTTGGTCGTGGAATATTCAGATCTGTCGAGGAATATTAAATGCGATGGCCACAGCCCACGAGTGGGCCCCACTTGTGGTTGGTGAAGAAATGTCTTTGAATTTTATTTCAAATGTGGTGGGTGGCAATAGTAGCGTGTAAAGCCATCGTGCAAAAAGGTGTCAAGTCCCGCTTGGCTGACTAACATTTTCCTATAAATAGAGGGCTAAGTTAGAATTGAAAATCACACCGAAACAAAGTTTTCTCTCTCTCTCTCTATATTATCGAGCGTATTTTGTGAGTATTTAGATACTTTGAGAGTTCTGCTCAAGATAAGTTTCATTCAAAGATCACTTCCGACCTTTCCTTCCGAAGTACTGATTCTTTGAGGTAAGGAATGTTATTTTCTTCTCAAATGATATTAATTCTTCAATATCATTATGCTCAAATATCGGTTGGTACTTTTTATCAAATTTGGAACTTTTTCATGTCGGGTTACTTATTCACGAAGTTACTATTCATGAGTTACTATTCACGAGTTACTATTCACGAGTACTATTCATGAAGCGTGAAGATGTTTTTTGTGGAATTTCTATCTTTGGGTGTTTGAGTTACTATTCACGATATCAAGACTATTCACGATATCTGACACTATTCACGAATCATTTGACTATTCAATTTAAAAATGAAAATTTTTCTTTTCGCTCTAAAATATCTATTCTCGGATACTAGCTTTGATTGTATCCATGTTTTGATCATTCTTGAATTTTACACCACTATGATTATTTTTGAGGTATTATTGGACATGGATAAAACAAAGTACGAATCCTTAATCCTTAATCCTTGTCATTTTGTTTCAATCGGATTCGTTCTTTAAAATATTTTTCATCATCCTCGGTCTTAAATGATGATATTATTGAATATCTTTGGCTCAGTGGTAAAGATGAATGATTTCAAGAATATCTTTGGCTCGTAGTGCAAAGATGAAAGCAGTGTTTAAATGAATATGATCGATCGATGAATATCTTTGGCCTTTAGTGCAAAGATGAACAGTGTTGAGATGAACACGACCGATTGATGAATATCTTTGGCCCAGAGTGCAAAGATGAATATTTGATTTGAGATGAATATTGATTGATGTTACAGGGATAAAATATTGATGATGGACCGTTAAATTCATAGATTATAGTAGATTTCATTCTCTACGTAACTCTTCTATGAATTATTATTTCCATGCGAATATTGATCCGAAACTTGTTGTCATTGTATTCTATCGATTTTTCCTCGTTGAGACTAACGATAATTTGTTGTATATTATCTTAGTCATAACATTCTTTATCTTGGGCTAGTTGAGCTCACCCTTTCCTTGTTGTTCCATTTTTCTTCTCGTGAGGCGAGAATGTAGCGAGTACTAGTCAAGGGTATGGAATGAAGGTTCTAGAGAGAGTTGTTTAGTAGTCCTCACCATTATTGTAAAATAATGTATCAATAAATGTGATGAGGATTTATTTGAGTATAAATATTGTCTGAAGATAATATTTGTATTTAAACTCACAGCTTTATTGTTGTGATAATAAAGTTGTAGTTGTTTCGTACCATGTATTTGATTTACTTCGAGAATGGGTTGGATGGAATGGACCTATTTTGGGGTCGCCACAGTTGGTATCGAGCTTAGGGATATGATCTCCATGAGATCGAGGAATAAAACTAGAGGGAGAGACGAGTAAATCCTTTCATAGTGTGTCCTACCTAAGCTTATTTGTTAGTTGTCAAGATATGTGGATATTATGTGATTGATTTCCTTAATTAACCCTTGTTTTATGACAAGAATTGAGAATGTCGATCGAGAATATTAATAGTGGTGTAAATGAGACCGTGGAGATGTCTCAGATTTTAACAACGAGGAGAACGCGGCAACAGCCGTGGCAATGTACCTCCCGCGTGAATAACACCACCGAGCGTATGATGAACGAGGGGATGTTTAGAAGTTTTTTGCGCTTCATGCAAAATCGCATTTGGGAGACTCGTGTTCAAAATACAGGAGGAGATGATAGCAATTACCGTGGTCACAAAATGCAAGCAGTTCAAAGAGTTGGGACCACTGCACTCGGGAAAGCCAGATCCGATCACGGCGGAAACATGGGTCAAACAAATTACCAAGATATTCGATGTCTTGGGATGCACGAAGGAACGTAAAGTTCCATTCGCTACTTTTATGTTCCGTATGGCGCGGCAGACATTCGGTGGGAATCAGTGAAGCGCACTCCATTCACCGCACACTCAAAGATGTCATGGAGACGTTTGAAAATGGCTTCAATGACAAGTACTTCCTCGAAAGTATTCGGCTATACGAAGGAAGTGGAGTTTATTAGATTGGAGCGAGAATAACAATGACGGTGTCCCAAAGACGAGGCGAAGTTTCATGGAGTTATCCAGCTTTGCACCTCATTTGGTGGAGAATGAGGAACGTATGACGCGGATGTTTCGAGAGAGGTTGAAACCCAAAGATACGTCAAGATCTCATTTCTCATAAATTTTCTCTCTATTCGGATGTTGTAAATGAGGGCTCAGCTTGTTAGAAGCGAGATAACGAGTACGTTCAACCGAGAGACCATAACCGTGATCATACCAAAGATAGCGGTCATCGTAATAACGATAACCAAAGGAGAAAGAAGAATACGGACAAAGGCGGTAACCACTCGGTGGTAATCGTGGCCATGAAAATAGAAGAAGCGAGTTGGGAGGAGATTTTAAAAGAGGAGATTCAACAACGACCATGTGAAGACGCTGGCCAAAGGGTGGCAACCGGTTCCAAGGAGGAGAAAGACCATCTATCAGATATGTTACAAATGAGGGAAAGAGGGATATATCACCAAACCGCCCACAACAGCTTTAAGGTATGCTATAATTGTGGAAAAGAAGGACATATCGCTCGAGATTGTACGATATCGAAACCTAGTGCAGCGGGGGCGGTGACTCAAAAGGATGTCCCAGAAAAGTCAAAGTCAACGATTCCTGGAAGAGCGTTTGTCGTGACCGGTCAAAATACGAGGAACCCGAACGAAGTTAGCACGGGTTAGTTAATTATAAATTCTTGCGATGTTTATACCTTACTAGATACCCCTGCTTCTACCCATTCTTTTTATCTCTTTGCTTATGCGCCAACGCTTTGAACTTGACTACGGAGAAATTAGACTTTGACCTATTTATGGAGACTCCGTTAGGAGAAACTTTCATTACATCCGTTGTTTAAAAAATCTTGTTTGATTCAAGTTGGCACCATTACCTTACCTGTTGACCTTATCTCTTTAAAGATACTTGCTTTTGGGGATTGATTGGTTAACTACTCATCATGCCAAAATTGATTGCTTTTGTAAGGTTGTTAGTTTTCATATTCCTAAGCAACCCAAGTTATTCAACTCAAGCAGCCAAACCATTGTAGTCAAACATTTTCATATCAAGCCATGAAGTCATTCGCTTATTACGGATGTCAAGTTTTCTTAGTCCATGTTATGGATTTGAATAAAGACACGCCGATTTGAATAATATTCCTTGTTATTGATTTTCCCCGACGTATTTTCTCAAGAATTTCTTGCTTACTCCCAAAGCTCGATATTAAATTTTGTATCGACTTTGAACCCTAGACAAAACTCATTTCTAAAATCTCATATCGAATGGCTCCTATTGAACTTCGTGAGTTAAAATTCAACTATAGAATTTGGTACATGAGCCTTTATCTTGTGACTTCCTTTGTGGAATTCACCTAAGCCGATTCTCCGTAGGGACGCCATATTCGCATGCGATAGTAAACCGATAGGTGTCATTGTGACGTCTATCCAAGGTTGAGATATGAGTCACAACTTGAGAACAACCTAAGCTCAGAATCGAAATACGTAGCTTTCAGGCTTAGTTGGTTATTATCGAGATTCGTTGAAGGATATTCTCGAATCGCTATTCCATTAACGTAGAATGACTTTCATAGAGATACAAAATTCAAATGGAGCAAGGAATGTGGTAAGAGCTTCAAGAACTCAAGAGGAGACTCATTTCAAAGACATGTTCCGACCATGCCATCCTCGAAAAGTCGAACGTGGTAGGTGACGTGTTGAGTAGAAGATCGTATACAAGCACGAAAGTACAATATTGTCAAAGACTCATTTCAGATAATATACAAATAATAGAGATAGAGATGAAAACTCTAGGTACCCACGTGATGATATACGAGTGCGTGATGATATACTGAAGACGTGATGATATACGAGTATAATCGACTTTTAATCGATAAAGTTAAAGTCGCTCAAGCTACACAACGGGAAATGATGAATTTGAAGAAGGAGGTGCAAGAAGTTGTTATTTTAAAAGCGAGAATCTGTGAGGTGAGGAAAGCTCAAACCTTCGATTTATTAATCCATTTGAAATTCTCGATCGAATAGGAACCGTGGCCTATAGACTCGCTTTTACCGCCAAGTACGACGCGCGTGTTCATAACGCTTTTCACGATCGATGTTACGTAAATATGTGGACGAATTCAAACACGCTATCGAAGTTAGAACCTGGACGAGATAGCCAAGACTTAACGTCGCGAGGAGGTACTGCACAAGATTTTGTAGAGGAAAGAACACTGACCTATGTATCGAGGTTATACCATAAGTTAAAGTTTTGTGGAGAAACCATGCTATCAAGAAATGATCTCGAGTTGGAAACGAAAATGAAAGCGTAGGTATCTTTACCTTTTCAAACACTGTAGTATCGTCGTCAATTTCGAGGACGAAATTTCATAAGGAGGGAGGTCAGAAGACCCTCAAATTTTTTAAATAAAAGGAATTTCCTTTATTTATTATTTTGAAATAAGTAGGGTTGATTTGAATAATGTGGATAGTTAAGGGTTAAATACGCAAATATTTCAAAATAAGCAAGTGGTTATAAAATATTCATTTTTGCTCTGAATATTCGTTTTGGTCGTGGAATATTCGCATCGTCGAGGAATATTCGTGACGACAGCAGCAGCAGCCCATGAGTGGGCCCCACTTGTGGTTGGTGAAGAAATGTGCTGAATTTTATTTCAAATGTGGTGGTGGCAATAGTAGCGGTGTAAAGCCATCAGTAAAGAAAGTCAAGTCTCGCCTTTGCTTGGCTAACATTTTCCTATAAATAGAGGCTGTTAGAATTGAAAATCACACCGTAAACAAAGTTTTCTCTTCTCTCTATATTATTGAGCGTTATTTTGTGAGTATTTAGATACTTTGAGAGTTCCCTGCTCAAGACAAGTTTCATTCAAAGATCACTTGAGCCTTTCCTTCCGGCACCGATTCTTTGAGGTAAGGAATGTTATTTTCTTCTCAAATGATATTAATTCTTCAATATCATTATCTTTGAAATATCGTTTGGTACTTTTATCAAATTTGGAACTTTTTCATGTTCTGGGTTACTATTCACGAGTTACTATTCATGAGTTACTATTCACGAGTTACTATTCACGAAAGTACTATTCATTAAGCGCGTGAAGATGTTTTTTGTGGAATTTCTATCTTTGGGTGTTTGAGAGTTACTATTCACGATACGGCCTTTATTCACGATACTGACTATTCACTTAATACTTAAGACTATTCACCGAAAAATGAAAATTTTTCTTTTCGTCTAAAATATCTATTCTGGATACTAGCTTTGATTGTATCCATGTTTTGATCATTCTTGAATTTTACACCACTATGATTATTTTTGAGGTATTATTGGACATGGATAAAACAAAGTACGAATCCTTAATCCTTAATCCTTGTCATTTTGTTTCACCGGATTCGCTTCTTTAAAAATTTTTCATCATCCTCATCTTAAATGATGATATTATTGAATATCTTTGGCCCGTAGTGCAAAGATGAATGATTTCTGAAGAATATCTTTGGCCTCAGTGCAAAGATGAAAGCGAGTGTTTTAAATGAACACGACCGATCGATGAATATCTTTGGCCTTTAGTGCAAAGATGAACAAAGTTGAGATGAACATGACCGATTGATGAATATCTTTGGCTCAGTAGTGCAAAAGATGAATATTTGATTTGAGATGAATATTGATTGATGTTACGGGGATAAAATATTGATGATGGATCGTTAAATTCATAGATTATAGTAGATTTCATTCTCACGTAACTCTTCTATGAATTATTATTTCCATTGCGAATATTGATCTCAAACTTGTTTGTACATTGTATTCTATCGATTTTTCCTCGCTGGAGACTAACGATAATTTGTTGTATATTATCTTAGTCATAACATTCTTTATTGGGCTAGTTGAGCTCACCCTTTTCCTTGTTGTTCCATTTTTCTTCTCGTGGAGGCGAGAATGTAATGCGAGTACTAGTGGGGTATGGAATGAAGGTTCTAGAGAGAGTTGTTTAGTAGTCCTCACCATTATTGTAAAATAATGTATCAATAAATGTGATGAGGATTTATTTGAGTATAAATATTGTCTTGAAGATAATATTTGTATTTAAACTCACAGCTTTTATTGTTGTGATAATAAAGTTGTAGTTGTTTTACGTACTACGTATTTGACGACTTCGAATGGGTTGGATGGAATGGACCTATTTTGGGGTCGCCACAAATAATATTATTCGATAATATGAATTATTGTCTCCGATAATGGAAAATATCGTACGTGACAATTATCAAAACAACAATAATATAAAATATCAACGTAGCAATTATTTAATCAATAAAATAAAATATTGAATAAGAATTATCAGTAATAATTATTGAGTAATGCCTTTTACGAAAAAAAAAAATTATCATGCTTCATGAATAGTACTTTAAATGAATAAGAACTCGTGAATAAGAACTCATGAATAAGAACTCATGAATAAGAACTCGTGAATAAGTAACTCATGAATAGTAACTCGTGAATAGTAACTCATGAATAAGAACTCATGAATAGTAATTAAAAAATTGAATACTTTTATTTCATAAAATTCGGGTCTTACAATCTCCCTCCTTATGAAATTTCGTCCCCGAAATTTACGCACTCGTATTTCAAAGAGTTGAGAATACCTTGTTTTCATTTCGATTCTATCTCCCCGTCATCATGATTTCTCCATTGCTCATCTCCTCATATTTCGATATCATTCTAGAATAGAGCTTCAAAACAAGGGTTAATTTAACAAATTAACATATCACATAATATCCCGATATTATGACTCGACCAACAAATAAGCTTAGGTAGGACACACTAGCGAAGGATTTACTCGCTCTCCCTCCTAGTTCTATTCCCCGATCTCCGCCAGAGATCATATCCTAAGCTCGATACCCAAATGTAACGACCCCAAAATAGGTCCATTCCATCCAACCCATTCTCGAAGTCGCTAAATATATGGTACGGAAAATAACTACAACTTTATTACAACAATTGTCGTGGTAAAATACAACAACACATATATGTTGTGAGTTTGGATACAAATATATACCAATCAGAAGACGTCACAATGACACCTTACATAAAGGTATAGTCAAAACCTGCTTTTAGAAATTAGAATCTTTGGGAAGTGCTCATGAAAACCTTCGTATATGGGGAGGCCATGCTTTTAGGTTATGGTAGATATCATATGGCCACGAATTATCCTTGGTTGACCTAATAGACCCCCAAAGAAAAAACGAGAAGATTACTATCGTATTCTTCCCAATGGTGAGTCTTCTCTTGACATATCATTATCTCCACTGCCTCTAATTGGGTATTATACTCCAAACAAACACCAAGATTATATAGTAGTGCTTGTAAATATACTCAACAAGTGGATGAGCACAACCATGTCTTATGATAACACGAGTTTGTATGTCATTTAGACATCTTGTATGATAAAGGCAAAACACCTTCCAAGTTAAATTCACCTCACCCTCAACATCTATAAACCACCATTCTATTCCCTCGCTATCCCCGCCTACCCAAATACACTTTTTTATTACCCGAAAGGAATTGTGAAACAAAAGGGTGAGCACAACTAGCTCAAGAAAGAATATTATGACTAAAGATAAATAAATTATCAATAGTCTTCATCAAGAATAAATCGTAGATTTAGAACATATGGTAGATGATAAAACTTTTCAACCATAGTTGCGTGAATGAGCAATCCATTAGAAGAGTCAAATAGACTATAAAGTCTATTGTCTTCTCCATGTTAAAAATCCACCAACAATATTTTATCCTCGTAACATCAATCAACAGTTCCTTTTCCACAATCATATGAATAACTCATAATCATAATTGTGATTCTAAATTCCTCTTCTCATCCGGAGATCAAGATAATTTTCATCACCGCCTTTACCCGAAACATCAAATATCATGGTTATACCAAATCACAGCCTCGCTCATAATCATACTAATAAATTCATCTTTGCACCACGGGCCAAAGATATTCATCAACAGCTTCATCTTTACACTACTGTATTAAAAGATATTCAACAACAGTCATCTTTGCATTACGAGCCAAAGATATTCATCAATAATTCATCTTTGCACTACAAAGCAAAGATATTCAACAACGGACATCTTTGCATTACAAGCCAAAGATATTCATCAATAATTCATCTTTGCACTACAAGCTAAAGATATTCAACAACGTGTCATCTTTGCATTACGAGTAAAAGATATTCATCAATAATTCATCTTTGCACTACAAAAAGCAAAGATATTCAACATCAGTCATCTTTGCATTACGAGCAAAAGATATTCATCAATAATTCATCTTTGCACTACAAAGCAAAGATATTCAACATCGTGTCATCTTTGCATTACGAGCAAAAAGATATTCATCAATAATTCATCTTTGCACTACAAAGCAAAGATATTCAACAACAGTCATCTTTGCTGCAACGAGCCAAAGATATTCATCAATAATTCATCTTTGCACTACAAAGCAAAGATATTCATCAACAAGCCATCTTTTGCACTACTAAGCAAAAGATATTCATATCTCAAATAAATACATAATCATTTCGTGGTTATATAACAATAATTATAACCATGTTGATCAATTCACCTTTGCACTTAAGCTAAAAATATTCAATTGTAAATTCAATGGTCATGATCATACCAGCCAACAATTCAACTTTTGCACTACTGGCCAAAGAGAACCTATGGTCACGATCATACCAATAATCTACCCATCTTTACACTCAAGTCAAAGAGAAATATCATCATTAGGGTTATAAGAATGTTATATAAAAACAATATAATCAAAACATGGTTTTAATTTCAAGAGTAAGATTCATAAATCAACGATAATTTGGTCAGAGAAGAAACCAATTTGTCGTGAATAAGACTTCAGATTTGTACATAGTACTCAGATATCGTGCATAAGAATCCCTCGACACTAAAAGATAAAGTTTTATAATAAAATTCATATCCATATTTATAACACCTTAATCCAAATGTTATAAATCACTTAGAAATCTCATAATCTAATATTATTAATATTATAATAATATTTTAATCATTTCTAAAACTTATAAACAATTTAATTAAATTGAATTAAATTGTTTACACTTTACTAATAAATGCATTTAATCATCATAAAATGCCAAACTCATAAGATTTCATCACCAATAACCAAAACTCTCATCAAAAATCTGCATATACCTCATATATGATTTTCAAGCCATAAAATCATATTTTCCAATTTTCTTACTTCACACAACATATTTAATTCATTTACTCATAACTAGAATATTTTCATGAAAAATACCAAATCAGTTCCAAAAATATTTCTTTTCTGGGATTTAGCATAACATAGTCCTATATTGAACATATATTTTTCTCGAAATTTTAAAAATTCATTTACTATTTTTCATATGGCCAAAACCACCGAATATTTAAACATTTATCATAAATTGTACTTTTGTCCAAAAATTCTGAAATTAATACGGTATACTGATATTATATAGATGTACTCCCAATAAAAATTTCATCAATTTTGGAGTTAATCACAAGGAGTTATAAGCGGTTACTTTTAAAATAGTCTTTTCTCATAAAATTCATAACTCTCAATCTATACATCCAAAAATCGCCATTTTTGGACACAATATATAAAACTCATCAAATTATCATTTCAAATTTTTCCAGAATTTTTGAAGATTGAGAAAAATTTCGAAACTAAAAACATAATAACCCTTAAAATCCCTTACTATCCCTTACCTCAAAAGAAAAGAAAGATTGACCGAATAATAACGCCGAATCGAACTTGCAATCAGTATAGCAATACTCAAAGTATACTCAAAATACTCACAAGAATACGCTCGATAATATAGAGAGAAAACTTCAGCTCGTGTGTCATTTTCAATTCTAACCTAAACACCCTATTTATAGAAAATGCTTGTAACACCAAAAGCGTAAAATTTAATAAAATATTAATATAATATATATTAAATTCCTACGCCCACTCTGACCATCTGACCATCTGAATTCAGCCACTAATAATGACAAAAACAAAAAAAAAACGTTTTTGTTATTAAAATTAATTAAAACTTTCAAAAATCAATTATTTCTAACTTGAACTTCAATAATTCATAATAAATAGCCCTTTTATTAGAAAATTCGAATCTCGCGAGTTTTATAGGAAATTCAATTCTCTACAACTTTTAACGTAAGAAAGTTTTTCCAAATTCCAAACAGAAATTGACCAAATCCACAAACGGACGATTTTACAAAAGTTATAATCAAATTTCGATCAAGAAATGGGGTCCACCGACATGTTTAACATGTTTTAAACATTTATTGTAACAAAATATTCTTCCTCCTCATATACTCATATATTCCACATTCATCGTAAAAATATCATCGTTAATATATTATTAAAATAATATATTTAAATGAATTATTTTATCGTAAAAAGATAAAATATTAATTTTCAACAATTGTCACTTTAAAAATTTTCTCCATCTATATCCACATAAAATAAATATTTTTCTCATCATAAAAATCAATAATTAATTATTCACAAATAATATTACATAATCACAATATTAACAACTGTGCAATTCCTAGAAAGAGGGGCTTTCCAATAAGAATTTCTCCTTCTTGGCCAATGAATTAGGTGACCAAACCTCTCCTTAGACAGTAACTTTCTAGGCATTGCCAATAATGTTATCCAATAATATTATTCAGATAATATGAATTATTGTCTCGATAATGGAAAATATCATCTTGTGACAATTATCAAAACAACAATAATATAAAATATCAACGTAGCAATTATTTAATCAATAAAATAAAATATCGAATAAAGAATTACATAATAATTATTGAGTATTGCCTTTTACGAAAAAAAAAATTATCATGCTTCATGAATAGTACTCGTGAATAGTAACTCGTGAATAGTAACTCATGAATAAGAACTCATGAATAAGAACTCGCTGAATAGTAACTCATGAATAAGAACTCGTGAATAAGAACTCATGAATAAGAACTCATGAATAGTAATTAAAAAAATTGAATACTTTTATTTCATAAAATTCGGGGTCTTACAATCTCCCTCCTTATGAAATTTCGTCCCTCGAATTTACGTGACTGTATTTCAAAGAGTTGAGAATACCTTGTTTTCATTTCGATTCTATCTCCCCCACATCATGATTTCTCCATTGCTCATCTCCTGTATTTCAGATATCATTCTAGAATACAGCTTCAAAACAAGGGTTAATTTAACAAATTAACATATCACATAATATCCCGATATTATGACTGACCAACAAATAAGCTTAGGTAGGACACACTAGCGAAGGATTTACTCGTCTCTCCCCTCCTAGTTCTATTCCCCGATCTCCGCCAGAGATCATATCCCTAAGCTCTGATACCAAATGTAACGACCCCAAAATAGGTCCATTCCATCCAACCCATTCTGAGTCGCTAAATATATGGTACGGAAAATAACTACAACTTTATTACAACAATTGTCGTGCAAAATACAACAACACATATGTTGTGAGTTTGGATACAAATATATACCAACCAGAAGACGTCACAATGACACCTTACATAAAGGTATAGTCAAAAACCTGCTTTTAGAAATTAGAATCTTTGGGAAGTGCTCATGGAAACCTTCGTATATGGGAGGCCATGCTTTTAGGTTATGGTAGATATCATATGGCCACGTAATTATCCTTGGTCAATCTAATAGACCCCAAAGAAAAACGAGAAGATTACTATCGTATTCTTCCCAATGGTGAGTCTTCTCTCGACATATCATTATCTCCACTCGCCTCTAATTGGGTATTATACTCCAAACAAACACCAAGATTATATAGTAGTGCTTGTAAATATACTCAAGAAGTGGATGAGCACAACCATGTCTCTTATGATAACACGAGTTTGTATGTCATTAGACATCTTGTATGATAAAAGGGCAAAACACCCTTCCAAGTTAAATTCACCTCACCCTCAACATCTATAAACCACCATTCTATTCCCTCGTTATCCCCCGCCGACCCAAATACACTTTTATTACACCGAAAGGAATTGTGAAACAAAAGGGTGAGCACAACTAGCTTCAAGAAAGAATATTATGACTAAAGATAAATAAATTATCAATAGTCTTCATCAAGAATAAATCGTAGATTTAGAACATATATGGTAGATGATAAAACTTTTCAACCATAGTTGCAATGAATGAGCAATCCATTAGAAGAGTCAAATAGACTATAAAGTCTATTGTCTTCTCCATGTTAAAAATCCCACCAACAATATTTTATCCCTCAGAACATCAATCAACAGCCTTTCCACAATCATATGAAATAACTCATAATCATAATTGTGATTCTAAATTCTCTTCTCATCCGTGACGAAGATAATTTTCATCACCGTCTTTACCTCAAAACATCAAATATCATGGTTATACCAAATCACGCCTCTGCTCATAATCATACTAATAAATTCATCTTTGCACCACGGGCAAAGATATTCATCAACAGTTCATCTTTACACTACGTATCTAAAGATATTCAACAACAGTCATCTTTGCATTACGAGCCAAAGATATTCATCAATAATTCATCTTTGCACTACAAAGCAAAGATATTCAACAACGGGACATCTTTGCATTACAAGCCAAAGATATTCATCAATAATTCATCTTTGCACTACAAGCCAAAGATATTCAACAATGTCATCTTTGCATTACGAGCAAAAGATATTCATCAATAATTCATCTTTGCACTACAAAGCAAAGATATTCAACATCGTGTCATCTTTGCATTACGAAGCAAAAGATATTCATCAATAATTCATCTTTTTACTACAAAAGCAAAGATATTCAACATCGTCATCTTTGCATTACAAGCAAAAAGATATTCATCAATAATTCATCTTTGCACTGCAAAGCAAAGATATTCAACAACAGTCATCTTTGCACAACGAGCCAAAGATATTCATCAATAATTCATCTTTGCACTACAAAGCAAAGATATTCATCAACAAGCCATCTTTGCACTACTACGAGCCAAAGATATTCATATCTCAAATAAATACATAATCATTTCGTGGTTATATAACAATAATTATAACCATGTTGATCAATTCACCTTTTTGACTTAAGCTAAAAATATTCAATTGTAAATTCAATGGTCATGATCATACCACCAACAATTCAACTTTTGCACCATCGGCAAAAGAGAACCTATGGTCACGATCATACCAATAATCTACCCATCTTTACACTCAAGTCAAAGAGAAATATCATCATTAGGGTTATAAGAATGTTATATAAAACAATATAATCAAAACATGGTTTTAATTTCAAGAGTAAGATTCATAAATCAACGATAATTTGGTCGAGAAGAAACCAATTTGTCGTGAATAGTACCTCGTATTTCATACATAGTATCGTATACGTGCATATAAGAATCCCTCGATACGAAAAGATAAAGTTTCATAATAAAATTCATATCCATATTTATAACACCTTAATCCAAATGTTATAAATCACTTAGAAATCTCATAATCTAATATTATTAATATTATAATAATATTTTAATCATTTCTAAAACTTATAAACAATTTAATTAAATTGAATTAAATTGTTTACACTTTACTAATAAATGCATTTAATCATCATAAAATGCCAAACTCATAAGATTTCATCACCAATAACCAAAACTCTCATCAAAAGTCTGATATACCTCATATATGATTTTCAAGCCATAAAATCATATTTTTCATTTTCTTACTTCACACAACATATTTAATTCATTTACTCATAACTAGAATATTTTCATGAAAAATACCAAATCAGTTCCAAAAATATTTCTTTTCTGGGATTTAGCATAACATAGTCCCATATTGAACATATATTTTTCTCGAAATTTTAAAAATTCATTTACTATTTTTCATATGGCCAAAACCACCGAATATTTAAACATTTATCATAAATTGTACTTTTGTCCAAAATTCTAAAATTAATACGGTATACTGATATTATATAGATGTACTCCCAATAAAAATTTCATCAATTTTGGAGTTAATCACAAGGAGTTATAAGCGGTTACTTTTAAAATAGTCTTTTCTCATAAAATTCATAACTCTCAATCTATACATCCAAAATCGCCATTTTGGACACAATATATAAAACTCATCAAATTATCATTTTAAATTTTTCCAGAATTTTTGAAGATTGAGAAAAATTTCGAAACTAAAAACATAATAACCCTTAAAATCCCTTACTATCCCTTTACCTCAAAAGAAAGCGAGATTTCACCTGGAATAACGTTGAATCTAATCCTTGCACCGTATAGCAATACTCAAAGTATACTCAAAATACTCACAAGAATACGCCGATAATATAGAGAGAAAACTTCAGTTTAAAAGTCATTTTCAATTCTAACCTAAGACCCTATTTATAGGAAAATGCTTAGAACACCAAAACAGAAAATTTAATAAAATATTAATATAATATATATTAAATTCCTACGCCCACTCTGACCATCTGACCATCTGAATTCAGCCACTAATAATGACAAAAACAAAAAAAAACGTTTTTGTTATTAAAATTAATTAAAACTTTCAAAAATCAATTATTTCGGAACTTCGGAACTTCAATAATTCATAATAAATAGCCCTTTTATCAGAAAATTCGAATCTCGCGAGTTTTTATAGGAAATTCAATTCTCTACAACTTTTCAGAAGAAAGTTTTTCCAAATTCCAAACAGAAATTGACCAAAAATCCACAAACGGACAATTTTACAAAGCTATAATCAAATTTCATTCAAAGAAATGGGGTCCAATTTACATGTTTAACATGTTTTAAACATTTATTGTAACAAAAATATTCTTCCTCCTCATATACTCATATATTCCACATTCAAAGGTAAAAATATCACCGTTAATATATTATTAAAATAATATATTTAAATGAATTATTTTATCGTAAAAAGATAAAATATTAATTTTCAACAATTGTCACTTTAAAAATTTTCTCCATCTATATCCACATAAAATAAATATTTTTCTCATCATAAAATCAATAATTAATTATTCACAAATAATATTACATAATCACAATATTAACAACCAGAGGCTCCTTCAGGAAGAGGGGGCTTTCCAATAAGAATTTCTCCTCATCGGCGCAATTTAGGTGACCAAACCTCTCCTTAGATGAGAACTTTCTAGGCATTGCCAATAATGTTATCCAATAATATTATTCAGATAATATGAATTATTGTCTGATAATGGAAAATATCGTCTTGACAATTATCAAAACAACAATAATATAAAATATCAACGTAGCAATTATTTAATCAATAAAATAAAATATTGAACAAAGAATTACCGTAACAATTATTGAGTAATGCCTTTTTACGAAAAAAAATTATCATGCTTCATGAATAGTACTTTCGTGAATAATAACTCGTGAATAAGAACTCATGAATAAGAACTCGTGAATAAGAACTCATGAATAAAGAACTCGTGAATAGTAACTCATGAATAGTAACTCGTGAATAGTAACTCATGAATAGTAACTCATGAATAGTAATTAAAAAAATTGAATACTTTTATTTCATAAAATTCGGGGTCTTACATCACACTTCTACTTCTTGCTTGATCTGACTTTTGAGTGTTCTTGGTGGATCGTAGATTGAGCCTCTGGACTCACTATCACTTGATTCGATCACCCACACCTTCTCCAAAACTCACAACTCCAAGTGACCTTTGATCTTTGAAACTCTTCTATATTTATACATCTTCCCAATTCTTCCGTTGGAAAGTAGCCGTTAAAAGCTATTCAAATGTCTTCATAGATCTCGAGTTGCTTGAGGTAGACTACTTGATGTGACATGTCATACTTTTCCGACACTTTAGCTTCATCGCTTCACCGCTCCTTTTTCGGATGTATCACTTTACCGTCTTCAAGGCGGTTGAAGACTTTATCTCTTCTCGATTTCTAGATCGAGAGGTTGTCCTTTTGCATTGATGCTCTCAATAAGCACTTGTTCAATATTAATCTTTAGATTGAACCGCTGCCAATGCTTGATCTTGGTATTCGAACTCTACGATTCTCGATGCATGTCTTCAAGGACCTCGATCGTAGTGTCTTGTTGAGTGTTGCTTTCGTTAGTTGGTAGAGTTAACACTACGATCCGGAAGAGTGTTGATTGGATCTTCAATGTAGAAACACCCTTCCTCAGATTATGCAAAGGCTTCAATACTTCACATTTGCTTTGACAGCTTCTCGACATCTTGATGGCTCGATTCCTTGTCCCCGGTCCCTTCCGAATATTAAGACACTTGATTTGTGAAAGCGTCCCACCACTTTCTCCTTGTGATCTCCCGTTCACTTATCATCAATGATCTAACACGGCACTTAATCATTTTAGCCTTGCTTTTCAGAGGCTGACCAGTATCTCGGTTCACTTTCCATCAGTCCCTTCTTTGTTTGGCAAACACTACGATCTTGGTTACTTCCAAGGTCGTTGTCTTTTGTTCTTTTGTCAAAGAATCGCATTAGGTGACTTTTCCTTAATCATTCTTTGAAGTCTTCTTTGAATCATCTTGTGGAAGACTTCATCACGAATGGCCTTTCAACTCAATCTTGATCTTCGATTGGATTGTTGCTTAGTTCTCCGCTAGCATGTATGTCATTCGTTGAGTGCTCTCTGGTTCCCTTTACTTGTGGATCGCATCTTTGCGAGTACCAACCGGAGGCTTCGTACCTTTGGATATTCCTGGAGTGCTCATTTGTTTGAGAACCGTGATTCCGCTCTACGATCCCGACTTAGCATTGTGAGCACTTCTTTTGGAGTCATAGTTCTCGCTTCTACGATTCAAACTTCTACCGCAGACACTTACGATCCCGAGATCGATCTTGACACTCTACGATTTCTGCGATTGTGCTTGTTGTCTTCATCTGATCTTGCCCGACTACGATCTCTGCATTCATTCAGTGGACTCTACGATCTCAGAGTGTAGCCTACGATCCTTGTCTTGGCTTTGGCATCGCTAGATTCTACGACTCTGAGTGTAGTCTACGTTTCATACTTGGCTTCGGTAGATGGTCGTTAAACAGGACGTGTCATCTCTCACGATTACGAACATGACTTCCTCAGCACACTACGATCCCGAGGAAGCTCTTCTCGACACACTACGATCCTTCTTCGTTTCCCCTGGAAGTCTACGAACTCCGAGATCTCACTATCTTGCATACTCCTATTCTTCCTCGATAGCTATCGAGTTGACTCTGACTCTCCCGGCGCATCACGACTTTTGTGCGCAAGGTCGATTTATCGACATGTCCTATCTATTACAACATAAGGTCAACATAACATGCTTGATCTTTCTATATTTATAGTCCTTGTACATCATTTCTTTTTAAGGACTTCACAAAGTTGTTTTGCTTATGTAGGATCAACCTAACATATTTGATCAATTCATTCTAAGTCCTTGTACATATATTTCTATTATCTATCAAATGACTTTACAGCTTTTCTTCATGCAAGCATATACTTGATATTCATTCATATATATATATATATATATATATATATATCATAATCAAATCATATATTAAATAGGAATATCATTCACATGTTTATTCCCACAAATCTCCCCTATTTGATTATGACAAAAACAATAAGTATGCATATGCATGTTATGAATGAATCTTAGATACAGTGAGCAGCTGTATTTCTAAACAGTTAATCATGAATGTCATTTATATTAATATGGCAATTATATATTCAGACATTCTACATCCTGGATCCAGAACATACTAATAGACTAGAGATGTACCTCCTTGGCTCCATGTATATTTCCAGGATGCTTGTTGATCAGCTACTCATCTGATTCTGATTCTTGCTTTTGCTCCCCCTCAGATGATGATCTTCTATCTTTGCTTGGCTCCCCTTCATCACCTTTTTGATCTGGTTTTCCTTTGACTTCTATGATTTTGGTATCATCATCTTGAGCTCCCCCTCGGATGATGATTCTTTATCTCTTCTTCTTCCTTCTTCTTCTTTGACTTCTTCTCCCTTAACCTCTGCTCTTCTTCTTTCTTTGCCTCTTTTCTCCCCTTTTTGTCATCAATCATTTGAGAGAGCCGCGTATGTTGACATAAGTCGCCCATCGAATGAAGGAGTTTGCAACTTCAAACTTTAGCTCTTGCTGTCCGAGTTCAAGTTGCACAGAGAAGGACTGTTTCAGATCGTCAATCTTGTCAGAGAGGGCTTCGATCTGCTTTGCATTGGCCTCCTGAACTTGTAGAGCTTCAGCCTTTTACGATCTTGGATGGCCTTCTGATAGATGTTATCTCTCTCTTGGAGTTTGAGAGATACATCAGCCAAAATAGCTTGAAGCTTGTGCTGGAAAGAGTCATCTCCTGCTGCGGCCGCCTTCTTGATTCTTCAGTGAGCATAGATATCTTCTTGCTTAAATCATCGAGCTTTCTTGAGTTCCTGCTCCAAAGCAGTTTGATCCTCTTGATTGGTAGCTTCAGATGTATGGGCAATGGATTGGACTCTACGATTGTCATCTTTAGATAGATTTTCAAAGGTGTGGATAATCCGAACAATTGTGGAGTACCAATTGCATGGAGGATGATGGAGTGTCATAGCGTTAGCGTTTGATTATAAGGAGACTTACGAGATTGATTTGAACATCATAAGCGGTAGAGTGATCGGACTCTACGATCAGCTTCTTGGACATGGTTCTTCTTCCTTCAGAGTCCTCCCTACGATCGTAGGGGATGTAGAGATTTCCAGCATGTCGATAGATCTTAAAGTGGGGTTTGGTTTGTGATCGACTTGGTGGCAAACTTCTTCACTCTTGAAAGTTCTCGAGCCACCGGTTCCATGCTTGAAAGCGCTTATAACACCAACCAAGTAACTTCCATCTTTTTCAGTAATGGCCTTTAGCCATGGCATCCACTGGAAGAACCATCTCATTAGCAGATCATCAGGGTTGTAGAGAATGGTTGTGCAGTCTATTTCCATGTTGTTCCAGTTCTTGACCAAGTCAAAGGAGGTCATTCTTACTATTTTGATCTGTTCACCTCCATGGTTTATCCATCTGTCAGGAGGAGTCTCTGATGGTTCATTGGGAACTTCTACTACTATTCTCCTGATAAATCTTACAGGTGAGAGAACATGGTGGAATTCTAAGTTTTCTGATTCTTGATCTTCAGAGTTGGAATCATTTCCTACTTCTTCTTTCTCAGAACCAGAACCATTTAGATCAGCTTCAGCAGAGGGATCATCTTCATGTTGCATTTCATGTTCAGACTCTTCTTGATCATCTCCAACAAAGAATCCTTCTTGCTGAATTTTATTATCTGAACTTTCTTCATCAAGACTTTCCTTAGATACTTCTTCTTCATTGCTGGCTTCTTCTTCAGCATCTTCTCCCGGGGATACAGATTCATCGTCACTTAATTCAATGATGGCATTTGATTGGCTACTGTTCCTTTTAGAGGCAAACTGGGCTTGCAGCCTGTAGCTCTTCCTTCTTCGTAGAGGTTCAACTATTGGAGAGACAGACTCTTCTTTTTTTTCAGTCTCTGACTCCATTTGCTCATCAGATAAACTTCTTTGAAGATCAAGACCTTTGCAAAGCGTACTCTTCTTTCTTGGCCTCATCACTTTCTCGAACCATCATGAGCTTTCTTGGATTGAGGGACATGTTCTTCTTCTTCTTCTGAATAGTATTTTCCAATTCCATTCTCTGGGCGGGTTAGGGGCGATTACTTGGGGATGCACTTTGATCATTCTCAATTCCTTTTCTTCATCGAGTTGCTTCTCCGAGAATTGGCCATGGGGCTTGAGCACTTTTCTTCCATCACATCGACCTTCACTTTCATTTCTGAATCTTTGATCGTGAGGACTTAGCTTTCTTCTTGGTGGCCCTTGAAGCAACCTGCTGCTTCTTCTTTTTGTGGTCTCAGCAGTTTGGGCTTCTTCTTCATTATCTTTGTTTAAGGAGGAGATTCTCCTTGGTGGGGCCTGGGCTTTCTTCACTTCACCAGCTCTTTTCACCACTTTTGATTTCTTCCTGGCTGGTGTGATTTCAGCTGCTTCAGAGTCACTGGACTCAGAGCTCTCTGCCTTTACTGTCTTCCTCTTCTTTGCAGAGGCTCTCATCGCCACTCCCAAATTGCCGACCTTTTATTCTCCTTGGGGTTCTTCTTCCAGTTTTCAAATAACTGTGGAGACATTACTTTGTGCATATTCAGGGCTTCTCCCTCATCAACCTTGATCTTTTCACCTAGCTTTTTCTTCAGTATGATACTCAGCAGCCTTCCATGAAACACTTTGGTCGATGGTTTCTTCTCCTTTACTACCCACTTAGAGATATGATCAAACAAAATTGCTCCAAAGTCAATTTGTTTCTTCAGCACTATAGCTGACATAATCTTCAGTTGTTGATCAATCACCGTAACATATGCAGTGTTTTTGCACAGAATGCACTTTCCTACAATTTCAGCTAGGAACTCGTACTCTTCAGGGAACTCCTTCTTCTTCATATCTTTGAAGCTAGAGTTTCTTTGATATCCCATCAACTCCTTCGCTTACTCAACGTTCACATCTTCAAGGTTCTTCAGCCCTTGGCTAGGGAACCCTAGGCATTGATTAAAGTCAAAAGATTTCAGCTTCAGAATCTGACCTTTAACCTTGGTAGATAGAGTTCCAGAGTTTATGGAGATGTTTGAGTAGAACTCCTTAACCAAAGTTAATGTATACACGACTACCTCGAGACATTCTCGAAACCCGACTTCTTTACGAGTCTAAGGACGTCCCCTGAACTTCCCGTGATTTTATCAAATAAAGATTTAAATTTTGTCAAAATAATTTTTAATATTATGGTGTGAATTTGAGATAATATTATAGTCAGGTAGTATTTATAAATTTTGCAAAGTATGCAAGTGGTTATATTATATTCGATCGGCTCTGGGAATATTCTATTTAGCAGGAATATTCGCATAACTACCAATCATCAGGTGGACCCCACAATGTAATTATCATTTGATCGAGAAAACGACAAAAATATTTTATCAAATAACTACGAAGTTTTACCGCTGATACCGCTGAACTACTCAGAGTAAAAAAAGTACAAAGAATACGTGGTCGCATAAGAAGACACCAGATTGATTATCGATGCTTATGTGAGAAGTCACTCACTTGATTCCATTATCATTTATTAATAATATGAATTATTATAATGATAATGACGCTTTTGTTTTATTCAGATTATTAACGTAATAAAATGTAAACATCTTTTATATAAAATGTATTACTTTATTAAAGTTATTCTATAAATAGAATATATTATATTTTATTACGCATAAGTGTTGCATATAAGTGTTTTGCATAGTTTTGCATAAGGTTGTATAAGTTAGTTTGCATAGTAAAATGTTTTTATATAAATAGAATATATGATATTTTATTTAAAAGATTTTGCTTTTAAATATGGACCGCCGATTAAAGTAAATCAATCTGGACCGCTCATGGATTAATTACTATGCATTCTATTTTCCTATAAATAAGCTCATTCCTTCATTATTTTCTTACTTAATTCACCAAACTCTAGAGAGAGAAATTATAGAGAGAAGCTATAGAGAGAAAATCTATAGAGAGAAAGAAGAAGAAGAGTATTCTCGCACTTCACTACTTTGATATCCAAAGGTCTTTTACTAGTAGTGGGTATTATTTGTTGTACCTGTAAGGGGTGTTATTCTTTCTTATTCATGAAGAGAACTTCATTATTCCATTCATTATTATTCTCGTTGAATAACTCGTAAAAGTGGTATACCCTATACATAACCTCGTGATACGCCAGATACCCTATACTTGGTGAAATCTTTATATTATTCCATTCTTATTTATTCTCGCTGAATAACTCAGATACGCTTAATCCCTATATACTTGGTGATCTTCTTCTCGTTATTCCATTCTTTATTATTCTCGTTGAATATCCTCGTCTGTGTGTTTTACACCCGACCGGTTCCATTGTTTATTATTCCGCATTTATTATTCTCGTTGAATATCCTCGTCTGTGTTTTTACACCGACCCGGTTCCATTGCTTATTATTATTCAAAGATTTATTATTCTCGTTGATCATCCCGCTTGCAGAATTTCACCCGACCGTTCCGTTATTATTATTCTCGCTGAATAACTCGCCTCATGCGCGGCACCGCATGCACGGTGATTTCTTTTGTTATTCCATTCTTTATTATACCCAAATAAGTTAAAACTTCGACTTCTATACTCCATGAAATTAGTAGAATATCCTCGATATTTCATGCTTTCATCCAAAGATCTTTTCATGGAAATATTCTTCCGATCATTCTTGAATTTTACTCTACAAAACAAGATTCGTCGACAATTTGACGTTATTAATTCCTCGGATAAAATAATTCTTGAACTTGTTTTATTGATTATTATGTCATCATCATCATCCTCATGTTATATTATGTTATCTTCGCTTACGCAAGCATATAGATGAACTTAGTATGATTATGACTGTGGATCATTCTAAGATAATCACGGCTTGTTATAAATGATGTGATAAAAGTCCTCAAAGGGCCTCGTAGAATGCAAATGATGGATAGTTTTTGGTATGATTATGACCAGGGGTGATTCTAAGATAGTCACGACTTATTGATAATTTGATGAAAATCCTCGACCGTGGTACAGGATGATTAGATATTGTGGTTTATTCATTAAACCGAGTCTTAGTGATAAAAATTTATGAAAACCTTTAAAACCTAAAAGATAGTAGATTTTATTTTCTACTCACTTTTTAATGGATCGCATATTCACCATAGCTTAAACCGGTTGTTTATTGTATTTTATCGCTTAACATCATTGAAGGCTAATGATAATTTATTCTCGCATTATCTTAGTCATAATATTTCATCGGGCTAGTTGAGCTCACCCTTTTCTTTCACCGTTTTCTTCGTGAAATGAGAATATAGCCGGGACGAGCCTGGGAACGAGTAATGGTCCGCAGGATAAGATTAGTAGTCCCTCACTATTCGTGTGAAATAAAGGTGATAATAGTTGTAATGAGGACTCCTTTTGAGTTTGTATAATATCTAGTAGACAATATTTGTATTCAAACTCACGCTTATGTCGATTGTATACACTACACTATATATATATAAGTAAGTTGTATTTGAATTTATGTACCATGTAAGTGGCGACCCAAGACGGGTGACGATACCTAATTTTGGGGGCGCCACAACAGTATCGTAGCTTAGGATACGATCCCCGCCAAGATGTGAGATAAGAACTAGAGAGGGAGAGACGGGAATTCTTTCGCTAAGATGACCTACCTAAATTTATTTGGTATTTAATTGGCTCACGTAGTATAGGATAATATGTGATATGTTAATTAACCCTTGTTTTGTGACAAAGGTTTTGAGAATGACATCCTAAAATGCCGAGATAAGCAATGAAGCACATGAGAGTGTTGATTCACCAAACAAAAGGTAACGACCAACAACACGATAATAATCATATCGGTGGCAACGGCCATCGTAACAATGATAACCATCGTGGGGAAATTATCATGCTAAGAATGGTAACCACTTCTGCGGTAATCACGGCAAAGATAATAGAAGTGGAAATTGCAAGAAGAGAAGGTCATTTAGCTCAATTTTGTTGTGCACCAAAGTCAAGTCTAGCTGACTATGGTGGCACCAAAGGTGGATATGGACAAAACAAAGTCGCTGGTTTTAGGAAGTGCATTTTTCACGACTTCTCAAAAAGCGAGTAAACCGAACGGTTAGCACTCGTTAGTTAATTATAAATTATGGGTCTATACCTTATAAGATACCGGCCTACCCATTATTTTATCTCTCTTGCTTATGCTCAACGCTTAAATTTGACTCCTAGAAGTTAGACTTTGACTTATCGTCAAACTTCATAAGAGGAGCCTTCATTATCGCTTACTATTTTTAAATCTTGTTTGATTCAAATAAACACTTTCACGCTACTTCGTCGATCTTATCTTTTTGAAAATACTTGCCTTTTGATGTGATTTTAGAAATCAATTGGTTAACTACTCATCATGCTTTTCGTAAGGTTGTTAGCTTTTATATTCATAACCAACCTCATTATACTTAATTCAAAGTAACCAAACCACTAAAGTCAATCATCATTATATCGCTTATAAGTAAAGAGCCCCATCCTTTCGTTGTTGACTTCCTCAGTGTGGAATGCACCGCCGCATTTCTCAGAGGCGACATCGCGAATGAAGATGGCAAGTTGATAGGTATCATTGTGAGGTGCTATCTGTGTTAAGGATGTGTCACAGTCACAATTGGTATTAATGTGACGATTATCCAAGTCTTCGACGAGAGTAATAGCTTTTGAATGATATTTCTATCATTAATAAATTTCTTGGCGATTCTTGAAGACTTCCTAGCCTACCCTAGAGCGTGAAATCGAATTTTGTATCGACCCCAAAGATAAAAACCCATTTCTTAAACCCTCAAATATTTCTTCAACTAAAAGGATCTGCTTACGTGGATTATGATGAAAGTCATAATAAAAGCATTGACTAATGAAAATCATGGGTATATGAAGTATTAGTAAGTTTTATGATGAGTTATGTTGGTTATTATGTGAAAACATGAAAGTTTCTTAGAAATCACAAAGAGTTGAAAATCGATTTTGGTGAAAACGTAATATGAAATTCAATCACCATATCTCCTATTATATTTTGAATTTTTGAGTGTGGTCAAGTCCTAGAGTTAGATCTATGAGTTACCTAACTAATCCAAGTGGAATTACTGGAAAAGGTGTTGTAGATTTTTGTGTGGACTGATTTCAGCAAAGGAGTGCAAAGCTGCAAAACCTAAAAAAGTCACTGCCATGATTTTAGAGGGGCTGTTTCGGCCACTTAAATTATGAGAAAAATTTGGCCTTTTGGGACATGAAGGTATATGGTATAAAGTACCTCCTGTCCAAAAAATGAGCTCATTCTCGACTTAAAATGAGCAAGTTATGACTATTTCAATATTTAGGTTTTTCCGATTTAAAAACGCTATAACCGAGTTCTATAACTCCGATGACCATGAAATTTAAACTGAAGCTCACGTTAACATGTGTAAGGTCCTGCCAAGATTTGGGAATTTTTGGAGTTAAACTTGAGGTAGCTAATTTCTTAAGGAATTAATTAGAAATTGATTTTTGAAAATAGTAAATGAATTTTAAAAATTCCGAGAAAAATATATTTTCATTATGGGACTATATTATGCTAAATCCCAGAAAAGAAATATTTTTTGGGACTGATTTGGTATTTTTCATGAAAATAGTTTAGTTACTTAACATATATGAGTTAAATATGTTATGTGAAGTAACAAAGTTGAAAATAGGATTTTATGGCTGTAGAATCCTATATATAGTATATGCATATTTTTTTTTGGGATTTGATAATTGGTGATGATATCTTATGAGTATGGCATTTTTGAATGATTAAATGCATTATATGGTAAAGCGTAAACAATTGAGATAAATTGTTTATAAATTTAAGAAGTGATTAAAATATTGTTATAATATTAATGATATTAGATTATGAGATTATTAAGTGATTGATAACATGGGATATTCTTGAATCCTCGGATAAATTATATTATAAATGTTTAATATTTATCCTTTATCTCATTCGATCGATTCTTTATATCATTATCCTCATGCTTATATTATGTTGAAAGTCATCTCATTCAGAAGTATAGATGGACTTGGTATGATTATGACCAGGATTGTTCTAAGATAATCATAACCGTAATTGAAAACACGATCTTCGTCAGTAGTGCATGGATAATTGTGGTCGTGATACTAATGAATACACGATTATCTTCGCCGTAAGTGTATGGATAATTTGTGGTCGTGATACTAATGAATACACGATTATCTTCGTCAGAGTAATGGATAATTTGTGGTCGTGATACTAATGAATACACGATTATCTATCTTCGGCCGTAGTGTATGGATAATTTGTGGTCGTGATACTAATGAATACACGATTATCTTCGGTCGTAGTGTATGGATAATTTGTGGTCGTGATACTAATGAATACACGATTATCTTCGCAGTCAGTAGTTTGTGGTGGATAATTTGTGGTCGTGATACTAATGAATACAATGAATACACGATTATCTTCGCCGTAGTATGGATAATTTGTGGTCGTGATACTAATGAATACACGATTATTTCGCCGTAGTGTATGGATAATTTGTGGTCGTGATACTAATGAATACACGATTATCTTTCGCCGTATGGATAATTTGTATCGGATAATAATTATGTGGTCGGATAATTTGATACTAATGAATACACGATTATCTTCGGTCGTGATACAATGAATACACGATTATCTTCGCCGTGTATGGATAATTTGTGGTCGTGATACTAATGAATACACGATTATCTTCGTCAGAAGGTACGGATAATTCGTGGTCGTGATACTAATGAATATCCTCGCCCGTAGAAAGGTGGATGATTCGATGATATGGATTAATTATCGAAATGAGTCTCAAAGAATGAAATATTAATTCATGGATGTGGTAAAAGTCATCTTCGTCAGAGTAGCATCGATAGACTTGGTATGATTACGACCAAGATTATTCTAAGATAATCACGATCAGATTGAAAACACGAATATCCTCGCCAAGAAGGTATGGATAATTCGTGGTCGTGATACTATTAAGTCGAGGTCTCAAAGATTATTGGTTTTACAAATTGTATATCTTTTTTGCCCTGTAGTAAAAAGATGAATTGTTAATGAATATCTTCGCCGATCATAAAGATGAATTTAATATTTTTTAACGATAAAGGTATTCAAGGTATCCTCACCTCTTTATCATACCAGTATCGCACTTCTAATTTCGAGGGCTTAAATTCCATAAGGAGGGGAGATCAGAACCCCGATTTTATCAATAAAGATTTAAATTTTGTCAAAATAATTTTTAATATTATGGTGTGAATTTGAGATAATATTATAGTCAGGGTAGTATTTATAAATTTTGCAAAGTATGCAAGTGGTTATATTATATTCGATTGGCTCTGGGAATATTCTATTTAGCAGGAATATTCGCATAACTACTACAATCATCAGGGACCCCATAAAATGTAATTATTGCTTTGATCGAGAAAACGACAAAAATATTTTATCAAATAACTACGAAGTTTTACCGCTGATACCGCTGAACTACTCCTAGTAGTAAAAGTACAAGAATACGCAGTGGTCGCATAGAAGACACTACAGATTGATTATCGATGCTTATGCGAGAAGTCACTCATTGATTCCATTATCATTTATTAATAATATGAATTATTATAATGATAATGACGCTTTTGTTTTATTCAGATTATTAACGTAATAAAATGTAAACATCTTTTTATATAAAATGTAATACTTTATTAAAGTTATTCTATAAATAAATATATTATATTTTATTATGCATATAGTCAGATAGTTGTTTTGTATAAATTGTTTTCAGATAAGTGTTGTCAGTATAAAGGTTTGCATATAGAAAAATTTTTTTTATATAAATAGAATATATGATATTTTATTTAAAAGATTTTGCTTTAAATATGGACCGCCGATTAAAGTAAATCAATCTGACCGCTCATGGATTAATTACTATGCATTCTATTTTCCTATAAATAAGCTCATTCCTTCATTATTTTCACTTAATTCACCAAAACTCTAGAGAGAAATTATAGAGAGAAGCTATAGAGAGAAAATCTATATAGAGAAAGAAGAAGAGTATTCTCGCACTTCACTACTTCCAATATCCAAAGGTCTTTTTACTAGTAGAAGGGATATTATTTGTTGTACCTGTAAGGGGTGTTATTCTTTCTTATTCATGAAGAGAACTTCATTATTCCATTCATTATTATTCTCGTTGAATAACTCGTAAAAGTGGTATACCCTATACATAACCTCGATACGCCAGATACCCTATACTTGGTGAAATCTTTATATTATTCCATTCTTATTTATTCTGTTGAATAACTCAGATACGCTTAATCCCCTATACTTGGTGATCTTCTTCTTCGTTATTCCATTCTTTATTATTCTCGCTGAATATCCTCGTCGTGTGTTTTTTACACCGACCGGTTCCATTGCTTATTATTCCGCATTTATTATTCTCGCTTGAATATCCTCGTCTCTGTGTTTTTTTACACCTAACCGGGTTCCATTGTTTATTATTCAAAGATTTATTATTCTGTTGATCATCCTCGCTTGCAGAATTTCACCCGACCGTTCCGTTATTATTATTCTCGCTGAATAACCTCGCCTATGCGGTACCGCATGCACGGTGATTTCTTTTGTTATTCCATTCTTTATTATACCCAAATGGTTAAAACTTTACTTCTATACTCCATGAAATTAGTAGAATATCCTCGATATTTCAAGCTTCATCCAAAGATTCTTTCATGGAAATATTCTTCCGATCATTCTTGAATTTTACTCTACAAAACAAAGATTCTTGTCGACAATTTGACGTTATTAATTCCTCGATAAAATAATTTTGAACTTGTTTTATCAATTATTATGTCATCATCATCATCCTCATGTTATATTATGTTATCTTTCGCTTACGCAAGCATAGATGAACTTAGTATGATTACGACCACTGTGGATCATTCTAGATAATCACGGCTTGTTATAAATGATGTGATAAAAGTCCTCAAAGGGTTCTGTAATGCAAAGTTGATGGATAGTTTTTGGTATGATTATGACCAGGGTGATTCTAAGATAGTCACGACCATCGATAATTTGATGAAAATCCTCGACCGTGGTACAGGATGATTAGATATTGTGGTTTATTCATTAAACCGAGTCTTAGTGATAAAAATTGATGAAAACCTTTTAAAACCTAAAAGATAGTAGATTTTATTTTCTACTCGACTTTTTAATGGATCGCATATTCCGTCGCAGCTTAAACCGTTGTTTATTGTATTTTATCGCTTAACATCGTCAAGGCTAAATGATAATTTATTCTCGCATTATCTTAGTCATAATATTTCATCGGGCTAGTTGAGCTCACCTTTTCTTTCACCGTTTTCTCTGAAATGAGAAACATAGCCGACGCCTGGGAACGAGTAGTATGGTCCGTAGGATATAAGATTAGTAGTCCTCACTATTCTCGTGAAATAAAGGTGATAATAGTTGTAATGAGGACTCCTTTTTTGAAGGTCACCAGTTTGTATAATATCTAGTAGACAATATTTGTATTCAAACTCATGCTTTATGTCGATTGCATACCTACGCTTATATTAGTAAGTTGTATTTGAATTTATGTACCATGTAAGTGGCGCACTCAAGATGGGTGATATACCTAATTACTATCTTATGATAATATATTTTGAGATGCATGATGGTGAGTGTGTGATTGATTTGACATTTAATAACACTCTCTATCTATGATGGTTTCATCATTCACCAGGTTATGTTCACAATGTTTAAGTGTTCACAGAGTGAGAATCGACTCCACGATTTTAGGAGTATCCAAATGATTCATTGAGGTGATCAGAATTACAAATCGCTGAAGATCCTCTTGCGAATAATGTGTTGTCAAACACTTAGAACATAGGCTTCGTACTTACATACTAACCATACATCGTTCAAGATTACTTCACATAACGCTCATTAGATTCATGATGCTCTTATGACCCATTTCGGACTTCCTTCAAGATATCATCTTCAACCTAAAACTTGGATGGAGAAAAATTTGTAGTCATTTGAGTTTCCATCCTCATGTTACTTTCTCTCTTCACCTTTTTAGGTAGATTATGACTCCTTGACCGAATCAACTTTATAGTTCATTTAAGATAAATAAAATGATATACATTTATAATAATGATTTTTACCGTTGCATCATTTAAACAATATTTATCAAGATATAAAGTTTGGGTATTGATGTACGGCTTTACTAATCGTCTAAATTTCAATAATCTTGTTGGGTAGAAGACCCGAATTTTATAAATAAAGATGAATTTTTCTATAAATATTATTTTTGAATATTATGGAATAAATTTGATATAATGTTATAGTTGGGTAATATTTATAAATTTTGCAAAGTATGCAAGTTGTTATAAAATATTCGTTTGCTCTGGGAATATTCTTTTTGTTAGGAATATTCGCATATGGCTCAATCATCAGTGGACCCCACAATGTAATTATTGTCTTGATTGAGAAAACGACAAAAATATTTTATAAAAATAACTACGGAGGTGTTACCGCTTAAAACTGCTGAACTACCCGGTATGTAAAAAGTAAATGAATACGCCAGAGTCAGATAAGAAGACACTCAGATTGATTATCGATGCTTACGTGAGAAGTCACTCAATACGCTCAATTATCACTACAAAGAATTATTTCATCATATCTCTTATATTATTGATTCAATTATTGTCACAAGATCATCTCAGATAATATGTTATAGTATTAAATCAATAATTGAGACGACAAGTTATAAATGATTAATAATTGTTGAAAGATTAAATATGTGTTGATGAAAAAAAAAAATGATTTGTGTAAGTTTGATTATTTTATGGGGGGCCCATATGTCATCATCTAAGAGTCTCTTCATCAATAGTATTTACCTTCGTCAAATAGTAATTACATTCGCCAATAGTAATTACCTTGTGAATAGTATTTACCTTCATTAATAAGTAATTACCTTCGCTAATAATAGTAATTACCCTTGTGAATAGTATTTACCTTCGCCAATAGTATTTATTTTACCTTATTAATAGTAATTACCTTTACCGACGTCCGAACCACTTGTCGTTTCACATTACAAAGCGCCGAACCACTTGTCGCTTCACATTACAAAGCCAAACCACTTAACAAAAGCAATCTTTCTCGCTTTTCATACTAAGCAAAAGTGTGCTAGAAATCTTCTATAAATAGAGGCCTAGGCTTCATTATTTTTCACGAATTCATTCAAGCTATAGAGAGAGAAAGTATAGAGAGAATAAGAGAGAAAGAAGAAGAGTATTTTGTTACTTCACCGCTCTTAGATTCAATCTTCTACCAAATGTAAGGGGTGTTATTCTTTTATTATTCATGAAGAGAACTGTTGTTATTCCATCGCTTATTATTCTCATTGGAATAACTCGTATAAGTGGTTTACCCTATACTTGGTGACATTCTTCTATTATTCTCGCTGGAACATCCTCATGCATTGTTTTACACCGGACCGGTTCCGCTTTTTATTATTATTCTGCTGGAACATCCTGCTGCGTCATGGTTTTTACACCCGACCGGGTTCCGCTTTTTTATTATTATTCTGCTGGAACATCCTCGTTCATGTGTTTTTTACACCTGACCGGGTTCCGCTTTTTATTATTCTCATTGGAATATCCTATCTCGTGTTTTACACCGGATCCGGTTCCATCTTTATTATTCTCGTTGAACATCCCGCTTGCAGTGTAATTTCACCGACCGTTCCGTTATTTATTATTCTGTTGAATAACTCGTCTGCAAGCGCTTATCGCATGCATGGTGATTTCTTTTGTTATTCCATTCTTTATTATACCCAAATTGGTTAAAACTTTGACTTCTATACTCCATGAAATTAGTAGAATATCCTCGATATTTGCGCTTCATCCAAAGATCTTTTCATGGAAATATTCTTCCGATCATTCTTGAATTTTACTCTACAAAACAAAGATTGCGTCGATAATTGACGTTAATAATTCCTGGATAAAATAATTCTTGAACTTGTTTTATCAATTCTTATATCATTGTCATCATCCTCATGTTTATATTTTTTTGAAAGTCATCTCGTGGCCCAGAGTGGTATGATGGACTTGGTATGATTATGACCAGAGACTATTCTGGTGTAATCACGCTTACCGTAATGTTACAAATGATGTGATAAAAATCCTCATTAGGTCAGAAGTGCATCGATGGATGACAAATTGGCATGATCACGACCATTAATGAATACACAAATATTCTCGCCCGTAGCGGTATGAATAATTGTGGTCGTGATACTAAAGAATATCCTCGGCAGAGTAGTGGGGTGATTCGATGATGTGAATATTTATTAAAGTCGAGTCTCAAATTTATAAAAAAGTTGATGAAAACCTTTTAAAACCTAAAAGATAGTAGATTTTATTTTCTACTTGACTTTTTAAATGGATCAGATATTCCGCCGCAGCTTAAACCGGTCATTTATTGTATTTTATCGCTTTATATTATGAAGACTATTGATAATTTATTCTCGCATTATCTTAGTCATAATATTTCTTATCGGGCTAGTTGAGCTCACCCTTTCTTTCACCGTTTCTTCAGAAATGATAATATAAATGGGACGAAGCCTGGGAAACGAGTGATGGTCCCAAGATAAGATTAGTAGTCCTCACTATTCTCAGAAAAATAGTGTGATAATAATCAGTAATGAGGACTTTTTGTTTGAGTTTGTATAATATCTAGTAGATTTATATTTGTATTTTAAACTCACGCTTTATGTCGTATTGTTACACTACGCTTATGTTAATAAGTTGTTTTTAAATTACATACCATGTAAGTGTCGACCCAAGATGGGTGATGTATACCTAATTTTGGGGCGCCACAATTGGTATCGAGCTTAGGATATGATCCTCGCTAAGATGTGAGAATAGTACTAGGAGGGGAGAGACGGGAATACCTTCGCTAGTATTTACCTACCTAAGTTTATGTGATATTTTATTGGTTGGTCGTAAGATAGGGATAATTTGTTATACGTCAATTAACCTTTTGTTTTGTGGCGATGTCGAAAATGACATCCGAGAATGTTGAGAATAAGAATGGAGCGCAGCGATTGTTGATTCACCACATATCAATAATCGTGATAATGTGCATCGTGAAGGCGATAATCCTCACGCAAAACAACAACACCGACCAAATGATGAATGATCAAATGTTCGAGGCTTTATGCAATTTATGCAACAAAGAAAGTAGAGCGACTCCTCGCCCAAAACGTAGGTGGAAACACGGAAAACTCTCTCGCGGTCACCGCTAAACAATTTAAGGAGCCGGGACCACCGGAGTTTAAGGGAGAGCCAAAACCACTTCTCGCTAAGCATGGATAAAGCAGATTACCAAGATATTTGATGTCTTGGGATGCTCCGAGGAGCAAAAGGTTCCTTTGCACGCCTTTATGTTCATGCTGAGAGGCGGATTACCGTGGGAATCCAGTAAACGTACTCAACCAAATTGCATCAAGATATCTTGGGAGAAGTTCCAGAGTCGCTTCAACGACAAATACTTTCCCGAAAGTATTCGCCATACGTAAGGAGGTGGAGTTTATCAAGTCGAACAAAACAATACGACCGTGTCGCAATACGAGGCAAAATTTGCGAGTTATCACTTGTTCATATTCCCACTCGTGGATAATGAAGAGAGAATGGCGCTAATGTTTTTAAGAGGTTTGAAGTCGAGATACGCCAACATCTTATTTCTCATAAACCGTGTTTGTATTCGATGTTGTAAATAGGGCTCGCTTAGTGGAGCGCGATAATGAGTCAACGCAACTAAAAGAGAGCAGGTAACCAAGAAAATTATAATACCAAATGAGAATAGTCATCGAGGCGGTGACAACAAGCGTGGAGGGAATCAATGTGCCGATATGGTAACCACTTCGTGGTAATCGTGGCCAAAACAATAAGAATGGACATTTCAAGAAAAGGAGATTCAACAATGATGGAAAGACGCCAAGACCAAAGACCCATTGTTAAGGAAGGAGAAAGACCACCTATCATATGCTTCAAATGCGGAGAGAGGGACACATCACCAAAATCTGCCATGCCATCCAAAGCATGTTATAATTGTGGAAGAGAAGGTCACTTAGCTCGATTTTGTCGTTGCCATCAAGACAAATTCAATAGGATGGAGGCACCAAAGGCCATCCCGTAAAATTCAAAACCCAGAGTGCAAGGGAGAGCATTTGTTGTGACCTCCCAAAGAGCAAGGAACCCAATGAGGTCATCACGTGTAAGCTTATCATAAACTCTAATGAAGTCTATACTTTATTTGATACCTGGGTTTCTACCCATTCTTTTATTTCTCCTACTTGCGCCATCGATTAAATTTGACTCCGAGAAATTAGACTTTGACTTATCTCGTGGAAACTCCGCTGGAGAAACCTTCATTACATCCACTCGCTTATAAGTCTTGTTTGGTTCAAATCGCACTTCACATTACCTCGTCGATCTTATTTCATTAAAATACTTGCATTTGACGTGATTCTAGTGGATTGATTGGTTAACTACTTATCATGCAAAATTGATTGTTTTCGTAAGGTTGTTAGCTTTCATATTCCTAATCAACCTATTATGCGAATTCAAACGACCAAACCATTAAAATCAATCACGGCCATCTCAAGCCATAAAGCTATTCGCTTATTGAAAAACGGATGTCAAGCTTTCTTAGCTCATGTCACGATTTAAATAAAAATACGCCGCTTTTAAACGATATTCCTATTGTTAATAAATTTCCGACGATTCCCAAGAACTTCCCCGCCTACCCCAGAGCGTGAAATTGAATTTTGTATCGACCTTTGAACCCAGTACAAAACCTATTTCCAAAGCCCCATATCGAATGGCTCTATCAACTTCGTGAGTTAAAGACCCAACCGCAGGAATTGTTAGACATCGGCTTTATTCGTCCCTAGTACTTCTCCTTGGGGTGCTCCTGCTCTATTCGTGAAGAAGAAAGATGGGAGTATGCGACTTTGTATTGATTATCGGGAGTCAATCACGTCACCATCAAAAATAGTATCCATTGCCACGTATTGATGACTGTTTGACCAACATTAAGGAGCCAAATTCTTTTCAAAGATCGATCTTCGCTCCGGATATCACCAATTGAAGATTGTAACCACGACATTCCAAAGACGGCTTTCGTAACCCCCAGACGGCATTATGAATTCCTAGTCATGTCCTTTGATCGACTAATGCTCCCGCCGCCTTCATGGATATGATGAACCGAGTATTCAAGGAATATTTAGATCACTTTGTGGTCGCCTTTATCGATGACATCCTTATTTATTCCAAAAGCCGTGAAGATCATGAGCAACACTTGAGGTCGACACTCCAAAAGCTTCGTGAATATAAGCTTTATGCCAAGTCAAGAAATGCGAGTTCGCTCAAAGAAGTAGCATTCCTTGGGCACGTGGTATCAAGTCATGGAATATCCGCTGACCCAAAGAAAGATCAAAGCTATTCAAAGTCGGAACAACCTAAATCGTGACCAAGTACGTAGCTTTCTCGCTTTAGTTTGGTTATTATCTGAGATTCGTGGAAGGATTTTCTCGAATCGCTACTCCATCGACTCAAATTTCGACTTTGAAAGATACAAAGTTCAATTGGAGCGAAGAATGTGAGAAGAGTTTTCAAGAACTCAAGAGGAGACTTATTTCAAAGACTGCTCGACAATACCATCCGCCTCGAGGGATTTGTCATCTACAAGTGATGCTTCTGCAAAGGGTTGGGATGTGTTCTCATGCAACATGGAAAAGTAATAGCCTATGCCTCATGACAACTCAAAGAATATGAGAGGAATTATCCTACTCATGATCTAGAGTTGGCAAATTGTTGTTTTTTGCACTTAAAATTTGGAGGCATTACTTGTATGGGGAGAAAGTGGAGATCTTTACGATCATAAAAGCCTCAAATATTTCTTCACTCAAAAGGAACTCAACATGCGACAACGACGCTGGCTTGAATCTGCTGAAAGATTATGATCATACCATCCAATACCATCCCGAAAAGCGAACGTGGTAGTGACGATTCGAGTAGAAAATCATACGCAAGCACGAAAAGCGATATTGTCAACGCAAAAGGCCCATTTTGTGTGACTTGCAAAGGATGGAGATAGAATTAAAGACTCTGGACGATGTGATGATAGCGAGTATACGAGTAGAACCGACTTTTAATTGATAAAGTTAAAGTCGCTTTCAAGCTACGCACTGAAGTCGATGCGCATGATGAGGAAGAAAGTGCAAGAAGGTGCTATATCTAAAGCAAGAATCGATGAAGAAGGAATACTTGAGTCAACTCCGCACTTTGTGTTCCTAACGACCTCGATTTAAAGTATAATATCATGATGGAGGCACACAACACACCATTTGCAATCCATCTCGGGAGTACCAAAATGTATCATGATATTCGCCATACATTTTGGTGGAGCAATATGAAGAGAGAGATAGCGCTGCTTATCTCAAGGTGTCTAACTTGTCAACGAAGTTAAAGCGAGCATCAAGTACCAAAAGGTCCATCAGAACCACTTGAAATTCCGTAATGGAAGTGGGAGCACATTACCATGGATTTCAAGCACGGCCTTCCTAAGGTTTCTCAAGGCATCGATGCGATTTGGGTCATTGTTGATAGATTGACCAAGTCTCGCTCATTTCTTACCGATACGAGAAACTTATACACTTGAACGCCTTGCTCAGATGTACATAAACGAGATTGTAAGATCGCATGGTATGCCGGTATCCATAGTTTCGATCGAGACCCAAGATTCACTTCACGATTTTGGGTTAGTTTGCAAAAAGCTATGGGCACAGACTTACGATTTAGCTTTCGCATATCATCCTCGATTTGATGGACAATCCTGAGAGGACTATTCAAACTCTTCAAGATCTATTAAGACTCGTGTCCTTGATTTCAAGGGGAGTTGGGACAAGTTCTTACCATCGGTGGAGTTTTCCTACAACAACAGCTTATCAAGCAAGTATCGCATGGCTCCATTCAAGCGCCAGATGGAAGAAAGTGTCGCTTCCAAAGATCTTTGGATGAGGTGGGTGAAGCAACGTTGTTGGGACCGAGTTGGTACGTATGACTACACGGAAAAGATTCAAACGATCCGACAACGATATAAAAACCCTCACAAAATCGATAAAAGAGTTATGCCGATCTTCATCGAAAGGACGTGGAATTCGATATAGAGATCATGTGTTGTTAAGAGTCGCTCCATGGAAAGGAGTTACAAGATTTGGAAAGAGAGGAAAACTTAACCCTCGATTCATCGGTCCATTTTAATCCTCGATCGAGTAGGAATCGTGGCCTATAGACTCGCTTTTACCGCCAAATATGTCTCGTGTTCATAACGCTTTTCACATATCTATGTTACGTAAATATGTGAAAGACCCGAACCATATTATCGAAGTTAGAACCGACGAAATAGCGGAAGATTTGACGTATAAAGAGGTTCCTGCTCAAATTTTGATAAGAAGGAACATATTCTACGCCCAAGGTTATACCTCAAGTCAAAGTTTTGTGGAGGAACCACGATGTTGAGGAAATGACTTGGGAGTTAGAATCAAATGAAATCAAGGTATCCTTACCTCTTCGACATACCAGTATCGCATTCTAATTTCGAGGGCTTAAATTTCATAAGAAGGGAGGTCAGAAGACCCCAACTTTTATAAATAAAGATGAATTTTTCTATAAATATTATTTTTGAATATTATGGAATAAATTTGATATAATGTTATAGTTAGGGTAATATTTATAAATTTTGCAAAAGTATGCAAGTTGTTATAAAATATTCGTTTGGCTCTGGGAATATTCTTTTTGTTAGGGAATATTCGATAACGGCTCAATCATCAGTGGACCCCACAATGTAATTATTGCATTTGATCGAGAAAACGACAAAAATATTTTATAAAAATAACTACGGAGGTGTTACCGTTAAAACTGTTGAACTACCCGGTGGTAAAAGTACAAAGAATACGCGTAGTCGCATAAGAAGACACTCAGATTGATTATTGATGCTTACGTGAGAAGTCACCACCTATGCTTCAATTATTGCTACAAGAATTGTCGATCATATCTCTTATATTATTGATTCAATTATTGTCACAAAAGATTATCTCAGATAATATGTTATAGTATTAAATCAATAATTGAGACGACAAGTTATAAATGATTAATAATTGTTGAAAGATTAAATATGTGTTGATGAAAAAAAAAATGATTTGTGGTAAGTTTGATTATTTTATGGGGGCCTATATGTCATTATCTAAGAGTCTCTTCACAATAGTATTTACCTTCACAATAATAGTAATTACATTCGTCCAATAGTAATTACCTTACCCTGAATATAGTATTTACCTTCGTCAATAGTAATTACCTTCGTCAATAGTAATTACCCTCAGTGAATAGTATTTACCTTCACAATTGTATTTACCTTCGTTAATAGTAATTACCTTTACCAGACGTCGAACCACTTGTCGTTTCACATTACAAAGCGCCGAACCACTTGTCGTTTTTCACATTACAAAGGCCAAACCAACCGGTCAAGCCACTCACTTTTCACACACTAAGCAAAGTGCTAAGCTAGAAATCTTCTATAAATAGAGGCCTAGGGCTTCATTATTTTCACGAATTCATTCAAGCTATAGAGAGAAAGTATAGAGAATAAGAGAGAAAGAAGAAGAGTATTTTGTTACTTCACCGCCGCAAAGATTCAATCTTCTACCAAATGTAAGGGGTGTTATTCTTTCTTATTCATGAAGAGAACTGTTGTTATTCCATTGCTTATTATTCTCGCTGGAATAACTTCGTATAAGTGGTTTACCCTATACTTGGTGACATTCTTCTATTATTCTCGCTGGAACATCCTGTGCAGGTGTTTTACACCTGACCGGTTCCGCTTTTTATTATTATTCTGCTGAACATCCATGCATGTGTTTTACACCCGACCGGGTTCCGCTTTTTATTATTCTCGTTGGAACATCCTGCATCATGTGTGTTTTACACCGGACTGGTTCCGCCTTTATTATTCTTCCGCTGAATATCCTATCTCGTGTGTTTTACACCTGGATCGGGTTCCATCTTTATTATTCTGCTGAACATCCCGCTTGGTGTGAATTTCACCCCGACACGTTCCGTTATTTATTATTCTCGCTGAATAACTCGTCTGCATGCTATTTATCGCATGCATGGTGATTTCTTTTGTTATTCCATTCTTTATTATACCCAAATTGGTTAAAACTTTGACTTCTATACTCCATGAAATTAGTAGAATATCCTCGATATTCAAGTTTCATCCAAAGATCTTTTCATGGAAATATTCTTCTCGATCATTCTTGAATTTTACTCTACAAAAAAAAGATCATGTTGATAATTTGGACGTTAATAATTCCCGGATAATAATTTTGAACTTGTTTTATTGAATTCTTATATCATTGTCATCATCCTCATGTTTATATTTTTTTGAAAGTCATCTCGGGCCTGTAGAGCAGTATGTAGATGGACTTGGTATGATTATGACTGCAGACTATTCGGTGTAATCATGACCGTAATGTTACAAATGATGTGATAAAAATCCTCGCGGGTCAGAAGTGCATTGATGGACGCTTGTTGGCATGATCATGACCATTAATGAATACACAAATATTCTCGCCCGTAGTGATGCATGAATAATTGTGGTCGCGATACTAAAGAATATCCTCGGCAGTAGTGTGTAAAGTGATTCGATGATGTGAAATATTTATTAAAGTCGAGTCTCAAATATAAAAAAATGATGAAAAACCTTTAAAACCTAAAAGATAGTAGACTTTTATTTTCTACTTGACTCTTTTAAATGGATCAGATATTCCGCCGCAGCTTAAACCGGTTTGTCTATTGTATTTTATCGCTTTAACATTATCAAGACTATTGATAATTTATTCTCGCATTATCTTAGTCATAATATTTCTTCCGGGCTAGTTGAGCTCACCCTTTCTTTCACCGTTTCTTCGTGAAATGATAATATAAATTTGAGACGAGCCTGGGAAACGAGTGATGGTCCCGAAGATAGATTAGTAGTCCTCACTATTCGTAAAAAAATAGTGTGATAATAATCAGAATGAGGACTTTTTGTTTGAGTTTGTATAATATCTAGTAGATTTATATTTGTATTTAAACTCACAATTTATGTCGTATTGCACACGACAGTTATGTTAATAAGTTGTTTTTAAATTCTGTACCATGTAAGTGTCGACCCAAGATGGGTGATGTATACCTAATTTTGGGGGCGTCACATTGGCCTTTCATCAATCAGTCGTGGTCTTGAAGATGAAGATCAAGAGAATCGTAGCATTAAGATCTTTGACATTTTTTGAGTTTACAAAGATAGCACCCAGTTGTTGGTTGGTCACTCATAAGTTTGAGAAGATTTTCTTTCTCCTCTCGATTAGCATTTCTTAGTACGTGTGACCACTTCATCTTTTAGACTGATGAATGCTTTACTCTTTGTCACTGATGTCTCTTGCTCTCTTTTTCTCGTCTTGTCTTCAGACTACAAGATTGATCGCAGTTAGAGATTGGTCTTGTTGATATAACAATCGAGGATATGGACCAACTGAAAGCAGACTTCGTGTGTATACACATTTTTACCTATACACAATATTTCCAACGTGTGAGCTTTTCTGCATATAACAAGTTACTTACTACTAAACTAAGTTTAGAACAATGTTGGTGCCTTGGATCAGACTCAAAGCGATTAGCTTTTGAATATAGCATGAGAACCTGCTTTGATACCAATTGTTAGTTCCCAGAGGGCACAATAGATCTAGAATGAGGGGTTGAATAGATCCTTTTTATTTCAAATACTTTTCTGGTTTATGATGTATTGTTCATATTAGAGTATATGACAAACATAAGAATCTTTTCAAGCACAGCGGAATAAGTAAAAGATTCCCCTTCATTAATATATTCATAATTATAAGCAGTTAAAACATACATAGCAGTTATAGCAGTTATAGACATAATGTAAATGACATAATGTAAAATACACAAGAGGTTTTAAGTGGTTCAGAGACTCAAGCTCCTAATCCATTCTTCTGCTTTCAACTAGCAGGATTTCCACTAAGGAAGAGCAGCACCCTGAATCTCTACGATTCCTTCAAGGCCAACAGCCTTGGGAATCCAGTTCACTAAGAACTCTTCAAGGCCAACAGCCTTGGGACTCTTCTAGTTCCTAGAACTCTTCAAGCCAATGAAGCTTGGAACTTCGTTTAGTCCCTCTGGACAAGGACCCTTTGGCCCTGCTTTGTTTAGTCCCTCCAGACAAGGACCCTTTGGCCCTGCTTCATTTAGTCCCTCTGGACAAGGACCCCTCAGGCCCTTGCTTCGTTGAGTTATTTGTTTGTTGTTGTTGGAGTCTGTGCTGAGCTGCTAAGATGTCTTCATGCTCTGAACATCTTCTATCCCTAGCAGCTTGGCTTAATCATCCTTGAAGAGCAGTTGAGTGTTGCATGATACTCAGCTTCTTAGGTTGCTCAACTACTCCGGATGACCCCTTGATGAACTGCCTTGAAAATCATTCTCCTTGGTACTTGATGGTTGCATATGAGAGGCTTCTAAGATGACTGTAAGCTCTTCTGCAAGGTACTTAAAAGCTTTCTCATGCTTGACACCAAGATGGCTTTTATGATCTCCTTTCTTGCTACTCGATGCCTTCCCATGATGGACTTGCTAAGTTGACCGTAAGTTCTTCTCTGTTGTACTTAGAGTCTTCCCATGATGGACATCCAGATGGCATGATGCTCTTTTTTCTCTCGGCAGTTCAGAACACTCTTCATGTAGTAGAGCTCTCACTTCTATATAGTAGAACTCACACTTCTACTTCTTGCTTGATCTGACTTTTGAGTGTTCTTGGTGGATCGTAGAGTGAGCCTCTGGACTCACTATCACTTGATTCGATCACCCACCTTCTCTCCAAAACTCACAACTCCAAAGAACCTTTGATCTTTGAAACTCTTCTACATTTATACATCTTCCCAATTCTTCCGTTGGAAAGTAGCCGCTTGAAGCTATTCAAATGTCTTCGCAGATCTCGAATTGCTTGAGGTAGATCGCTTGATGTGACATGTCATACTTTTTCCGACAATCGCAGTTTATCGCTTTTACCTACCTCGCGATGTATCACTTTCTTGTCTTGGGCGGTGTTGAAGACTTTATCTCTTCCGATTTCTAGATCGAGGTTGTCCTTTTGCATTAATGCTCTCAATAAGCACTTGTTCAATATTACTCTTCGATTGAACCGCTGCCAATGCTTGATTTTAGGTATTCGAACTCTACGATTCGATGCATGTCTTCAAGGACCTCGATCGAGTGTCTTGTTGAGTGTTGCTTCGTTGGTTGGTAGAGTTAACACTACGATCCGGAAGAGTGTTGATTGGATCTTCAATGTAGAACACCCCTTCCTCAGTATTATGCAGTCTTCAATACTTCGTTTGCTTTGACAGCTTCTCGACATCTTGATGGCCTGATTCCTTGTCCTGGTCCCCTTCTGAATATTAAGACACTTCAGATTTGTAGGAAGGCCCGACTTACTTTCTCCTTGTGATCTCCCATTCACTTATCATCAATGATCCGACACTGCACTTAATCATTTTAGCCTTGCTTTGAGGTCGACCAAAGATCTCTGTTCACTTTCCATCACCCCTTCTTTGTTTGGCAAACACTACGATCTTGGTTACTTCCAAGGTCGTTGTCTTTTGTTCTCTTGTCAGCAACTGCATTAGCTGACTTTTCCTTAGTCAGCTGCTAAAGTCTTCTTTGAATCATCTTGTGGAAGACTTCATCACGAATGGCCTTTCAACTCAATCTTGATGCTGATTGGATTGTTGCTTAGTTCTCCTGCTAGCATGCATGTCATTCGTTGAGTGCTCTCTGGTTCCCTTACTGTGGATTGCATCTTTGCAGTGCCAACCAGAGGCTTCATACCTTTGGATATTCTGGGAGTGCTCATTCGTTGAGAACCGTATCTGCTCTACGATCCTGACTTAGCATTGTGAGCACTTCTTTTGGAGTCGTAGTTCTGCACTCTACGATTCAGCTTCGGCTGTGCAAACACTACGATCCCGAGATCAGATCTTGACACTCTACGATTTCTGCCTTGTGCTTGTTGTCTTCATCTGATCTTGCTCGACTACGATCTCTGCATTCATTCAATGGACTCTACGATCTCAGAGTGTAGCCTACGATCCTTGTCTTGGCTTTGGCATCACTAGACTCTATGACTCTGAGTGTAGTCTACGTTTCATACTTGGCTTCGGCAGATGGTCGTTTCTACTTTGTAGGCAGTCGTCTCTCACGATTCTGAACATGACTTCCTCAACACACTACAATCCCGAGGAAGCTCTTCTCGACACACTAAGATCCTTCTTCGTTTCCCCTGGAAGTCTACGAACTCCGAGATCTCACTATCTTGTATACTCCTATTGTGACGCCCCCAAAATTAGGTATACATCACCCATCTTGGGTAGTCAGATACATGGTACAGAATTTAAATACAACTTACTAATATAACTGCGTGTATAATAATCTGACATAAACCGTGAGTTTGAATACAAATATTGTCTACTAGATATTATACAAACTCAAAAGGAGTCCTCATTACAACTATTTTCACACTATTTCACGTAAAGGGAGGACTACTAATGCTATCCTCTCGGACCATTACTCCGCTCCCCGACTTCGTCCAAATTTATATTCTCATTTCAAGAGAAACGGTGAAAGAAAGAAGGGTGAGCTCAACTAGCTCAAGAAGAAATATTATGACTAAGATAATGCGTAATAAATTATCATTAGCCTCACAACAAAGGTTAAACCGATAAAATATAATGAACATCAAGTTTAACTACAAATGAAACAAAGAATCCATTAAAAGAGTCCAAGAGAAAATAAAATCTACTATCTTTTATGATTTAAAAGGTTTTTCATCATCATTATAAATTTGAGACTCAGACTTTAATAAATATTCCACATCATCGAATCACCCCTGCACTACGGCCAAGGATATTCTTTAGTATCACGACCACAATTATTCATGCACTACGGGCCAAGAATATTTGTGTATTCATTAATGGTCATGATCATGCCAACAACTGTCCATCAATGCACTACGGCCACTGAGGATTTTTTACCACATCATTTGTAACATTACGGTCATGATTACACCGAATAGTCTCTGGTCATAATCATACCAAGTCCATCTATGCACTACAGGCCACAGATGACTTTCAACATAATATAAACATGAGGATGATGACAATGATATAAGAATTCAATAAAACAAGTTCAAGAATTAATTTATCTAGGAACCAATAACATCCAAACTGTCAACATGATCTCGCTTTGTAGAGTAAAATTCAAGAATCTTGAGAAGAATATTTCAATGAAAGGATACTTTGGATGAAGCGCAAATATCAAGGATATTCCACTAATTTCATGGAGTATAGAAGTCAAAGTTTTAACCAACCGGGTATAATAAAGAATGGAATAACAAAAGAAATCACCATGCATGCGATATCGCATGTGCAAAAGTTATTCCAATGTAATAATAAATAACGGAACCAGTGTCTCATGTAAAACACACAAAATGTGATGTTCCAATGTAATAAAAAGTAGAACTGTGTCCTGTAAAAAACACATGCATGTGATGTTCCAATGTAATAATAATAAAGACGGAACCAGGCCGGTGCAAAAACACACGCATGTGATGTTCCAACGTAATAATAGAAGAATGTCACCAAGTATAGGTAAACTGGCATGATACAAAAGTTATTCCAATGTAATAATAAGCAATGGAATAACAACAGCTTCTCTTCATGAATAAGAAAGAATAACACCCTTACTTTTAGTAGGAGATTGAATCTCGCAGAAGTGTAGTAACAAAATACTCTTCTTCTTTCTCTCTATACTTTTCTCTCTATAGCTTGAATGAATTAAGTGAAAATAATGAAGCACTAGGCCTCTATTTATAGAAGATTTCTAGCTTTTTGCCGCCATGTGAAAAGGCAAGTGGCTCGACGACCGGTGATGTGAAAAGAAAAGTGGTTTGACGCACCAGTAATGTGAAACGACAAGTGGTTCGGACGCCTATAATGTGAAACGACAAGTGGTTCGACCTTTTATAATATGAAACGACAAGTGGTTCGACGCTTGGTAAAGGTAATTACTATTTGATTGAAGGGTAATTACTATTCACAAAGGTAATTACTTATTCACGAAGGTAATTACTATTGACGAAGGTAATTACTATTGACGAAGAGACTCTTAGATGATGACATATGGGCCCCCATAAAATAATCAAACTTACCACAAACGCCTCATAATGTACTCTTTATATACATCAAGGATTAAATAAATATTACCACAAATCATTTTATTTTTAATCAACACATAATTAATCTTTCAACAATTATTAATCATTTATAACTTGTCGTCTCAATTATTGATTTAATACTATAACATATTATACAAACGATACTGTGACAATAATTGAATCAATAATATAAGAGATATGATGCAGAAATTACTGTAGCAATAATTGAGCATAGCTGAGTGACTTCTCACGTAAGCATCAATAATCAATATCGTGTGTTACTATACAACTACGCGTATTACTGTACTTTTACTACCGGGTAGTTCAACAGCTTTTAACTGGAACACCTCTGCCAAGTTATTTTATATAGAAGATAATTTTATCGTTTTCTAACTACGATAATACTTCCGTTGTGGGGTCCACTTAATGATTGAGTAGTCGTCATTTAATATTCTCCGATAAAAGAATATTCCTCGACCAAACGAATATTTTATAACAACTTGCTTACTTTGCAAAATTTATAAATATTACCCACAACTATAACATTATATCAAATTTATTCCATAATATTCAAAAATAATATTTATAGAAAATTCATCTTTATTTATAAAAGTTGGGGTCTTACACTTATTCTGCCTCGATAGCTCCCGAGTTGACTCTGATTCTCCTGGCAGACTACGACTTTTGGTGCAGTGCTCGACGATCAGACAAGCCTATCTATTACAACATAAGATCAACATAACATGCTTGATCTTTCTATATTTATAGTCCTTGTACATCATTTCTTTTTAAGGACTTCACAAAACTGTTTTGCTTATGTAGGATCAACCAACATATTTGATCAATTCATTCTAAGTCCTTGTACATATATTTCTATTATCTATCAAAGGACTTTACAGCTTTTCTTCATGCAAGCATACTTGCATATTCATTCATATATATATCATAATCAAATCATATATTAAATAGGAATATCATTCACATGTTTATTCCTGACAGGCCCCACTTGTGGTTGGTGAAGAAATGTGCTGAATTTATTTCAAATGTGGTGGGTGGGAATAGTAGCAGGTAAAGCCATCAGGTTGCAGTCAAGTCTGCTAACATTTTCCTATAAATAGAGGGCTAAGTTAGAATTGAAAATCACACCGTAAACAAGTTTTCTCTCTCTCTAGATTATTAAGTGTATTTTGTGAGTATTTAGATACTTTGTGAGTTTCTATTCATCGATTACAAGTTTCCTTCACTTATCTGATATTCCGATCGTAAATACTTGATATTTTGAGGTAAGGATGTTATTTTCTTCATATATGATATTATTTCTTCAATATCATTATGTAGAAGTATTGATCTGAATATTTATCAAATTTGGAATTTTTTGTGTCGGGTTACTATTCACGTGTATCGGCCTTATTCACGATATCTGACTATTCAATCAAAAAAATGAAATTTTCTTCTTTTGTCCAAGATGTCTATTATGGTTACTATCTTTGATTGTATCCATGTTTTGATCTTTATTTTTGAATTCTGCTTCAAAATTGGTATTTATGAAGTATTATTGATCTTGGATAAACTGTTATACGAATCCCTACTATTTGTCTTTTCGTTTCAATGGAATCGTTTTCTTTAAAATATTTTTCATCATCCTCAGTCCTAAATGATGATATTACTAAATATCTTCGGCCTGTAGTGCAAAGATAAATGATTAACTGATGAATATCTTTGGCCCGTAGTGCAAAGATGAGCAGTGTTGAGATGAACATGACCAATCGGTGATAAAATGAATATCTTTGGCTGTGTAGTACAAAGATGAATATTTGATTATAGATGTATATTGATTGTTGTTACAGGGATAAAATATTGATGATGGACTTTTAAATCTTAGAAGATAGTAGAACTCATTCTCTACTTGACTCTTCTAATGGATTGTTGTTTCCACTGCAGTTGTTGATCTAAAACTTGTTGGCTATTATATTTTATCAGATTTTTCCCTGTTGAAGACTAACGATAATTTGTTGTAATTATCTTAGTCATAATATTCTTTACTTGGCTAGTTGAGCTCACCCTTTTCCTTTTTGTTCCATTTTTCTCAGGAGGTGAGAACATAGCGAGAACTAGTGGGTACCGGAGTGATGGTTCTAGAAAGATGTTTTAGCAGTCCTCACTATTTCTGTAAAATAGTGTTTGAATAATTGTAACGAGGACTTATTTGAGTGTAGATATTGTCTAGAAGGTAATATTTGTATTTAAACTCACAGTATGTGTTGTCGTATTTTACCCGACACAATTATATTATTGAAGTTGTAGTTTGCTTTCATACCATGTATTTGGCGACTTAGAATGGATGTTGTATACCTATTTTGCGGGACTCACAGGTTGGTATCGAGCTTAGGATATGGTCTCCAAGCGGAGATCGGGGAATAGAACTAGGAGGGGAGAGATGAGTAAATCCTTCGCTAGTGTGTCTTATCTAAGCTTATTTGTTGGTCAGTCATAATATAGGGATATTATGTGATATGTTAATTTGTTTAATTAACCCTTGTTTTATGGCAGTATTTAAGAATGGCCGTTGAGAACGTTAACAATGGAGTGTATGATACTGTGGAACAACCTTTAGTTACAAACCAGGAGAACGTGCAATAGGAAGGCAATATTCCTCTTGTAAACAACACTTTCTTGAGCAAAACGATGAATGATGGAATGTTTAGGAGCTTTTTACGGTTCATCACGAAAAACCGCATTTAGGGAGACTCGTGCACAAAATAAGGGTGGAAATGATAGCAATGCGCGACTTGTCACAAATGCAAGCGATTCAAGGAGTTGGGACCACGAAATTTAAGGAAAGCCGGATCCGATCATGCGGCGAAACGCGTGGGTCAAGCAAATTACCAAGATATTCGATGTCTTGGGATGCGGAGAGAACGAAAGGTTCCATTCGCCACCTTTATGTTCCGTGGTGAGTGAGGCGTCTTTGGTGGGAGTCACATGAAGCGTACTGACCACCGCACTTTCAAAGCATGTCTTGGGAAACGTTTGAAACTATTCAATGACAAGTACTTTCCTAAAAGTATTCGGCTATATATGAAAGAGGTGGAGTTTATCAGACTGGAACAAAACAACATGACGGTGTTCCAGTACGAGGCGAAGTTTGCAGAGTTATCCGGTATGCACCTCATTTGGTCGAAAATGAGGAACGAATGACGAGGATGTTTCGAGAGGTCTAAAGCTTAGAGATTCTAAGATATCTTATATCTCATAAATTTTCTTTATATTCAAATGTTGTAAACAGGGCTCAATTATTAGAGCGAGATAATGAGTATGTTCAACCGAGGGACCACAACCAAGGTCATACCGGTGACATCAGTCATCAGAGCGATGATAACCAACGAGGAGGGAAAAATACGAACAAAGGCGGTAACCACTCGGGTGGTCATCGTGGCCATGATAATAGGAGAGGTGAGTCATATGGAAATTTCAGAAAGAAGAGATTCAACAATGACGGGAAGACATCAACATCAGCACCAACACCAACAACAAATTCTAGGGGAGGAGAACGACCGCCAGTTAGATGTTACAAATACGGGAAAGAGGGACATATCATTGGCCGTCCACAACAATCCAAGGTATGTTATAACCGTGAAAAGGAAGGCCACATAGCTCGGGATTGTTCTCAGAGCAAAACTAAGTTCAACGGGATGGTGACTCGAAGGGTCATCCCGGATAAGTCAAAATCGATGGTTCTAGAAGAGCGTTTGTCGTGGTGGCCAAAAACGCGAGGAACCCGAACGAAGTGATTACGGTAAGCTAATCCACGAACTCTTGCGAAGTTTATACCTTACTAGATACTAGGTTCTACCCATTCTTTTATCTCTCCTTGCTTGTGTCAACGCGTTTAAACTTGACTCGGAGAAATTGGACTTTGATTTATCTCGTTGAAACTCCGTTGGGTGAAACCTTCGTTACATCTACAATTTATAAATCTTGCATGATCCAAGTTGGCACTATCACATTACCTGTTGATCTTATATCTTTAAAGATACTTGCTTTTGATGTGATTTTAGGAATTGATTGGTTAACCACTCATCATGCCAAAATTAATTGTTTTCGTAAGGTTGTTAGTTTTCATATTCCTAACCAACTGTTATATGAATTCAAACAACTAAACCACTAAAATCACCACTATCATATCAAGCCATAAAGCTATTCGCTTTATTGAAAAGCGGATGTCAAGCTTTCTTAGCCCATGTTATGGATTTGAACAAAGACAAGTCGATTTGAATAATATTTACATTGTTAGAGATTTTTCGATGTATTTCTGAAGAACTTCCTTGGCCTACCCCGAACGTGATGTTGAATTCTTTATCGACCTTGGCCGCACAAAACCCATTTCTAAAACCCCATATCGAATGGCTCTATTGAACTTCGAGAGTTAAAAGTCCAACTACTAGAATTGTTAGACATAGGTTTCATTCGTCTAATACATCTCCTTGGGGTGCTCTATATTTTATTCGTAGAAGAAGAAAGACGGGAGTATGCGACTTTGTATTGACTACTGAGAATTAAACCATGTCACCATTAAGAATAGTATCCGCTACCTCGCATTGATGACTGTTCGACCGATTCTGAAGGAGCACAATTCTTTTCAAAGATCGATCTTAGCTTACGGATATCATCAAAGATTGAAGATTAAAATTGAGGATATTCCAAAGAATGCCTTCGAACTTCGATGACGGGCATTATGAATTCTTAGTCATGTCTTTTGGATTGACTAATGCTCCTGCTGCTTTCATGGATATGATGAACCGTGTATTCAAGGAATATTTGGATCAGTTTGTTGTTGTCTTTATTGATGACATCCTCATCTATTCCAAAAGCCGTGAAGATCATGAACACCATTTGAAGCTGATACTTGAAAGGTTTCGTGAAAACAAACTTTATGCCAAGCTGAAGAAATGCAAGTTCGGCTTGAGAAGTAGCATTCCTTGGGCACGTGGTGTCAAAACATGGAGTATCTGTCGACCCGGCGAAGATTGAAGCGAAGACAAAGTTGGGAGCAACCAAAGTCGGTGGACCGGGTGTGTAGCTTTACGGGCTTAAATTGGTTTATTATCTCGAGATTCGTGGAAGGATTTTCTCGAATCGCTACTCTGCTAACTCAGTTGACTTGGAAAGATACAAAATTTGTATGGAGCGAGGAATGCGAGAAGAGTTTCCAAGAGCTCAAGAGGAGACTCATTTCTTTTGACTGTTTCTTGCAATACCATCCGATGCGGATGGATTTGTTATATCTGGCGATGCTTCGAGCAAAGGGTTAGGATGTGTTCTCATGCAACATGGGAAATTCATAGCCTTTATGCCTCACGACAACTCAAAGAATATGAGAGGAATTATCCTACTCATGATCTAGAGTTAGCGGCCAATCGTATTCAGCGTTGAAAATTTGGAGACACTACTTATATGGGGAGAAAGTGGAGATTTATACGGACCATAAAAGCCTCAAATATTTCTTCACCCAAAAGAACTCAACATGCGGCAAACGACGTTGGCTTGAACTATTGAAAGATTACGATCACACTATTCAATATCATCCTGAAAAAGCGAACGTAATGGTGGTACGCGTTGAGTAGAAAGATCATATACTGATGCGAGTGCGATATTGTTAATGCAAAGGCCTATTCTGTATGACTTGCAAAGGATGGAGGTAGAATTAAAGACTCCAGGGAACCATATGATGATGGCAAATATACGAGTAGAACCGACTTTAATCGATAAAGTTAAAGCTGCTCAAGCTACGGACCTGGAGCTGATACGTATGAAGAAGAAAATGCAAGAAGGAGCTATTCCAGAAGCGAGAATCGATGAAGAAGGAATACTTAGATTCAACTCTAGACTTTGTGTTCCTAACGATTCAAACTTGAAGCATAGAATCATGATGGAGGCACACAACACCCCGTTTGCAATCCATCCTGGGAGTACCAAAATGTATCATGATATTTGACATACATTTTGGTGGAACAATATAAAGAGAGAGATCGCGGAGTTTATCTCGAGGTGTTTAACTTGTCAACGTGTAAAGGCGGAGCATCAAGTGCCAAAGGGTCCATTACAACCACTTGAGATTCTGAAATGGAAGTGTGAACACATTACTATGAATTTCAAGTATGTGTCTTCCCAAAGTTTCTCAAGGCATAGATGCGATTTGGGTTATTGTTGATAGATTAACCAAGTCGCCCATTTCTTTCACCGACACGTGAGACTTATTCCTTGAACGTCTTACTCGCATGTCGTGAATGAGATTGTGAGATTGCATGGCATGCCAAGATCCATAGTTTTGATCGTGACCCAAGATTCACTTCACGATTTTGGGTTAGCTTACGTAAAACTATGGGCGCGATTTTGATTGATTCGGCATACCATCCTCAAACCTGACGGACAATCGAGAGGACTATTCAAACCTCAAGATCTATTAAGACTTTGTGTCCTAGATTTTAAAGGAAGTTGGGATAAGTACTTGCCACTGGTGGAATTCTCCTACAACAACAATTATCAAGCAAGTATAGGCATGGCTCCATTTGAGGCGTTGTATGGACGAAAGTGTCATTCTCCAAGATCTTTGGGGCGAGGTGGGAGAAACAACGTTGTTGGGACCGTAATTAGTACGCATAACTACGTAAAAAGATCCAAATGATTCGACAAACGATACAAAACGGCAGACAAGATCGACAAAAGAGTTATGCGGATCTTTATCAAAAAGACGTGGAATTTAATATTGGGGATCATGTATTGTTACGTGTTGCTCCATGGAAGGGAGTTACAAGATTTGGGAAGAGATGAAAGCTCAATCCACGATTTGTTGGTAAATTTGAGATTCTTGACCGAATAGGAAATGTAGCCTATAGACTAGCATTACCTTCAAGTATGTCTCGTGTTCATAATATTTTTCACATATCCATGCTTCGTAAATATGTGAAAGACCCGAACCATATTATTGCGTTAGAACCGATTTAGATAATAGAAAAGATTTAACGTATGAAGAAAGTACTGTTAAGTTCTTGGATAGGAAAGAGCATGTCCTACGCACCAAGGTTATACCACAAGTTAAGGTTTTATAGAGAAACCATGCTATTGAAGAAATGACCTGGGAGTTGGAATCAGAAATGAAAGCGAGATATCCTCACCTTTTCGAAACACCGGGTACGTATGTTAATTTCGAGGATGAAATTTCATAAGGAGGGGAGGTTGTAAGATGTAAGACCCCTAAATTTTTAAATAAAAAGGAATTTCCTTTATTTATTATTTTGAAATAGTAAGGGTTGATTTGATTAATGTGGATAGTTAAGGGTTAAATATGCAAATATTTCAAATTAAGCAAGTGGTTATAAAATATTCATTATCGTCGAGAATATTCGTTTGGTCGTGGAATATTCGCATCGCTTTGGGGAATATTCGTGCAACCAGCCAGCCATGTGTGTGGGCCCCATAACGGAAAGTGATTGGATGAAGAAAACGACAAATATAAGTTGTTTTTTAAATAACAGTATAGTTATTACCAAGTAATCTTGTTGGAATAATCGGTGGTTAAAAACACACTATCTGCTGTTGTTGAGCAAGTGGCACTTCTGATTGCACCAATTATTGATTCTTACGTGAAGGCACTACTCAATAATGGTTACGATAATTATTGCTCAAAGATTTTATTTTATTGATTCAATAATTCTTTGCGTTGATATTTTATATTAACATTGTTTCAATAATTGTCATTACACAAGATTTTTCATTATCGAGCAATAATTCATATTATCTGAATAATATTATTAGATAACATTATTGGCAATGTCTAGAAAGTTCGCCTAAGGAGAGGTTTGGTCACCTAATTGCAAGTGCAGATGAAGAAAAATTCTTATTGAAAGCCCCTCTTTCCTTAACCGCCTCGTCATTGTCAATATTGTGATTACGTAATATTATTTATGAATAATTAATTATTGATTTATATGATGAGGAAAATATTGATTTTATGTGGATATAGATGGAGAAAATTTTTAAAATGACAATTGTTGAAAATTAATATTTTATCTTTTTCGATAAAATAATTCATTTAAATATATTATTTTAATAATATATTAATCGGTGATATTTTTACAACGAATGTGGGATATATGAGTGTACGAGGAGGAAGAGTATTTTTGTTGCAATAAATGTTTAAAACATGTTAAACATGTCGGTGGACCCCATTTATTGATCGAAATTTGATTATAGCACAGTAAAATCGCCTTGCTTTGAGGATTTCGGTCAATTTCTGTTTGGAATTTGGAAAAACTTTCTTCTGCAAAGTTGTAGATAATGGAATTTCCTATGGAAAGTCGCGAGTTTCGAATTTTCTGATAAAAGAACTATTTATTATGAATTATTTAAGTTCAAGTCAAAATAATTAATTTTTGGAAGTTTTAATTATGTTTTTAAGAAAAACGTTTTTCAAATGTTGTTGGCCATCTTTAACATGTGCTTGATGGCTGAGATCAGATTGTCTAGATGGGCGAGAGAATTTATTAAATATATTAATATTATATTAAATTTTCTGCTTTTGTTTCTAAGCAATTTCCTATAAATAGGGTGCTTAGGTTAGAATTGAAAATCACACCGTAAATCAAGTTTTCTCTCTATATTATCGAAAGCGTATTCTTGTGAGTATTTTGAGTATACTTTGAGTATTGCTAGATTTGGTAAGTTCCTTCAAAGACTATACCCGGTATTCTAAATTAAATCGATCTTTCGAGGTAAGGAATATTATTTTTTCAGAATGATATTATTTCTTCAATATCATTATAATCTTTGAAATGTTGATCTGAAGTTTTATCAAATTTGGAACTTTTTCATGTCCAAGTTACTATTCATGAGTTACTATTCACGAGTTACTATTCACGAGTACTATTATTAAATGAAGCGTGAAGATGTTTTTGTGGAATTTCTATCTTTTGGTGTGAGTTACTTATTCACGATATCGACTATTCACGATATCTGACCTTATTCACGATACTGACTATTCAATAGAAAAATAAAATTTCTTCTTTTGTCCAAAATATCTATTCGGATACTAGCTTTGATTGTATCCATGTTTTGATCATTCTTGAATTTTACACCACTATGTTTATTTTGAGGTATTTTTGAACATGGATAAAACAAAGTACGAATCCTTAATCCTTAATCCTTGTCATTTTGTTTCACCGGATTCGCTTTTTTAAAATATTTTTCATCATCCTCGGTCTTAAATGATGATATTATTGAATATCTTTGGCCAGTGCAAAGATGAATGATTTCTGAAGAATATCTTTGGCCCAGTAGTGCAAAGATGAACAATGTTGAGATGAACATGACCGATTGATTAATATCTTTGGCCTCAGTGCAAAGATGAACAGTGTTTAAATGAACATGACCAATCGATGAATATCTTTGGCACCAGAAGTGCAAAGATGAATATTTGATTCCGATGTATATTGATTGATGTTACTGAGGATAAAATATTGATGATGGATTTATTAAATTCATGGATTATAGTAGATTTCATTCTCTACGTAACTCTTCTATGAATTATTATTTCGCTATGAATATTGATCCGAAACTTGTTGTCTATTGTATTCTATCGATTTTTCCTGTGTTGAAGACTAACGATAATTTGTTGTATATTATCTTAGTCATAATATTCTTTATCGGGCTAGTTGAGCTCACCCTTTTCCTTGTTGTTCCATTTTTCTTCTCGGGAGGCGAGAATGTAAATAGTACTAGTCGGGAATTATGGAATGAAGGTTCTAGAGAGTTGTTTAGTAGTCCTCACCATTTTTGTAAAATAATGAATCAATAATTATGATGGGGATTTATTTGCATGTGGATATTGTCTAGTAGACAATATTATATTTAAACTCATTAAGATATATTGTCGTATTTCACACGACATTTGTATTATTGAAGTTGTAGTTTGCTTTTTTGTACCATGTATTTGGCGACTTCGAATGGGTGTTGTGTATACCTATTTTGGGGCGTCACAGGTTGGTATCGAGAGCCATAAGTAAAGAGCCCCGAGCCTCTCATTGGTGACTTCACATTTATGGGGATGCACCGCCGGACTCTCCGTAGGGGACGCCTGCTTTTTCTTGGTGGAAAACGATAGAGTACCATTGTGAGGTCTTTGTGGTTGAAGCACCATGAGGGTCACAGTTAGTATCGAGCTTAGGATATGATCTCCAAGCGAGATCGTGGAATAGAACTAGGAGGGGAGAGATAGTAAATCCTTCGCTAGTGTGTCCTACCTAAGCTTATTTGTTGGTTGGTCATATTATAGGGTATTATTATGATTTGTTAATTTATTTAATTAACCCTTGTTTTATGATAGTTTTTTAGAATGGGCTCACCGGAACGTTAACAATGGAGTGAATGAGATCGTGGAGACACCTCTAATCGCCAACCGTGATAATGTGATGTCAAAGTGAAGAAGAATTAGAGATATCCATGTGGTGAGTGAAAATTGATAGTTGCACCTAGAGATAATCGCAGAGGTAACAAATGAGAGTGAGGAAGAAGAGGAAGAAGAGGTACACAAGAGAGTTTATTAGAGGTATTTTATGATCGAAATATAGAATTACAAAATCGTATTCATGAGTTAGAAGAGCAAAGCAAAGAATTGCGAGGCGATCGTGGAGCAAAAGGATGCAACGATTCAAGCTTGTGTTACCCGATACGTGATGCTTGAATGTAAGCACTCTTTGGCGAGTATAAGATGATAAAGTCGAATCTGAATGAAAGAAGAAATAACCGAACGAGTGAGAATGAGTGATGCATGGGTAAAAAGCCGCACGACGCGTTGATATTATGGAAAGAGATGTCCAATCTAAAAAGAGAAGATTTAACGATGACGGAAGATCGTCGGCGTGAACATCAAACCATCAACAAATTCTAGGGAAGAAAAAAGCGATCGCCGCTAGATGCTACGAGATGTGGAGAGGAGAGGACATATAAGGTCAAACTGCTCAAAGCCTTCCAAGGTATGCTATAATTGTGGAAAAGAAGGACATATCGCCGAGATTATACGATATCAAAACCAGTCCAGCGTGAATGGTGACTCAAAAGGATGTCCCGTAAAAGTCAAAGTCAACGGTTCTTGGAAGAAATATTTGTCGCGACTTCAGTCAAAATGCAAGGAACCCGAACGGTTAAGACGGGTTAGTTAATTATAAATTCTTGCAAAGTATATACCTTACTAGATACCTGGGCTTCTACCCATTCTTTTATCTCTCTTGTTTGCGCTCAACGTTTGAACTTGACTACACGAAAAATTAGACTTTGACCTATTTATGGAGAATCCGTTAGGAGAAACTTTCATTACATCCGTTGTTTAAAAATCTTGCTTGATTCAAGTTGGCACTATCACATTACTCGTTAACCTTATTTCTATAGAGATATTTGCTTTTGATGTGATTTTAAGGTTAACTACTCATCATGCCAAAATTAATTACTTTAAAGTAAGTTGTTAGTTTTCATATTCCTAAGCAACCTCGTTATTCAATTCAAGCAATCAAACCATTGTAGTCAAACATTTTCATATCAAGCCATGAAGTCATTCGTTTATTACGGATGTCAAGTTTTCTTAGTCCATGTTATGGATTTGAATAAAGACACGTCGATTTGAATAATATTCCCTTGTTATTGATTTTTCCCGACGTATTTCAAGAAGAATTTCTTGGCTTACTCCCAAAGCCGATATTAAATTTTGTATCGACTTTGAACCCGTGACAAAACTCATTTCTAAAATCTCATATCGAATTGCTCTATTGAACTTCGTGAGTTAAAAATTCAACTATAGAATTTGGTACCGAGCCTTTATTTTGTGACTTCCTTTGTGGAATTCACCTGCCAGAACTCTCTGTAGGGACGCCATATTCGTGCGATAATGTAAAATCGATAGGTGTCATTGTGACGTCTTATCCAAGATTGGGATATGAGTCACGGTTGAGAGCAACCTAAGTCGATGAATCGAAAGACGTAGCTTTCTAGGCTTAGTTGGTTATTATCGGAGATTCTTTGAAGGATATTCTCGAATCGCTATTCCATTAACGCAAATTTACTCGTAGAGATACAAAATTGAATGGAGCAAGGAATATGGGAAGAGCTTGAAGAACTCAAGAGAGACTCATTTCAAAGACATGTTCGATCATGCCATCCTGGAAAAGCGAACGTGGTAGGCGACGCGATGAGTAGAAGATTATATGCGAGACGAAAAGTGCGATGATGTCAAGTATACGACAGAGAGCCAACTTTAATAGAAAAGTTAAGGTTGCTCGAAGCCACCAACCGGAGTTGATGCGTATGAAGAAGAAAGTACAAGAAGGAGCTATTCCTAAGCGAGAATTGATGAAGAAGGAATACTTGAGTCCACTCTAGACTTTGTGTTCCTAACGACTCGATTTGAAGTACCGGATCATGATGGAGGCACACAACACATTGATTGCAATCCATCTCGGGAGTACCAAAATGTATTATGATCTTCGACATACATTTTGGTGGAACAATATGAGGAGAGAGATCGCGTGGTTTATCTCTAGATGTTTAACTTGTCAACGTGTAAAGGCGAGCATCTTGTACCTAAGGGTCCGGTTGCAACCACTTGAGATTCCTAATGGAAGTGGGAAACACATTACCTCAATTTCATTACTAAATCTTCCCAAGGTTTCTCAAGGCATCAATGCTATTTGGGTTATTGTTGATAGATTAACCAAGTCTGCTTTCATTTCTTACCGATACGAGAGACTTATTCCTCGAACGCCTTTCTCTCAGTATGTACGTAAATGAGATTGTGAGATTACATGGCATGCCAAGATCCATAGTTTTGGGTTAGTTTGTAGAAAGCTATGGGCACGAATTTACGATTTATCTGGCTGGCATACCATCCTCAAACGGATGGGCAATCGAAAGGACTACTCAAACTCTTGAAGATATATTAAAACTCAGTGTCCTAGATTTCAATGGAAGTTGGGATAAGTACTTGCCATTGGTGGAATTCTCATACAACAATAGTTATTAAACAAATATAGGCATGGTTCCATTCAAGCATTATATGGACGAAAAATGTCGTTCTCCAATATGTTGGGATGAGGTGGGTGAAGCAACATTGTTGGGACCGAAAGTTAAGACGTATGACTCACCAAAAAGATCCAAATGATTCGACAACGATACAAAACGGCACAAGATCGACAAAAGAGTTATGCGGATCTTCATCGAAAGGACGTGGAATTTAATGTAGGGATCATGTATTGTTGCATGAAGTCGCTCCATGGAAGGGAGTTACAAGATTTGGGAAGAGAGGAAAGCTCAATCCACGATTTATTGGTCCATTTCAAATTCTTGGCCGAGTAGAAAATGTAGCCTATAGACTTGCGTTACCTCCAAGTATGTCTCGTGTTCATAATGTGTTTCATATATCTGTATTTCAGAATATGTGAAAGACCCAACCACGTTATAGAGTTAGAACCCCACGAGAGATAGTCAAGACTTAATGTATGAGGAGGTACTGTCGCCAAGATTTTGGATAGGAAGGAGCATGTCCTACGCAAGAAAGGTTATACCACAAGTTAAAGTTTTGTGGATGAATCATGCTATAGAGAAATGACACGGGAGTTGGAAGCGGAAATGAAAGCGAGGTATCCTCACCTTTTCAAAACACCAGTACGTGCGACGTCAATTTCGAGGACGAAATTTCATAAGGAGGGAGGTTGTAAGACCACCTCTAATTTTTAAATAAAAAGGAATTTCCTTTATTTATTATTTTGAAATAGTAAGGGTTAATTTGATTAATGTGGATAGTTAAGGTTAAATATGCAAATATTTCAAATTAAGCAAGTGGTTATAAAATATTCATTATCGCTTGGGAATATTCGTTTGGTCGTGGAATATTCGTGCTTGTCGAGGAATATTCGTGACGACAAATAAGTGACCATGTGTGGGCCCCATAACGGAAAGTGATTGGATGAAGAAAACGACAAATATAAGTTGTTTTTAAATAATCAGTACGTAGTTATTCTGAGTTAATCTTTTGTTGGAATACCCGTTGGTTAAAACACACTACGTACTGCGTTGTTGAACAAAAAGAAGCACTTTCAGTATTGCACCAATTATTGATTCTTACGTAAGAAGGCACTACTCAATAATGGTTACGATAATTACTCGCTACGTATTTTATTTTATTGATTCAATAATTGCTTGCGTTGATATTTTATATTCATTGTTTCAATAATTGTCATTACACGATTATTTTTATTATCGGGCTAATAATTCATATTATCTCGAATAATATTATTAAATAACATTATTGGCAATGTCTAGAAAGTTCTGTCTAAGGAGAGGTTTGGTCACCTAATTGCGCCAAGAAGAAGAAGAAATTTTATTGAAAGCCCTCTTTCTCACAAGGCTGCTGGTTGTCAATATTGTGATTACATAATATTATTTATGAATAATTAATTATTGATTTATATGATGAGGAAAATATTGATTTTATGTGGATATAGATGGAGAAAATTTTTAAAATGATAATTGTTGAAAATTAATATTTTATCTTTTTCGATAAAATAATTCATTTAAATATATTATTTTAATAATATATTAATTGGTGATATTTTTACAACGAATGTGGGATATATGATTATACGAGGAGGAAGAGTATTTTTGTTGCAATAAATGTTTAAAACATGTTAAACATGCTCTGGGACCCCATTTATTATTTGAAATTTGATTATAACACAAAAAATCGCTTGGTTTGAGGATTTCGGTCAATTTTTGTTTGGAATTTGGAAAACTTTCTTCTGCAAAGTTGTAGATAATGGAATTTCCTATGGAAAGTCGCGAGTTTCGAATTTTCTGATAAAAGAGCTATTTATTATGAATTATTTAAGTTCAAGTCTCAAATAATTAATTTTGGAAGTTTTAATTATGTTTTTAAGAAAAACGTTTTTCATATGTTGTTGGCCATCTTTAACATGTGCTTGATGGCTGAGATCAGATTGTCTAGATGGGCGTGAGAATTTATTAAATATATTAATATTATATTAAATTTTCTACTTTTGGCGTTCTAAGCAATTTCCTATAAATAAATAGTCTTGGGTTAGAATTGAAAATCACACCGTAAACTCAAGTTTTCTCTCTCTATATTATCGAGCGTATTCTTGTGAGTATTTTGAATATACTTTGAGTATTGCTAGATTTGTGCAAGTTGAGTTAGTTCAAAGACTATACCCTTATTCTAGCTAAAGTCTTGATCTTTCGAGGTAAGGAATATTATTTTTTCAGTAATGATATTATTTCTTCAATATCATTATACTAAAATGTTGATCTGAAGTTTTTATCAAATTTGGAACTTTTTCATGTGGGTTACTTATTCATGAGTTACTATTCACGAGTTACTTATTCATGAGTTCTTATTCATGAAGTTACTATTCACGAAAGTACTATTCATGTAAGCGTGAAGATGTTTTTGTGGAATTTCTATCTTTTGGTGTCGAGATTACTATTCACGATACTGGCCTTATTCACGATATCTGACACTATTCAATTGAAAAAATAAAATTTCTTCTTTTGTCCAAAATATCTATTCGGATACTAGCTTTGATTGTATCCATGTTTTGATCATTCTTGAATTTTACACCACTATGATTATTTTGAGGTATTTTTGAACATGGATAAAACAAAGTACGAATCCTTAATCCTTAATCCTTGTCATTTTGTTTCACTTTGGATTCGTTTTTTTAAAAATATTTTCATCATCCTCGATCTTAAATGATGATATTATTGAATATCTTTGGCACGTAGTGCAGATGAATGATTTCAAGAATATCTTTGGCTCATAGTGCAAAGATGAATAGGTGTTGAGATGAACATGACCAGATTGATTAATATCTTTGGCACAGTAGTGCAAAGATGAACAGTGTTTAAATGAATATGACTAATGATGAATATCTTTGGCTCATGTAGTGCAAAGATGAATATTTGATTCCGAGATGTATATTGATTGATGTTACGAGGATAAAATATTGATGATGGATCGTTAAATTCATAGATTATAGTAGATTTCATTCTCTACGTAACTCTTCTATGAATTATTATTTCATTATGAATATTGATCCGAAACTTGTTGCCTATTGTATTCTATCGATTTTTCTGTTGAAGAATAACGATAATTTGTTGTATATTATCTTAGTCATAATATTCTTTCTTCGGCTAGTTGAGTTGAGCTCACCCTTTTCCTTGTTGTTCCATTTTTTCTTTTCGTGAGGCGAGAATGTAATGAGTACTAGTCGGGTATGGAATGAAGGTTCTAGAGAGAGTTGTTTAGTAGTCCTCACCATTTTGTAAAATAATGAATCAATAATTATGATGGGGATTTATTTGCATGTGGATATTGTCTAGTAGACAATATTATATTTAAACTCATTATATATATTGTCGTATTTCACCGACATTTGTATTATTGAAGTTGTAGTTTGCTTTTTTTGTACCATGTATTTGGCGACTTCGAAATGAGTGTTGTGTATACCTATTTTGGGGCGTCACATAAGACCCCAACTTATTATAAATAAAATCAAATTTCATCTAATTATATTTGTGAATAATAAGGTATTAATTTGATATAATTCTCTGGTTATGGGTGAAATGTGCAAATTTTGCAAAATATCAAGTGGTTATAAAATAATCATTGTTGTTAAGGAAATATTCGTTTGGTCGTGGAATATTCTTGTTGTGGGGAATATTAAATACGACGGCGTAAATAATCATTAGGGCCCCATAATGTAATAAGCTGTGGGATGAAGAAAACAACAAGTTTGAGTTTTATAAATAATTTGGCGTAGTTATTCTGCTTAACAACATTGGAATACCCGTTGGTTAAAATACTGATGTCTGGCGTGGGATGCACAAAGATTGATGAATTATTGATCCTTACGTAAAGCAAGCACTACTCAATAATTGTTACGGTGAGTTCTTGTTCAATATTTTATTTTATTGATTCAATAATTGTCGCGTTGATATTTTATATTATTGTTGGTTCAATAATTGTCATCGCACAATATTTTCCATTATCGGATCAATAATTCATATTATTTGAATAATATTATTAGATATCATTATTGGTAATGTCTAGAAAGTTCTCATCGAGGAGAGGTTTGGTCACCTAATTGCACGCCATAAGGAGAAATTCTTATTGAAAGCCCTCTTCACAGGAACTACCGGGTTGTCATAAATGTGATTCTCGCAATATTATTTGTGAATAATTAATTATTGATTCATATGATAAGAAAATATTTATTTTATGTAGGTATAAATGTTGGATATATTTATTATGGTTAAAAATGAAGGAGTTAATGTTGAGGTGTTTTATTAGTATTTTTGTCGGAATGAATGTATTAAAAATTAAACCAAAGTTTTTGAGATGTATTGTGTGAGTTATAATTTTTAATCCGATATTTGGATCGTTGTAATTTTGGATATGTTATACATATATAAGTTGAGTATATGTCCACAAATTTTGAACCGTTAAAAATGAGCGTATGATTTGTTATGAATTTTAAGAGGTTACTGATTCAGAAATTAGGTTTATAAATAATTTTGGTGAAAAATTCTAGAATTGAGTGGGCCCCACTTGTGGTTGGTGAAGAAATGTGTTGAATTTATTTCAAATGTGGTGGGTGGGAATAGTAGCAGGTAAAGCCATCAGGTTGCAGGTTAAGTCTGCTAACATTTTCCTATAAATAGAGGGCTAAGTTAGAATTGAAAATCACACCAGAAATAAGTTTTCTCTCTTTCTCTCTCTAGATTATTGAGTGTATTTTGTGAGTATTTAGATACTTTGTGAGTTTCTATTCATCGATGCAAGTTTCCTTGAAATTATCTACCGATATTCCGATCGTAAATCTTGATATTTTGAGGTAAGAGATGTTATTTTCTTCATATATGATATTATTTCTTCAATATCATTATCGCCAAGTATTGATCTGAATATTTATCAAATTTGGAATTTTTTGTGTGGGTTACTTTATTCACGTGTCAAGACACTATTCACGATATCTGATCTTATTCACGAATCACGGCCTTTATTCAATAGAAAAATGAAATTTTCTTTTTTTGTCCAAGATGTCTATTATGGTTACTATCTTTGATTGTATCCATGTTTTGATCTTTATTTTTGAATTTTGCTTCAAAATTGGTATTTATGAAGTATTATTGATCTTGAATAAAGCATTATACTGAATCCCTACTATTTGTCCTTCTTTTCCGCTTCAATTGGATTCGCTTTTCTTTAAAATATTTTTCATCATCCTCGGTCCTAAATGATGATATTACTAAATATCTTCTACCAGTAGTGCAAAGATAAATGATTAATCGATGAATATCTTTGGCCCGTAGTGCAAAGAAGATGAACAGTGTTGAGATGAACATGACCAACTGGTGATACAAAATGAATATCTTTGGCACATAGTGCAAAGATGAATATTTGATTAAAGATGTATATTGATTGTTGTTACGAGGATAAAATATTGATGATGGACTTTTAAATCTTAGAAGATAGTAGAACTCATTCTCTACTGACTCTTCTAATGGATTGTTGTTTCCGCTGCAGTTGTTGATCTAAAACTTGTTGGCTATTATATTTTATCAGATTTTTCCCTGTTGAAGACTAACGATAATTTGTTGTATATTATCTTAGTCATAATATTTTTTACTGGGCTAGTTGAGCTCACCTTTTCCTTTTTTGTTCCATTTTTCTCGGGAGGTGAGAACATAAAGAGGAACTAGTCGAATGCACGGAGTAATGGTTCTAGAAAGATGTTTTAGCGATCCTCACTATTTACGTAAAATAGTGTTTGAATAATTGTAACGAGGACTTATTTGAGTGTGGATATTGTCTAAAAGACAATATTTGTATTTAAACTCACAGTATGTGTTGTCGTATTTTGCACAACAATTATATTATTGAAGTTGTAGTTTGCTTTCTGTACCATGTATTTGACGACTCAGAATGGGTGTTGTATACCTATTTTGGGAGCGTCACAGTTAGTGTGAGACCCCAGATTTTATCAATAAAGATTTAAATTTAGTCGAAATAATTTTTAATATTATAGTGTGAATTTGAGATAATATTATAGTTGTGGGTAGTATTTATAAATTTTGCAAAAGTATGCAAGTGGTTATATTATATTCGATTGGTGGGGAATATTCGGTTTAGCGGGAATATTCGTATGCAACTAATCATTGGTGGACCTATTAAATGTATTATTATCGGATTGAGAAAACGACAAAAATATTTTATTGAAATAACGGCGGAAGTTTTACCGTGGTTACTTGTTGAACTACTTTCATTAGTAAAAATACGATGTACGTGTGGTTGCATAAGTAGCTTACCAGTATTGATTATCGATGCTTATGTGAGAAGTCACTCGGTTTGATTCCATTATCATTCGATTAATAATATGAATTATTATAATGCGATAATGACGTTTTGTTTTATTCAGTATTATTAACGTAATAAAATGAAACATCTTTTATATAAAATAGAATACTTTATTAAAGTTATTCTATAAATAGAATATATTATATTTTATTATGCATAGTGTTGCATAGTATTTTGCATAGTGTTTTGCATAGTATTGCATAGTGTTTGCATAGTAAAATGTTTTTATATAAATAGAATATATTATATTTTATTTAAAAGATTTTTCTTTAAATATGGACCGTCCGATTAAAAGTAAATCAATCTGACCGCTTCATGGATTAATTCTTATGCATTCCATTTTCCTATAAATAGAAGCTCATTCCTTCATTATTTTCTTACGAATTCATTGAAACTCTAGAGAGAAATTATAGAGAGAAGTTATAGAGAAAATTATAGAAAGAAGAGTATTCTCGTACTTCACTACTTACATATTCAGGTTCTTTTTACGGTAAGGGGTGTTATTCTTTCTTCTTGAAGAGAACTTACATTATTCCATTCACTATTATTCTGTTGGAATAACTTTTGTAAAAGTGGCATACCCTATACATAACTTTGTATCACGCCAGACACCCTATACTTGGTGAAATCCTTATGTTATTCCATTGCTTATTATTCTTTGGAATAACTTTTGTATCTGCGCAGTTTACCCTATACTTGGTGACATTCTTCTATTATTCTGCTGGAACATCCTGCTACATGTGTTTTACAGGACCGGTTCCGCTCTTTATCATTCTGTTGGAATATCCTATCATGTGTTTTACACCGATCTGGTTCCATCTTTATTATTACATTTGGAACATCCTGCTTGGTGTGAATTTCACGACTGGTTCCGTTATTATTATTACATTGGAATAACTTTGTCTGTCATGCCAAGTACCGCATGCATGGTGATTTCTTTTGTTATTCCATTCTTTATTATACCCAGTTCGTTAAAACTTTGACTTCTATACTCCATGAAATTAGTAGAATATCCTTGATATTTGCGTTTCATCCAGTATCTTTTCATGGAAATATTCTTCTGATCATTATTGAATTTTACTCTCTGAAATATAGTATCATGTTGACAATTTGGACGTTAATAATTCATGGATTAAATAATTCTTGAACTTGTTTTATTGAATTACTATGTCATTGTCATCATCCTCATGTTATATTATGTTATCTTTGGCTTACGTGCATAGATGAACTTAGTATGATTATGACCAGGATCATTCAGTATAATCATGACTTGATATAAATGATGTGACAAAAGTCCTCGGTGGCACGTAATGCGATGATGGATAGTTTTGGTATGATTATGACCGTGGGTGATTCGGTATAGTCATGACCATTGATAATTTGATGAAAATCCTTGACCGTGGTACGGGGATGATTAGATGTGGTGGTTTATTATTAAAATTTGAGTCTTTGGCGATAAAAATTGATGAAAACCTTTTAAAACCTAAAAGATAGTAGACTTTATTCTCTACTTGATTTTTTTTTTAATGGATTGCATATTCATTTGCAGCTTAAACCGGTTTATCATTGTATTTTATCGGTTTAACACTGTGTTGAAAAGGCTAATGATAATTTATTCTCGCATTATCTTAGTCATAATATTTCTTCTTGGGCTAGTTGAGCTCACCTTTTCTTTCACTTTTTCTCTTGAAATGAGAACATAGTCAGGGACGAGCCGGGGAACGGAGTAATGGTCCGAGGATAGCATTAGTAGTCCTCACTATTACGTGAAATAGTGTGATAATAGTTATAATGAGGACTCCTTTTGAGTTTGTATAATATCTAGTAGATAATATTTGTATTCAAACTCACGCTTTATGTCGATTGCATACACGCACAGTTATATTAGTAAGTTGTATTTGAATTTATGTACCATGTAAGTGGCGACCCAAGATGGGTGACGATATACTTAATTTTAGGGCGTCACGGTTGGTATCGAGCTTAGGATATGATCCTGCTAAGATGTGAGAATAGTACTAGGAGGGGAGAGACGGGAATTCTTCAAGCATATGACCTACCTAAGTTTATGTGGTATTTATTTGGTGGATTGAGTATAGGGATAATATGTGATATGTTAATTAACCCTTGTTTTGTGGCGGTGTTTGAGAATGACATCCGAAAATGCCGAGATAAGCAATGAAGCACATGAGAGTGTTGATTCACTCAAACAAAAGGTAACGACCAATAATACGATAATAATCATCATTTGGTGGCAACTATCGAACAATGATAACCATCGTGGGGAAATTATCATGCTAAGAATGGTAACCACTTCGGTGGTAATCATGGCAAAGATAATAAAGTGGAAATTTCAAGAAGAAAGGTCATTTAGCTCGATTTTTTGTCGTATAGTGAAGTCAAGTCCAAATTGGGATAGTGGCACCAAAGGCGGATCTGGACAAAACAAAGTCGATGGTTTCAGGAAGAGCGTTTTTTTCGTGACTTCTCAAAAGTGGGTAACCCGAACGGTTAGCACGGGTTAGTTAATTATAAATTCTTGCAAAGTCTATACCTTATTAGATCCGGGTTACGCCCATTCTTTTATCTCTCTCTTGCTTGCGTTCAACGTTTAAATTTGACTCGGAGAAATTAGACTTTGATTTATCTATCAAACTTCGTTGGGAGAAACCTTTGTTACCTCTCATTTATTAATCTTGTTTGGTTCAAATAAACATTTTCACGTTACCTGTCGATCTTATCTTTTTGAAAATATTTGCCTTTGATGGGATTTTAGGAATCAATTGGTTAACTACTCATCATTCTTTTGTAAGGTTGTTAGCTTTCATATTCCTAACCAACCTGTTATACGAATTCAAAGTAACCAAACCCTAAAGTTAATCACTATTATATCAAGCCATAAGTAAAGAGCCCCGATCCTTTCATTGTTGACTTCCTTGTGTGGAATGCACCGAAGCCGGAGGACTTTCAGTGGCGACGACGTCGTGATGAAGATGGCAAGTTGATAGGTATCATTGTGAGGTCTTATCCGGGTTAAGGGATGAAGTCACAGATTAGTATCAATGTGACGTCTTATCCAAGTCTTGGATAAGAGTAGCAGATTTTGAATGATATTTCTATCATTAATAAATTTCTTGACGATTCTTGAAGACTTTCTAGCCTACCCTAGAGCGTGAAATTGAATTTTGTATTGACCCCAAAGACAAAAACTCATTTCTTAAACCCTCAAATATTTCTTCAACTAAAATGAATAAGCTTACGTGGTTTATGATGAAAGTCATAATAAAAGCATAGGACTAATGAAAATCATGGGTATATGAGGTATTAGTAAGTTTTATGATGAGTTATGTTGGTTATTATGTGAAAACATGAAAGTTTCATAGAAATCACAAAGAGTTGAAAATCGATTTTGGTGAAAAACGTAACATAAAAATTCAATTGACCATATCTCCTATTATATTTTGAATTTTTGAATGTGGTCAAGTCCTAGAGTTAGATCTATGAGTTACCTAACTAATCCAAGTGGAATTACTGGAAAAGGTGTTGTAGATTTTTGTGTGGACTGATTTTAGCAAAGGAGGTAAAAGCTGTAAATTTAAAATGCTACTGCCCAGAAACTTTAAGGGACTGTTTCGGCCACTTAAATTATGAGAAAATTCTGGCATTTTGGGACATGAAGGTATATGGTATAAAGTACCTCCTGTCCAAAAATGAGCTCATTCTCGACTTAAAATGAGCAAGTTATGACTATTTCAATATTTAGGTTTTTCCGATTTAAAAATTATAAACCTGAGTTCTATAACTCCGATGACCATGAAATTTAAACTGAAGCTCACGTTAACATGTGTAAGGTCCTGCCAAGATTTGGGAATTTTTGGAGTTAAACTTGAGGTAGCTAATTTCTTAAGGAATTAAGTGGAAATTAATTTTAAAAAATAGTAAATGAATTTTAAAATTCAGAAAATATATTTTCATTATGGGACTATATTATGCTAAATCCCAGAAAAGAAATATTTTGGGGCTGATTTGGTATTTTCATGAAAATAGTTTAATTACTGAACATATGAGTTAAATATGTTATGTGAAGTAACAAAGTTGAAAATAAAATTTTATGGCTAAAGAATCCTATATAGAGTATATGCATATTTTTTGATGAGGATTTGATAATTGGTGATGATATTTTATGAGTATGGCATTTTTGAATGATTAAATGCATTATATGGTAAAGCGTAAACAATTGAGATAAATTGTTTATAAATTTAAGAAGTGATTAAAATATTATTATAATATTAATGTTATTAGATTATGAGATTATTAAATGATTGATAACATGGGGATATTCTTGAATCTGGATAAATTATATTATAAATGTTTAATATTTATCCTTTATCTCATTTGATTAATTCTTTATATCATTATCCTCCATGTTTATATTATGTTGAAAGTCATCTACGTGGCTTACGTGCATAGATGGACTTGGTATGATTATGACCGAGGATTGTTACGGCATAATCATAACCAGTAATTGAAAACACAATTATCTTTGGTCAGTAGTGCGTGGATAATTTGTGGTCGTGATACTTAATGAATATCCTTGGCACGTAGTGCGAGGGGATGATTCGATGATGTGGATTAATTATTGAGCTGAGTCTCAGCAATGAAATATTAATTCATGGATGTGTTCAAAGTCATCTGTAGCTTACGTGCATAGATGGACTTGGTATGATTATGACCACGGATTATTCGGTATAATCATAACCAGAAATGAATACACAATTATCTTTGGTAGTAGTGGCATGGATAATTTGTGGTCGTGATACTAATGAATATCCTCGGCCCGTAGTGCGAGGATGATTCGATGATGTGGATTAATTATTGAAATGAGTCTCAAAGAATGAAATATTAATTCATGGATGTGTTCAAAGTCATCCTAGCTTACGTGCATAGATGGACTTGGTATGATTATGACCGAGGATTGTTGAAGCATAATCATAACCAGTAATTGAAAACACAATTATCTTTGGTAGTAGTGCATGGATAATTTGTGGTCGTGATACTAATGAATATCCTCGGCACAGTAGTGCGGGGATGATTCGATGATGTGGATTAATTATTGAAATTGAGTCTCGTGAATGAAATATTAATTCATGGATGTGTTCAAAGTCATCTCGTAACTTACATGCATAGATGGACTTGGTATGATTATGACACTGTGGATTGTTTCGGTATAATCATAATCAGATTGAAAACACTGAATATCCTTGGCGATTAGTGCATGGATAATTCGTGGTCGTGATACTATTAAGTCTGCGTCTTAGCATTATTGGTTTCTGATTTGTATATCTTTGGCCCAGTAGTGCAAAGATGAATTGTTAATAAATATCTTTGGTAGGATTGCAAAGATGAATTTAATGTTTTCAACGATAAAAGGTATTCAAGGTATCCTCATCTCTTTATCATACCAGTATCGTACCACAATTTCGAGGCGAAATTCCATAAGGAGGGAGATTGTGAGACCCTTGATTTTATCAATAAAGATTTAAATTTAGTGAAATAATTTTTAATATTATAGTGTGAATTTGAGATAATATTATAGTTGTGGGTAGTATTTATAAATTTTGCAAAGTATGCAAGTGGTTATATTATATTCGATTGGTTGGGAATATTCGGTTTAGCGAGGAATATTAAATATAACTACCAATCATTGGTGGACCCTACAATGTAATTATTGTTTGGATTGAGAAAACGACAAAAAATATTTTATTGAAATAACTACGGAAGTTTTACCGTGGTTCTTGTTGAACTACTCGGTAGTAAAAGTACAATGAATACGTGTGGTTGCGTAAGTAGCACACAGTATTGATTATCGATGCTTATGTGAAAGTCACTCATTTGATTCCATTATTATTCGATTAATAATATGAATTATTATAATGATAATGACGCTTTTGTTTTATTCAGATTATTAACGTAATAAAATGTAAAACATCTTTTATATAAAATAGAATACTTTTATTAAAGTTATTCTATAAATAGAATATATTATATTTTATTATGCGTAGTGTTGCATAGTATTTTGCATAGTGTTTTGCATAGTATTGCATAGTGTTTGCATAGTAAAATGTTTTTATATAAATAGAATATATTATATTTTATTTAAAAGATTTTCTTTAAATATGGACCGCCGATTAAAGTAAATCAATCTGACCGCTCATGGATTAATTACTATGCATTCCATTTTCCTATAAATAAAGCTCATTCCTTCATTATTTTCTTACGAATTCATTGAAACTCTAGAGAGAGAAATTATAGAGAGAAGTTATAGAGAAAATTATAGAAAGAAGAAGAGTATTCTGCTACTTCACTACTTCTATATTCAGGTTCTTTTTACGGTGAGGGTGTTATTCTTTCTTCTTGAAGAGAACTTCATTATTCCATTCACTATTATTCATTTGGAATAACTCTTTGTAAAAGTGGCATACCTATACATAACCTCAGATACGCAGATACCCTATACTTGGTGAAATCCTTATGTTATTCCATTGCTTATTATTCTCGTTGGAATAACTTTGTATACGCTGTGATTTACCCTATACTTGGTGACATTCTTCTATTATTCGCTGAACATCCTCATGCATGTGTTTTTACACCGACCGGTTCCGCTCTTTATCATTCTCATTGGAATATCCTATCTCGTGTTTTTTACCTGATCCGGTTCCATCTTTATTATTCTGTTGGAACATCCTCGCTTGCAGCGAATTTCACCGACACTCGTTCCGTTATTATTATTCATTGGAATAACTTTTGTCTACATCGCAATACCGCATGCATGGTGATTTCTTTTGTTATTCCATTCTTTATTATACCCAGTTCGTTAAAACTTTGACTTCTATACTCCATGAAATTAGTAGAATATCCTTGATATTTGCGTTTCATCCAGTATCTTTTCATGGAAATATTCTTCTGATCATTATTGAATTTTACTCTACGAAATAGTATCATGTTGACAATTTGGACGTTAATAATTCATGGATTAAATAATTCTTGAACTTGTTTTATTGAATTACTATGTCATTGTCATCATCCTCATGTTATATTATGTTATCTTTGGGCTTACGCGATGATAGATGAACTTAGTATGATTATGACCGAGGATCATTCGGTATAATCACGACTTGATATAAATGATGTGACAAAAAGTCCTCGATGGCACATGTAATGCAAATGATGGATAGTTTTTGGTATGATTATGACCGAGGGGTGATTCGGTATAGTCAATGTGACCATTGATAATTTGATGAAAATCCTTGACCGCGTAGTACGGGATGATTAGATGTGGTGGTTTATTATTAAGTCGAGTCTCAATGATAAAAATTGATGAAAACCTTTTAAAACCTAAAAGATAGTGAGACTTTATTCTCTACTTGATTTTTTTTTAATGGATCGTGATATTCACCGCAGCTTAAACCTGTTGTCTATCAGTATTTTATCGCTTTTAACACATTTGAAGGCTAATGATAATTTATTCGCATTATCTTAGTCATAATATTTCTTCTTTGGGCTAGATTGAGCTCACCTTTCTTTCACCGTTCTCTTGAAATGAGAACATAATTTGAGACGAGAGTCGGGGAGCGGAGTAATGGTCCGGAGGATAGCATTAGTAGTCCCTCACTATTCCAGTGAAATAGTGTGATAATAGGCAGAATGAGGACTCCTTTTGAGTTTGTATAATATCTAGTAGATAATATTTGTATTCAAACTCACGCTTTATGTCGATTGCATACCCACGCTTATATTAGTAAGTTGTATTTGAATTTATGTACCACCATAAGTGGCGACCCAAGATGGGTGACGTATACTTAATTTTGGGGGCGTCACAGTTAGTTTCTTTTGCACTAATAAAATAGAAATTTGGTTTTACAGACATATAGTATGAACTTAATATGGGTTTAAGGGATTGTTGGGGAGTTTGTTTTGTTAGATGGGTTTATGAGTAAAGTAGGAGAATGTGTGGCTAATCGTTGTATTCAGAGTAGGTCATTTGAAGAATATGACAAATTTTAGTTTCAAATTTTGGCTTTATTGAAATGGACATAAGTGAATGTTTGTACTCATTTTAAATTCGGTTAGTACATATTTCGGATATTTGTTCGGATAATTAAAATAGGATATTTTCAGATTTCGGTTATAACCGAATTTCTTGTTCGGTTCGATTAATAACTGAATGCTCATCCCTAGTCTCAACTGATGAACTAAATATATTAATTAACACTAGCCTAAATAATGAACTAAACATCTTACTAATTTAAATAATGAAATTAGAGTGCGCATGATCATGGCCCATGTATTAAAGTACTTTCATGGACTCTAGTAAAAAAAGAATTCAAATAAAAGAAGTCATACTCTAATATATATATATATATATATATATATATATGAAAAAAAATATGTACATAATTTTGTATTACACAGTTGGTTATGACGATAATTTTTTAGGCTAACGACGGTTTCACCCGTCGTCATAACTATTCTAGTCTATGACGACGGTTAGCTCAAAAAACTCGTCGCCATAAACCGTCACCATAGCCCAAAAACAGTCGCCATAACCTACAGTGTACATACATTTTTTTCATATATATATATATATTTATATATAATCCGCTTCTCCAATGAAATGAAAGAAATGAATTAAGAAACAAATTAACTATAATGACGTTTTTTACGCCGCTATATAAGATGAAAATGATTTTTATCTTTATAACGAAAAAAAAATCGTCGCTATAACCGCTTTATTTCTTGGTTCGTTTTTTTTTCTATTCGCTTTTAATTGCGCCTTCCAATTAATTTGAAAAGAAATGAAATATATATATATATATATATATATATATATATATATATATATATACATGGTCTTAAAGCAACAAACAAATGGACAAATATTTGGGAGGCGAGTGAGGTTGGCCGTGGGGAATGAATATATCAACAAAGATTTATATATGGATTAAGGTTTATCCGTTTGAAACTAGTATTATCTTATATATGGAGTAATACGTACATCCTTCATTAACTCTTTTAAGTTCGAGAAGGGCCCACACCCCACAATCAACATAGATGGAGTCTCAAATTTTTATTTGGTCAAACTAAAGAGCGACATATCACTTTTTAACGTCGTGAGTTTGTTTGATACACCAAATAAACCAATTTTTTAAAATTTGAACCGGACCAGACGGATTGGAGTTCGGACCGATAAAAAATTAGAATTAATTCGTCTTCCGGTGTAGTTTGGACTAATGACTTGATTTTAATCAAAACAAGGTTGACCGTTAACCAAACGGTAAACTCGATTAATTTAACTAGTTGACCCAATTTTTTTAAAAAAAATTATAAAAAAAGTAATATTAAAATTAATCATTTTTATTAATATTGTAATTCATTTTTATTATGTTTTAGATCATAAAAAATGAGATTTTTAAATTTTTTATTAATTACAAATAATATATATTTTTTATATATTAATGACGCTATTAGATTATAATCTGTCAATTAATTTATTGAATCAAAATGACTCATCCAACCGTTATCTTTTTCGGTTCGATGAATGGTTCGGTTCTGCGAACTTTGAAATAAATAAAAAGTTAAAAGTTTTATTATGTATTATGATAAATTTATTTTTATTTATAATTGTAAAACTTATTATATATAAGATTACTATGAATTATGAATTCTAAGAGGGTCTCATTTATTATGTATCATTTAAAAAAATTATCACTATTACTTATTCACGTAACTGATAAATCGAAATAAAAATTCGGAATATATATCATTTTTAAAACTAAATGAATTAAATAGAGAGAAATATAGAAGAAAAAAAGGAAAAAGAAAGAGCAGGACAAATTTGAAACCTTTTTGTTTCTTATTACAACCGAAAGGAGAGTAAATAATACTTGTATTTGATTTCTATAAGTAAATAATATAAAGTAAAATCAAATACAAGTATTCCTTTGATGGATAAATACGTAATTTTGGGAACAAGTGTGAAATGTGATTTCGTTTTCTTGGCGACTCCCAAGGAACACAATTTGGAGCCATTCAGCAAAGCCCCTACTTTCCCTTTCATTCTTTTAGCAGGATATCAATAACATATATATATATATATATATATATATATCAAATTTTTTTTATGAGGGAGCAAATTAAGAATGAATAGCATAAAAAATCGGTATTCTATAATATAACGAACGAAAAAAATCGTCATATAACCCGCCATTTCATTTTAAAAAGAAGTTATATATATATATATATATATATATATATATATATATATATATATATATATATATATTTTCTATTTTATATCAACAATCTACTTATCACATAAAAAGACTACACATACACACACATACATATTGTGAGATCATTGACATATGGAACCCACAAATATGTATATGTGTGTGTATGTGAGCCACAATTATGTGATAATAACATTATTTATTTTATATTTGTCTAGTTGTTGATTCTAGAAGCCATGTCCACTGCTATGTAGCTTGGAACAAGTAGTCCAATATCACAATATTTTTGAAGAAACTACATATTTTTCTTTTAACTCGACTTTTCTCATAAATTTTTATCCAAAGTTTATGAATTTTTTTTTAAAAGAATTTCAATACTTGAGTCTTGTTAAATACTGTAAAAATTTTCAACTAAATTATAATTGTAACATACATGAAATAAATAAAAAAATTTAAAAAAATCAGCCTAATTTAATATTTTACCAGCATAAAATAAACGTTGGTGGCAATATTAGTTGATGACATATTTTTCTCAAACAAAAAAGTGATCATCCCAAAATGTGGCAAAACCTGGAAGAGAAAGAGAAAGAGCTGAGTGGTGGGCCCACCACCTCCAGAATATTATGCACTCTATCTGTTTGGCCAGGTGTGAAGATTGATCTGAGTAGAATGGTTTCATCTGAGGATATTTTAGAAAACCAAAAAAAAGTTGGAAATGTTTTTGTTACAAATGAATTATTTTAGGAATAAGAATAAAATGGAGTACAAAAGAAAAGGAGGAGAGAGAGAGAGAGGGAAAAGGCCGAAAACAAAAAGAAACAGCAACCAAGAAAAGAAGAGAGAAAAAGCAAGGAGGAGGAGGAAGCCAGAGGAGAGTGTAAGGGAGTGAAAACAGATAGACATGTTTGCAGTATGTCTATCCTTTCCTTTGATCATGGCGTGATATTTTACTTTTGCTTTTTTTTTTCTCTCGACAAGGAATCTTTCAAAATCATAAAGCCCCCCTCCCCCTCCCCCCTCCCCCCCCACCTCACAAAAAAAAAAATAATTTTTTTTAAAATTATCAAAAGAAAAAGAAATTCAAGCATACTCGTGTTTGAATTAGATTTTGTTTTTCATTCTCATCAGTCATCCTGTGTAGGGTCAAATTTGATTACAAGGACAAGTAATTAAAAAATTATTAATAATAAATTATAAATTCACAATAATTTTTTATATTTTCACACACCTTTTAAAAAAAAATAAGTTTTACGTGTAAAAATATCAAGCAAAAATTGTCTCTTTTAGAAGACAAGTGCTTAATAGTTCATCTACTTAACATTATCTCAATTAATAATTAATGTGTTTACTCCCATCCAAAATCAATAATATTTTTAAGGAATTGATATTTTTAAAAGGCATGAATAATAAGTGAACTTCACTTTTATGTGAGTAAAAAGGGAGTGGTTAGCATGAAGTGAACTTTCACTTTATGTCCAATGCAGTGACGACACACAGGAGAGAGGGTGATATTTTCTCCTGTGTGTCAGCACCGTATTAATCATGAAGTGAACTTACCATAAAGTTCACTTCATGCTAACCGAATTCGAGTAAAACATCGTGAAATACTATTATTTTTTCTTGCGGAAATAGTAACTTCCTATTTTTATCACAATATATATATATATATATAGTATATACAGTTGTTTATGATGTTTATGATGACGATTCAACCGTGAACCGTCGTCATAGATATTCTGGTCTATGAGTAAAAAAACCATTGTTGTAGTACGACTGATGTGTATATATACATATGATTATATGTATTAAAAGGGCAAAAGAGTCTTCTTACCTCGAAAGTGTCTGTAGGGAAGAAAAGCATCCAACGGAAAAAGGAAGTTAAGATAGAGAGAGAAAAAGATTTTCTTTCATTCATTTTTCCAACACTTGCCTCTTTCTGTCACTTAAACAAACAGGTACACTCTGTAACATGAGCAGAGTGCGCATTACACTCCACCAGCAACACCGGCGGTTATGAATCCCACAACCGAGCCACAGCCGCCACAACCACCGCAGCCCCACCGGTCCTCATTTAGCTGCGACCGCCATCCAGAAGAGCAGTTCGCTGGCTTCTGCCCTTCATGCCTCTGCGAACGCCTCAACACACTAGATCAATCCGCAGCCTCCTCCTCCTCCCGCAGGCCATCCACATCCTCCTCCACCGCCGCGGCTGCCCTTAAAGCAATTTTCAAAGTTCCCTCCTCCTTTACCAACAACGAATCCTCAAAACCCACTACAAAAACAAAACTCTCTTTCTTCCCGGAGCTCCGCCGTACAAAGTCGTTCTCGGCCTCGAAAAACGAGGGATTCTCCGGCGTCTTCGAACCCCAACGCCACTCCTGCGACGTTAGGGCTAGAAACACTCTCTGGACCCTCTTCAGTCTCGACGAAGATAACAAAACTACCAACGTTGAAACCCAAAACGCAGCCAGTGGTTCTGTATCCGGTCCAGTTCTTGAATCCAAAGAAGAAGAGGACGAAGACGATGAAATTTCTGAAGTTAGGGTTTCAGAAGATCTCCCAAATTTATCAACAAATACTACAACAAATTCTACCAGTGAAGAAATTGTGAACGAGGCATTATATGAGAAAACTATGAAAGATCATATAGATCTCGACTCGCAGCCCAAAAAGCACTCTGGGATGAATTTCTGGTCAGCAGCTTCAGTTTTTAGTAAAAAGTGGCAGAAATGGATGCGGAAGCAGACTAAGATTAAGAAACCAAGCCGAAATGATGGTTCTGGTTCGGCTTCATTGCCGGTGGAGAAGCCCATTTCGAGGCAATTCCGCGAGACCCAGTCGGAGATCGCGGATTACGGCTTTGGCCGCCGATCTTGCGACACGGGTCCGAGGTTCTCGCTGGATGCGGGTCGAATTTCGTTTGATGATCCGAGATACTCTTTTGATGAGCCTAGAGCATCATGGGATGGTTATTTAGTTGGCCGGACTTTCCCCAGGCTTCCGCCCACGGTGGAAGATGCTCCGGTGGTTCATGTTTCGCGTACGGATGCTCATATTCCGGTGGTAGAGGATACATTGATAGCAAATGATTTCCACAATGAAGATGAAAAAATACCCGGTGGGTCAGCTCAGACTAGGGAGTATTATTTGGATTCTTCATCAAAAAGGAGAAAGAGTTTTGATAGGTCCAGCTCAATAAGAAAGACGGCTGCAGCTGTGGTGGCAGAAATTGATGATTTGAAAGTTGTTTCTAACGCTAAAGTGTCACCTGAAACTATAGATTATGTCAATGGAGGAAAGGTCTCGAATGGGGACAGAGTTTTGAGGCATTCAAACTCGAATTCTTTGAGAGATGATTGCTCGGAGACTTTTGAGTTAGGGTTTAGAGATAATGCTTCAGTTATTGGGAATACTGGGGAGCTGAAAGGGTCAAAAAAGTCGCGCAGGTGGAGTTGGAATATATGGGGGCTTATACACCCACGTGGAGGAGGGAATAAGGATGAGGAAGAGGAGAGGTATAGTAGTAGAGGAAATGGGGTCGAGAGGTCGCTGTCGGAGTCTTGGCAAGAGCTTAGGAGGGAAGGTGATGGAGAAGCTAGGGGGGCTTTTAATAGGAAGGTGTTTCGAAGTAATAGTAGTGTGAGTTGGAGGAACTCTTCTAATACGGGTGGACCTTTTGGTAGTACAAGGAAATCGGGTGTTGAAATGAATGGACATGGGAAGAAGAAGAAAGATGAGTTTGTGTTGGAGCGGAATCGAAGTGCAAGGTACTCGCCTAACAATATTGAAAATGGTCTCTTACGGTTTTACTTGACACCATTGAGAGGTAATAGAAGAGGTGGATTGGGAAAAAGCAAGTCTAGTAACTCCCATTCAATTGCGAGAAGCGTCCTGCGACTCTACTGAGATCGAAGGTCCTTACCCTGTACTTTGATTTGTTGTTATTTTATAGCATTTTAGTTACCGAACCACACATGTTTCTGTATTATTATCTGTTGGTTGCATAATTTACCTTGCATTCTAAGTAGCATGTTTCTTTGAGTAGCAAGTAATCTGCTAATAAGAAAATTTAACAAACTATTTGACCTAAAATCCGGGATATTAGTTCTTATGATTTTACCTAAAAGGCTAAAACACCATGTTGGTTGTTTGCATTATGGTTCTACTTACGTAGAGTCTAGTTACTTAGTCCTTGCTATTGTCACATATTAATTGGTTGAAAAGGGTAAAACACGATGAGAGTTTTTGTTCATTTGCAACATTACACAAGTTTCTTGTTGCCAACTAATTAATTTTTGATACTGCATACTTGAGGCTTGTTTTGTCAGTCTACGGAGATAATAGGAAGTTAGTGCCCTCATTAAGAGCCAATGTCAACCACCATCCATGTTAACTTACTGATTCTTCCCCCATTTTGTTACTATAATCTGATACTGTCAAGGAAATTGAAGACTGGACTCTTCCATTTTCAGTGGCAGTGATTTTCATCATATTAGGTTGTCTAAATGAGTTCAATTTCTTATATTACTCCATGTTGAATGTCTCTGTGTATAACAAATTGTGTGTTTGTTCTTCACTGATGTATTTTGTTTTCTTTTCCTTCTTTTTTATGAAGCAGATTCTAGGTTAAACAAAATACCATTTAGTACCCATGGTTGCAGGATTGAAGCTTAGGTTCAGGTTCAGTATGGGAAAGAATGGGACTTTGGGAGCTTCAGGTACTGATGGTGGCCAGTGAAGAAAGCAATTAATGCCAGCTCATCAAAGGAATTGGAGGGGTTCATCAGAACCGAAAGTGTCCTTCCGAGGATCTCTAATTTCTCGGGTTGGTTTTTTCTTTGATCATACCACCGTGAGCATCTGAACCTGTTCTAGTTGGGCAGGATGAAGATGGTGGATTCCGGGAAGCTTTATTTCTTTAGTACAGGGGAAGGTGCAAATGTGAAGAAACACTTGTACAAAAGGCTAAAAATCAGAATGACTATTTCCCTTTCATTTCCATTGTGTCTTATATCAGAAGAGTCTGATTCCAATTTTCATTTCATTTCTATTTTCTTTCATTGGGGGTGTGTATCTTGTAATGGTAATTGGTTTATAATGAAGATATGAATTAATGGAATGGACAGTCATTGGTTTTGGTTTCTTTATCTTGTCTTGTAAAGTCAATAACAAAATGTTTCTTAATTATTCCGAATGCTTTGAGTTTACTAATACTATATCTAATATATGTCCAAGTAGTTTTAGCTTTATTAGTGAAATCCTGGAAGTTGTAGCAATTATTTGGGATCTGGTGCACTACCTATCCCTTGTTTTTGTAGCCAAAAGGAGATGGGAAAATTACCTGAAGAAAAACCATTGATTTTATCAAATTTGCTGTAGGCATGTGAATGAATATATTTTTTGAGAATCGGGCAATGTACTTTTCACAAATTTCGGTTAAAATCAAACTGGATTGGAAATGGTTTTGACCTAATTTGATCTGATGAATATACGAGGAATTATGAACTATTATGCACAATATTAGTTTGTACGGTTATCGTTTTCCCTCGCACTACAAGGAAATTGGAAAGTGATGTATTTGTGAATAATTTTGAGGGACAAAACATAACCTTGGATTTTGTGCTTCCTTTCATCAAATTTTCCTTTTCTTTATACACTCTCTCCGTCCCTATTTAAATAACGTTTTAAAGATGGGCACAAGTATTAAGATAATAATTGGAAAGCATTAAATATAGTACTCAATTGTCTATAATACCCTTAAATCTTTTGTTGGGATAAGGAGAATTTTGTTGAAATAAAAAGAGTTTTGTTAGGATAAGGAGAGAGAAAGAGTTTAAAGTATCAAAAAAGTAGGAAGAATAATGAGGGGTAATTTTGAAAAAATTGTCATTAATTCTCTTAGATTTAAACAAACGTCAAATAATTAGGGACAAATGAAAAACTCTAAAACGTCATTTAAATAGGGACGGAGGGAGTAGTATCTTATATGAAAAACCAAGTGTGTGTGTGGTGGGGGGGGTGCCCTCACTTTTTGACTTTTGGTAGCAATTATATTTTGATCAAGGAGCTTTCTCATGGATTGAAAAAATAAGGACAAAACATTACTCAAAAAAACTTGCGGAATTGTATAAGCCATATAGGCCATGGGAGAAAGGTAAAGTTTGATTTTTTGAGGGAAAAATCATTGCAGCTGGCTTAAGGGTTGATTTACCCTGTTTTGCTGATGGGATTTGAGCAACAGTATACTAACTAGATGAAAATTGTTGTGGCTTTTCTGGTCAAAGATCTTTCTTTTCTATCAACTAGCATATTTTCATTCCAAACTCCAATACTGCTTAATTTTCTATTGTATGATTTCATATCTGAATTCAGACTTTCCCCATCTTCTCTTTCGAAACTGAGGAACTGAAAAATAGTTCTAGGGAGGAAGTGAAACCAAACAAGTACTTGTTTAGCATTCCTCGTTTTTACATAAATAAAATAATGAACAAGAATCGTCTTCTTCAGTTATTCCATGCTAATGCTCATGCCTCATAATAATTATGAGAAATCAAAAACCAAAAAAAAGACAGAAAGATGGAGCAAAGGTGAAGATGAGAAAATTTGGTATACAAACATAATAAAATCCAAGATCTTTGCTAGACAAAATGAAAATACGTATACAAGTGTATCATCTGCAAACTGAAACTGGAAGAGATGAACTACTATCAATTGCCAGTGATGAATTCCATAAAGTCCACCCCAAATATTTAAGGAAACTCCACAAAAATTAACTGTTGCCAACCCCATGAATTAGCTAGAACCAACCGGCATTAAGAAATATCATTTTGAGAAATTCAAAAAGTTGCCGCCAAAACCAGACTAGAGAACAAACCTTCTCAACCAGTCTACTGTGTGTACCAAAGAGATATCAACTCCGACGCAAGTATCTAGTTTTCACATCTTTACAGCTGCCTACGGGACTGCTCCTATCTTTTTGTCTTCTCCGAAATTCCAGATTATAAACATCCTCCACAGCATCAACATCATCGTCAGCTTGTTTTAATGGTGACCTGGTCTGCAGACTCATGTGTCTAGAGACGAAGACATTAAAATAATAGCTTAAAATGTCTTCTTTGCACTTCGACGGGAAGCACTTCATTGCATGCTTCAAGAATTTCTTTCCACTTGATTGCAGATTTCTTTTCGCAAGTAAGTCAAAGCTTTCTTGTTCCTTCAATGTCCATGACTTTGAAACCTCTTCCCCCATTTCATCAAATTTCCAACTCAAAAACGCAGGACCAAGATCAGATTGCATAAATAATCTTTCATCACGAATATGGCGCTTAACGCAATCAGTGGATCCTGGAGATGCACAAGAGCAACCGTTGGGCCTTCCTTTTCCAACTGCTCTTGCAGTAGTTTTTACGTTTTGCCTCTCAATTGGCCAAACTTGGGTGCCCAACCACCTTGAGCTATCAGAATCACCCTTTGTACAATTTATGCAAACTTTCTCCGGAGAAACACTCCACTCAGGAACATCAGCCTGGAAACGTGGCCCAATTGGAACAGCCATTCTCTGAAGATGATCACCAATGAAGTTGAGTAACCTGATTGATTGTCTAGGTCTGTGAAGATGCTCATGTTTAGAGTCCTCCAAATGAAAGGAGTTTGATATGTGAACTAGGTCATCTAAATCTAGTGATGGTGATTCCTGGGGGATCATATGCTCTGGAGTAACCGGGTTCGAATCATTGATTGATCCATCAGAGTCAAATAAGAGAGAGATATCCTTGTTTGGCAGACCCCAACCATTGTTGTTATCCAAAATGGGGAGTTCAGAAGACAACAGCTGCCTTCTGAAATTATTCTCTAATGTCAATAAGTTGCTTGAACTATGTGAGTTCAAAAGATTTCTGTCATTCAAACTTTCAACAGAATCAACCATATTAAGTACACATGAAGCAGAAGAGGCATGAGATATTTGCCCTCTACTTAACTTTGTGCCATTTTGTTGGTCAGATGCCCCAGAAGCCAATCCAGCAGCAAATTTGAATTTATCTTTTAGGAACTGCTGCAGTTTTCGCTTTCTCTGTGAAAGATTTGGGGAAGAAGTTCATTTACATTTGGCACGAACAAAAAACAAAGGTAGATCTAGATATTAGAAAGGATGATGAACAAGTTATTAGCAATTAACTCACTTCAGACAATAGAAATACTATTTTCATTTCAAAAAAGAATAATCAAATGCTTTACGCGCACATGCATTTTGATAGACGGGTGCGAGTGACAAGGAAGTTAATCTTGGAACGTTACTCCCATAGTGATGCGCCACATTGGCGCCCGGATGTGGTAAGCAATGAGCAAGGGTCCTCACACTTTAATAGGCAAGTGTGGAGCAAGGAAGCTAGTCCAAGGGACGGGTATTCACTTAGGAAGTTGGAATATAGGCAGGCTGTCTAAGAGGTAAGTTGAGGGAGTTAGCAGATACCCTGATCAGGAGAAGGTGAGTACGGCATTCCTTCAAGAGACTGAGTGGGAGAAAAATCTAAAGAAGTGGAGAGTTCGGGTTTCAAGTTATGGTACACAGGTACAGAGAAATAATAATGAAGTAGGGATTATGATTTATGACAAAAAAGAGATAATAGATGGGTTGATAAATGTTAAAAGAAAAGGTGATAGGATCATACAAGTAAATTTAGTAGTTGGAAAATGATATGATTACATTTGTCAAATAAAAAGACAATTTTAGGATGATTTAGAGGAGGTAGTATGGGGGATACCATTCGAAGAGATTATTATAGGAGGAGATTCAAATGGGCATGACGGACAAACTAGTGGTGGTTTAGAAAGTTTCACGGGGTTTTGGCTATGGAGAATGAGGCTGATGAAAACATTTGAAACTCTGCGGTAGCTTATGGTATGAAGCTGACTTACACATTTTTCAGTAATAAAGAGTCATACTACACCACCTTCGCTACCAACCCAAATTGTAGCTACATAGATTTGTCAGTCTTTCATGAAAGGGTGTGACATGAAGGGTCTGGGGAAGTTCACATGTACACAGTTGCAACTGTATTTACAGCACAGACCTCTATTAGGAAAAAGAAGTCATAAATTTGTAGATCACTCCAATGGTATTTAATTAACGTCGAGGAACTTTCTAAAGTAAGATGGAATCAGCCAGAAAAATAAAAAACTATGTGACTAAAGAAAAATTCTACTACTAATGAATACAAAGGGAAGTGATCTTTTATTCTGGAAGGGGGTATATCTTTAATAATTAGATCACTACATTGTGTAAAATATCTTGTAAGGGAGTTTAATGCAAATAGTTTAATTCAATGTTTAATAATCAATTACTAGTTTCGGGAATGACTATACATTAAAGCTTATGAAGTTGAAGTTGTACACATACATCACATATTATTCACAAACACTAATGTAATACCACATTTCCATATTAGAACATGTGAGATAGGCTGAACTATATATACATATATATATATATATATATATATATATATACGGATTGATCCATAGTTAACGTTGTCAAATTAAGGTTATCCTTACAACAGATTGTGAGCGTCCATCCGATGATCCAACGGTTTAATAGAGCTCTCGCCCGCAGTTTAGTTTCCAGTATTCCGTAGTTTAATACTGCGGACGGGACAAATGTTCAAAATACCGCTCCTTGTACAAGTCCCCGTCCGCAGTATTAAACTGCAGAGCCTGAAAAACTTTAAAAATTTTTTGGCATCCGCAGTATTAAACTGCAAAGCCAAAAGAACTTTAAAAAAAAAACTTGGCATCCACAATATTAAACTGTGGAGCCTGAAAAACTTTTTTTTACATTCTTCCTTCATTCATTTCCTTCTCCATTCTCTCTCCTCCCCTTACTCTTATCATTTACCTCATCTCTAATTCAATCACAGATAATTAAGAATATCTTCACTGGCCTTCGGTTTAATAATACATTCTGGTTGAAATCCAGGATTTCCTTCGCAAGGCTTTATAGTTGGCCGGAGCTTATTTTGAAGTAATTCTCCCTCTTGGTTTTGGTCTCTCTCTTTGTAGATTTGCACATATTGTTACATATCTTTTTCTTGGAACAAATGGAGAACTAATTACATCCCCCACCCTCCCTTCTTCTGGTGTGGAGTGTAACCACTATAATTTGAGTGCTTTGGTTCAACTTATGATTTTATGTGTTCCATTTTTGACATAATTTTGTGTGCAACAGACCTTTCCTAATCTTCATGTCTATAGTTCTTCACGGCTCTGAGATATGCAGAATGGTTTGTCCTATGCAGGATTGCGATATCAACCTTGATGGAGAATTGAACCGCGATGAGTTTGTAAATTCATCGTGATTGAATTAGAGATTGGGTGAATAATAGGAGTAAGGGGAGGAGAGAGAATGGAGAAGGAAATGAATGAAGGAAGTCTGCCAATTTTAATATTGCGGATGCCAATTTTTTTTTTAAGTTTTCCTGGTTCCGCAGTTTAATATTGCGAACGGGAACTCGTATAAGGGATATTTTGGACATTTGTCTTGTCCGCAGTATTAAACTGCGGAATACTGAAAATTAAATTGCGGACGATAGCTCTATTAAACCGTTAGATCATCGGATGGACGCTCACGATCTGTTGTAAGAATAATCTTAATTTGACAACGTTAGTTATATATATATATATATATATATATATATATCAACTCTACTATCAAGAGTACCAATAAACAATTGTTAATAATCATATACTACCTCCATCCAAAAAAGAATGAACGTACATTTTTCACATATTAAAAAAAGTAAAAGTAGAAGAAAGAAATTAAAAAAGTTTCAATTTTATCTTTAGTGACTTCACAAAATTATTTAAAGTGACGAGCACTTTTATTTTTTATACTAATGGACTCACTAAATAATTAGTAACCTTTAAAGAAAATTATATATATATATTGACTTATCTTAATTAAACAGAACTGTTTGTCAAGGCTAGTATTTGGTGCTATGTCCTTAAGACAATTATGTCATCTGTATGGTGCTTAGAGTTGATAGCACTTGTCTCCCAGGATACAATGACACCATACACTTTAGCAGCACTACTAAAAGTATACACTTCGAACCAAATGAAATGCTCCAACTCTCTCTCTAATTTACTAAGGAAACTGATGAAGAAACTATATACTAGAATGCTTTATTAGACTAGAATGCTTGAGAAAATGGATGGAAATGAAGGTTGCCCCCTCCTATCTATTTATAGGAGGGTTGGTGACCCTTCGGATGGGCACATCACCCCTGAAAAGGCATGGGTTGCCTCTTGAAGAGGTATTATTTGTATCTATTAGTCAAAACGACGTAATTTTGACCAATTGCAGAATAGGCGCATATATTCGGTCTATTAAAACGACATAGTTTAAGCGTTAGCCGAATCAAAACTACGTAGTTTTAGGCTTAGAAGAAAAGGCGCGACAAAAACGACGTAGTTTAGGGCCGCTCGTTCAACCTTACAGATATCGCTTCCTCAAAACGACACAGTTTTGATAATACCGCTTAATAAAAAAAATTTAAATAAATTTTGTCTAAAAATTATATCTGGGACCCGGACCCACGACCTAAAGGCCAGTAGAGGACGGAGAGTGTGCTGTGGGTTCGAACCTAGCCTTGGCTAAGTAAGTCCTCTCCCTTCCACAAAAGTGGGGTGCCCCTTGGGGCACAAACCCAAGAGCACTTTCCTTGTATATAAACATATAAAATATTTAATTTCTAACCTATGTGGGACTTGGTTTTTCCCATATGTATTTATTATCTTTTATCATGATCTTTGGAAGTTAATATCTCATTCATTACTCAATGGATTTGAGCTTCCAAATACTTAATTTAATCTACTCATAGAGTAGAACACATTAATATATAGAATCATTAAAAATAATTAATGACACCCATATTAATTTAGGCTCAAATTCCAACAATACTTACCCTTCACTTTATGTACTTTATATCATCCTTATGGGAATAATTTTTTTTTACCTTTAGTCATCCTTTTGAGGACGGAGGTAGTATCAATTTGTTTAATGTCCAGTGTTATAAAAATCATTAAGCGGACCTAGGCACCGCCTAGGCAGTGGGTAGACGTTTCCCTTGACGGATTTTGCATTTTCTTAAGTTGTCTCATTTTTTTTATTTTTTTTACCATACATGTTATACTATACAAATCATAGAGTAGATATAATGTTTTAAAATTTTACATGAAACATTATTAAAAAAATAATTTTTTAATGCTTAACAAATTCATTTTGATTATTGTAAAGGTCAAATTTTGTTTGGGCGGGGACTAGCGCCAAATTTAAATCGAAGCAAGATAGGATTATTTAGCGCTGACAAGGATTAATCAGACTTAGAGGCTGTTTGTTTAGGACTGAATACATTTGAATGGTTGAATAGGTCAACCATTAAGTGTGTTTGTTTTGAAAAAATTAGTCTGAAAGGCTAAATCGGTCAGATGATTGAACTGAATGGCTAAGTCAGATTTTTTTTGTTGAATGGCTGAATGAGTAGTTGAATAAAGTAAAAAAAAAATTATAAAAAAAATATTAAGTATTATATTAAGTAATATTAAATAAATTTACAACAACTTTGAATTTTTTCAGAGGGGTTAAATAATAAAATTTTGTCATTAAGATGTTTTAGATATTTTAATTACCAAACAACTTTTTTCATTCAGATTGAGCTCATTCAGATTCAGATTTATTCAGCTTTTATCAAACACCCCCTTAGGAGTGAATTTTTAGAACACTCGCAATGTCTCTCGTTTTTAGGTTGTGTTCTTGGGATATAATTTTTGCTTCGTCGCTCATATATACCCGTATAACAATCAGACACTAAATCCTTGGACAAAACATACCTATCTTAACTCTAGATATCAAGACAAAACATATAATAAAAGGAGCACATTTGCAACACCAAGTATTACAATAAGTTGATGCACAAGAAAAATTTTGCCAACGGAAATGCAACAGGTGGCAAGACATTTTGATCAATCAAATAAAGAAGTATGATGAATAAAGGGTAGGCCTACCATAAAGGATTCACCCACCTAGAAATGATGATTACAAGTTTGAGTCTCATATGGGTGAGAAGTTCGTACTCAGGGAGGGGTACTTATCATTGTGTGGTCAAACCACACTGGAGTTGGGAGGAAAATAATGACAAAGACATATAAAGAGGATAAAACGGGATGGCAATAAGCCTACAAAGATGAGATATACATGGTCAAATTTTACCATGGACTAGCATACTAAAGCTGTTCAACTATTACTAAAATTTCTGAGTTCCACTCAGTTAAACAAAGCAGTTACAAGTTCATCAAGTAGGCAAAAGATGATAGCAGAAATCAGGCATACTATTATGAGCTTACCCGAGGAAATTCAGTATCACCCAGAGCCATGACTTTCCGTACTTGAAGAGTTTGATTCCACAACGGTCTGATTGAATCTCGGGACACTCCAGATTCACAGTGATTCAGAGCAAGTGTTTTTAGCTGGGACAACATTTCCGAATCCGTAAATCTCCCAAAAACTGATTTTCTCACCATAACCTCGCCACCCTTAGGCAAACAAGATTTATCCTTTTTCTCCACTTTGCCACCCCGCAATACAGCCATCTTCTTTAACAAAACCCAACAATCTCAGATACTAATCTCTATTTAATTCAATCCTGAAAATATAAAATCAACGAATCATCAAATCTGCCACACCAAGTACATACATTTATAGCAAAAGCAAGCACTAATCAAAATAATAACACATATAGCCCAAAATTAAACTTCATTACATCTCTTTAATTACCAGAATCACAAATAAAGCTTAGTAAGGACCACTTTTTAGATTCAACTCACTTCATATAAACAAAACCCAAAAGTATTAAAATAGAGTCATGAGCATCAGTTTTGTTTGTTAAGCAAATAATTCCAACTTTATTAAACTTTCAAAAAAAGCATACTCCATCAAAATTAGTCCACCATTATTATCACAAAATACAAATTTTGCCCACTAACACATTTCACCTAATATCAAAGAAGGGGTTGAAAATATAAGAACGGAAAGAAAAACCCTAACTTTAAAATCAGATGGGATGAGTGTATACAGATGGGGAGACAAGAAAGGGCATAGAGATATTTGGCAGCTACTTATTTTTTAATTTATAAGTTGATTTTTAAATATAAGAAAAAAGTAATTATTTGTGACTTTATTTAAAATGACTTATATATAAGTCATTTTAAAATAAATTAATTTGACCAAATGTAATATCTATTTTGCCCATCTTCTATTTTGCCACTCTTTTTATTAATGTCTTTTTTAGGAATCTTCACATTATTTTAACTTATAAGTCATTATAAGTCGAACATATTCATAACTTGTTTTAAGTTAATTTTTAACTTATAAGTCAAATTAATGTCGAACACTTTTACTTACAAGTCACAACTTAAAACAACTTATAAGTCAACTTATATTTTAACTTATAAGTCATTTAAAATAAGGAGTTCCCGAACAGGCTTATGCCAACTAATTTGTTTTTTGAGGAATCAGCCTTCACTCTCTCTCTCTCTTTCTCTAACATGGTGTGGATGTACAAATGAAAATAATAGTAATGAAAGAACCAAATTGAAATCGAAACTGTACTAAAATTTGTATAAACTGCACTAACAGCCTTCACGATGTGATTTATTTTAAGTGGGTTGAAAAATCAAATTCTGATTCGATTTGGTTCTACTAACAAAAAAATAGCACAAAAACCAAATCGCACCATGTTGGTATAGTAGCCTATAACATTTTTAACTGTTTGTATTATGATTGTAATATTACTGTAATATAATCTTTGTTAACAATATATTGTAATATGATTGAGCTATTCTTACTAACAATATGTTGTAATATGGTAGAGTAGCCTATAAATTATTACAACATATTTTTACTAAGAATATTATAACATGTTAGGAATATGCATGTGAATATCATTCCTTATTTATATAATTTGATAATGGAGATGATGAAGTTAATGAATGAATATGCAAAAATGTATGCATTGATAAAAATTGTAAAGTCCTTAATAGATGATAGACAATATGGACAAGGACTTAGATTGAAATGATCAAATATGTTAGGTTGATCTAATATGAATAAATAGTTTTGTAAAAGTCCTTCAAAAGATCATGATGTACAAGGACTATGAATAGAAATATCAAACTTGTTAGGTTGATATTATAAAGTGTAATATATAGCCATGTCTGCTTGAAGAGCACTGCAACAGTCACTATAGTTTGCCAAGAAAGTAAGGCAGAATCGTAATCTTTCGAAGCAGAATTATAGACTACACTCAGAATCATAAAAATTATCTGCCGAGCTCCTGTCGAGCTAAAACAAGAATCGTAGGTTTTACTCGAAATCGTGAAGTGTACAAGTTGTCACCAATTAGAATCGTAGTCTGCAAAACCAGAGCCAAAGTCGTAGTCAGCCAAGTGTTTACATAGCTAAGGCATAATCGTAGAGCACTTTACGATTCTCAACAGATGAGCAATCCTGAAGTGTATGCATAGATCTCATCCTCTAGTAAGAGCAGTCAAGTTTAAGATTACAGTATACTTAAAGAATATCAGAAAATATTCTCTGAATGACCTGCAAGCAAATAGAAAATAAAATTTCCAACTCTATCAGCAAAGGTGATTAGACCTAGAAAAGGCGGTAGGAAGCTTGGCAAAATGGCGGCTTGCATTTTACGACTTTACTTTTACCATGAGCTTCCCCTTTTTTTCTTTGCAAACTCTTTTCTACACCGTAAATAATAATAATAATAATAATAAATATTAAAAATAATAAAATAATTAATAATAAACAATAATACAAACAAACACGATTAATTAATTACCTACATTAACTACATATCTCAATCAATTAAAATTTTAATAGTATTATAAATTAGTATTATTAATTAATTACCTACATTAACTACACATCTTAATTATAGTTTTCAATTATAGTTAAAATATATTGAAGATTGCATTAAAAACAAATAGTTGTTGTAGCTCAGTTGGTTTGAACTCTTATTTATTTACTTACAAGTCTTGTGTTCAAGCCTCACAACCCACAAATAGTAACATTTTATTTTATTTTTTTAAAAGTTCATGGGCTATGTGGGCGGGTCGGGCCAAAAAGACCCGGATTTTGGTGGGCTAGAAAATGCATTGGCTTGGAATTTTGGTGGGGCGGACCTTGGGCCCGTTGCAGTCTAAAATTTGATTGAGAAGTGAAAAGTCATTTAGAAGAAATCTCCTATAAGTGTTCATCAGAAAATAACGATCGTGGTGTCTGCAAATTTGCAGCAGAGTCTAATAAAGCACTTACAGAACACAAGGGTAAACATACAAAGGACAGACGAAGAGGATTGTCTATGCTGAGCCTCACCATAAAGTATGATCAAGAGATCACAAGGTTGAAAGTTAAGGAAGTTGAGCATAACTAATCAAAAGGGGTATGCAAACAAATGTCAAAACAGTCAATCAACTTACTAGTTCCTGAAACAAGGCAAACCAAGCATGATCATAGACCAAACTGCAAGAGCTAATTACAAGATGGTACAACGTTAAGCACTCTCAGAATCATAAGAGATGTCAAGGTCAAGTCACCCTACGATTTTCACAGACAAGCTACGACCAAGAATCGTACAATTCATAAAGGTCAACATCAGAATCATAGAAGATATTTGTCTGATGAATGAGAATGTCTAAACAAATAAAACTGACATTCGAACGTTGTGAATTGAGGATCCCGATATACTTTCCAAACTTCCTTGATATAAATCCAGGAAACAAAAGAAAAGGGTGACTACCTACTAGTCTGCTGAAAGTGACGTTTCAGAAGTGTTAGGTGGTAAAGCAGATTGATGTGTCAAGCAAGTAAAAAAGTAGTTGTCACATCAACCCAGTATTTATACATCAAAGATTTCAGAATATTTAAAGCATTAAATGTACCAAAGAAAGCTCTTCCACGGAAGACTCCCAACGATTATGTTCCAATGGGAAGATGATAGATGAATCTATAAAGAGCCGAAGCTTCAAAGAAGATAGAGTTATTGTCTTGAGATGAAATAAGTCATATAGAGCTTAACAGAGAAAAGGTCTTAATGAGAGTGAGACCACCATAGAAGAGTGAAGCACAACTAATGAGAGTCTTATAATGAAAAAGCTTCACTCAATACAAAGGAGTATGACAACAAAGTGGCATATGTACTGAGAGCCAGAAGGCCAAGAAGACAACAACTAGAGTGGTAGATCATAAAGCAGAATACTTGAGTCACTTTACGATTCACCATGAACACTTTGAGTTGAAGAGAAGAAGATACAGAGCCGAATTTGTGCACAAGACAACCAGTGTTGAAGGACTGCTAAGGACCAGAAGAAGTCAAGCTGATATGCAAGACTTAGCAGTATATTAATGGTGATAGTGTGCAATTTGAATATTAGATGAAGACAAACATCAACAACAAAGATCAACAACACCAAGGGATAAGTCAGACTACTAAGAACAACAATATGTCAAGCTGAACGTATATCTTAGCAGTCCATCAATTGTGATCTACTATTAAGCTGAATACCACATGATCACTAGAAGCTGCTAAGTACCAGAGGGTGAACAAGTTGTATGTCATCTTAGCAGCTCAACAACAACAAACAACAAACAACCATCCAAGCAACCAAGGCCTCCAGGGTCCTTGTCTTAGTGATTAAAACAAAGTCAAGTCTGTTGCGTTTGCTGAGTATTAGAGGGTACAAGAGATTCTAACTCTGTCGGGTTTAGTCTACAGTTTTCAAGGTTGCTGGTCTTGAAGAGTTCTTAGTGAACTAGTATTCCAAGGCTATTGGTCTTGAAGGAATCTTAGTGATTCAAAGTTGATCAAATCCTTAGTGGAATCCCTGTTTTTTGAAACAGAATAGTGGATTAGGAGCATTTAGTCTTTGAACCACTTAAAACCTTTAGTGTCATTTACTTTATGTCATTTACATTCAGTACCATAACTGCTATATCTGCTTGCAACTAACTCAACATTAGAACTGTGTTTAATGTTATATTCTTGAAGGAGATCTTAATATATTCCGTTGTGCATGAATTGATTCTTCTATTCATTATTTGTTAATCACTTAACAAGATTAAAGAAAAAACAAAAAAAAATTCTAAAGGATCTATTTAACCCCCCCCTTCAAGATCTATTGTGTGCCCCCCGGGAACTAACACAACATATTGTTACTAAGAGTCGAGTATCAAAGATTGTATTTAACTTTTGTTTACTCTACTATATTCTACTCTAATAATTTACATCATATTACTCTATTATATTTAGCTTTTGTTTTCACAAAACATTATAAGTAAGGTTGTGTGTGTTATCAAAGTATTATTTAATATTGTGTGATTTTAAATTATTAATTTAAATTGCGTAAAAATTTATTGTTTCAATTGGTTTTGGAATCGGAACCGCACCAAATGAAACCACACGGTTCAAAATCGCATCTCACCAATTACAAGCGGTTTCATATACGGTTTTAGATTTGTCAAACCGCACCTATGCGGTTTGGTGTGCGGTTTGGGCTTCTAACCGCACTATGCTCACCTCTAGTTGACTCAACCTTACAGATCTCTCTTAGATTTATTAGGTGGTATTTGATAAAATTGAATGAAGTTTTGAATGTATAAGAGAATCTAAATGAGCTGAATAAAATAAAAATTTTGAATATAGAATGAAATGATATGTTTAATAACTGTTTGTCTAAAAATATATATGAATACATGTATTTTCCTATTTTAACCTTATAGACTATAATGAACAAATTTATTATGTAATTATAAATAAACTGTTAGGTTTGTAATATTCATGTGCGCAATCAAATTGCATAAAAGTGCGGAAGCGTGTAAAAATCAGAGTTTAAAAATTTTACAAACCATATACCCGGATCACCCTTTATACACAATTATTAATTAAACGAAAAGATAAAGAATAAAATCATACCCTTGAAGATCCGAGCTTCCTCGTACAAGTTCACCTCCAATCCTTTTCAAGTTCAACTTGAATCCACCCCAAGTTGGTTCCTTCCTTTGATCAACGCGTCGGCCACCCAAGTGTTTGGCCTCTGAGGTAATCCACCAAGGAAGAATAGGAATTCAAGAAGAAGGGTGGTTGGCTAAACCCTAGTTTTTCTATCTCTAGAAAGGGTGTACTCTCCAACAAATTGGAATTATTACGTATGTTGAAAAATCAACAACCCTCTCCACCCATAATAAGACTCCTCTTATTTATTGATGTGGCAACCCTCCTTAACAATTAAGAAATTGGGCTTTATTTAATTAATTAAATTCTTTTAATTAATTAGGCTCCTAATCTTATTAGGGATAATTAATTAAACTCTTTTAATTAATTTATCCTCCTAATCTTATTAGGAATAAATGAGAATACTTATATTAAATTAATTCCTAAACTCTTTTAGAAATTAAAATAATAATAATTGTAATAATATTAATAAGACTCCTCTTATTAATTTATATTTAATATTTCTAAAATATTAAATAATAAATATTAAGCTATTTAATTTATTCTATCACCATAGATTAAATTAAATATACTTAACATATTATTACGATTATGCCATTAACTTCTTAAATAATTATTCTTCCTTTTATGGTGTGACCCTTTAGGTTCTCCATATTAAACCGTTTGTGAATAAATCAATTAGAACAATTATAATCTTATTTAAATAAATAAATTAAATAATTAATTTATTTAAATAAATAATATTTATTCTACAATAGGGATAAGCCTCCTAGCGATCAACGACTTTCCGGATAATATAGATTTCAACATTAATCATTAAAGAACCTTTGAGTAAATAGTTACCGTCTAATTCAATCCTTCCACCATACAATGTCCCAATTAAATATAAGACATGGAATTCTTTGTCAAGTTTTATTTTATTTAATTATATGTATTTGATCCTTAAATGCACAACTCAAATAATGCAAATTAGAAACTCCTTTCTAATTTCATTACGCCTTAACCCGAGGACTCTTTGGGTTGTCATTTATCGAATCACATAGGACATTTCTCTTCTTTTATTAGAAGTGGTAGATTCTTTATTGATCATACATTATCTCCATGTATAACTTATTATACCCAAGCTTACCCTTTGATATACCCTAAGGGTCTTAAGGAATAAGTCAAAGTATAACTCATCATACACAAGATACTATGATGATCTCAAGTCCAAGGATTACTTGTACTACTATCACTACGAGAATTCCTATTGATAGGCAAATAAAACTCCATTAGGTATTCCTTAGCGAGCCACGTTCGATGAACTTATTCTCTAATAAGCACCTACATACTTGTTTTAGTGTCTCCATACAAATGATCATGAGATCAATCATCCTCATCCAATGAAGCAAGAACGTATGTACCAATCTATCCTGATTCACTAATCTCCAATTTAGTAATCCAATGATTGGGAACTATTTTAGTTTTAAGCTTTCTAAGAATTTAGATCTCATTAGAATGATCATCATCATTATTCTAAAAGCATTGCTTAAAACTATGGGTTTATCACATATTATAAAAACAAAGATCATATGAGATAATTAAAAGCCTTTAATAAATTAATTCTTTTTATTAATAAATGAATAAGATTGTTACAAAAGTATATGCTTTATCATCAAACATGATTGGCTTGTGTGCATACTACTTTCAATCTCCCACTTGCACTAAAGCCAATCGTCATGGTATCTTATACTCTTCTTCTTCTCAGTGACGATTATCCTGTTTGTTGGATAAGCTTTAGTTAATGGATATGTAATGTTGTTCATGAGAGTCCACTATCTCTATAGTGATTTTCCATCTTTTAATGATTCTAATAATCAAATGAAAGTGCCACAACACATGTTTAGATCCAAGATGAGGCTTAGGAACTATTCCTAGTTCGTAATGAACTTTTAATCCAAACAATCAACTTGCGACTTCATTTATAGCTATATACTTTGTCTTTATCACTAAACCAAAGAACTCTTTCTTTGTTTGGAACCTTCCGATTCACTACACCAATTGTTTCAAGGTAACACTTTACATTAAAGTGGATTTTGATCGTCTTGTCTGCATCTGAAAAACTTGAGTCTATAAAGCCCTCTAGTTTTAATTCGGACCCACCATGTATGCTCACATCCTTAGTCTTTGGTTAAGAACTTTAAGATGTTTTTCACCGCCTCTTCTGATGATCTTCTCGAATATGATCGATCAACATCGGGTCTCGTACATTTCATTGTCACTCATGCAATCTCTCTTCTTGAGTCTATGGGGACTATTAAGAGAGATACACTCCATAGCTCATCAACATGAGACATCTCTTGAGTTGCCATGCTAAACGACTTTAGCATCAAATGAATATCGTTCCTTGGGTTAAGTCGAGCATCCTCTTAAATCTATCTATATAGATTTATATCCCCAATTAAGATACTCTTCCAAATCATTCATGGAGGAATGTTTAGACAACTTTATCTTTCTTGATTGTAGATTGGTATGTCATTCCTTATCCGTAGTATATCAACATATAATACTAGGAATGTCACGGCGCTCCCAATGACCCTTTGTACACACTAGGTTCATTCTTATTTTTGATAAAATCAAACTCTTTTGATTTGTTTCATCAAAACGAATGTTCCATTTTTTATTTTTTTTTGAGAATATTGCTTCAATCAATTTCTCTGAGTGTCTACAACTCTTAACTCATCGTATGCAACTCTAGATCATCATCTTCTATGATCGTACCTCATCATCATCATCCATGATGAATCCATACCTCCTAGGTATCTTGATGACTATTCCGATTCTGATTATCTTTGTGAATACAATAGAAGTTCATCTATAGGTTCCTCTTATTTGACTTATAGTGTTTTGTGGTTCTTGAACTCTTCAAGATCTATTATCCTCCCACTAGCCCCTTCAATAATAAACACATTTATCTTAGAAGGCGTGTTTTTTACATGACAAACACCTTTTGCTAAGTAGGATTATAGAACATATACCCTAAACTTACTTTAGGATGTCCCTCAAATTGTAATTGTCAAATCTTGTCCCAAGCTTATCCTTTGAAACCGTTTCACATAAGTTGGACAACCCTTATCTTAACATACTTAAGATTAAGAATCCTCCACATCCATAACTTTTATGGAGTCTTGGGGCCGGATTTTTGGTTACCATTTTCAGAGATATGCGACCATTTCTAGGACATGATCCTGAAGGATCTTGGAATGTCGGTAAAATCATTATGGACCGCACTATGTCCAACAAGGTACGACTTTTCATTCAGATACATCAATCAATTATTGCGTATCAGGATGTGTCCATTATGAGAAAACCATTTGAGATGATCTAGAAACTTATTGCACAAGTATTCCTTCCTTGATCCGATCAAAGAATTCTAATACTTTGCCAATTTGTTTCACTTTTGAATTTTTGAACCTTTCAAATAATTCACACTTGTATTTCAACAAATACATACATTCAACTCTTTGAATGATCATCTCCTTTTCTTATACTAGTTTGTTCAATTTATAAAATAATTTTTCACGTAAGTCAAGTATACAAAATCCATTAAGTAATATTCTAGTTCTATACAAAACATTATTATTATAAATAGAACAACAATTGTTCTTAATTATAATACTAAAGATTTCATTGTCCAACAATAAAAATGGAAATAATGTTTCTAACAAGAATTGGAATACAATAACAACTTATTGACTTAATAGATTTGCCGTAAGCGATCTTAAACTATAAGTTTCTATAGCTAATATGGCAACCTTTGCTACATTTCCCGCATATAGGATTACTTATATTTGTTTAGCTTTCTACTCTACCTTGGTCCCTTCATAAATCTATATTTATGATAACCAAAGTCGGTATCCAATACCCAAGTAGAACCTTGACTTAAAGAAAATTTATTTCAATCATGAACAAAAAGCGTATTATGTAGAAACTTCACTAAGCTTCTATGGTTAGCCTCTGCAAGATGCTTTTCGCTTTCTTTCCGATGTCGAGCTTATTGCGGTGGAAGCAAACTCCTTTGCTATCCGTGACGCTTTTATTCTTATTATCCTTTGTTTATGCCTTTCTATTTACCTTCTTTGAATCGTTCTTCTTTTGAGGAAGATCCTTTGGCCCCTACCGGTAAGACTTGATCTTTCTTGGTTGGAAAGTGACTCTCAACATTTTTCAATATGTTAAGCAAATCAATGAGGCCGATATCTAGCTTGTTCATATAAAAATTCACAACAATTGTGAAAGGAGTCCGGGTGAGTGCAAGATCAAATCTTGGCTCAACTCTCCATCCATGACAAAACTGTTGTCTAATTGATCAATCAAATTGATAATGTTAAGGACTTTTATCGTCATACTATAGTGTCATTGGTCATTTTTAGATCGGAAGAGCTCCTTAGATATCGATATCTATCGGTCCCACTTTCCTCACCATCAACTACTTGATGTGCGGGAATATAGTAAAACATCCATAGTTTCATCTTTGTGGCGAAGCTCGTTACTTCATGGATGGGAGCATGATGCGTTGAGCCAATGTGCATCATTTTGCCACTTTCTAAAAGTAGCAATCTCTTCCTCGAGAGGCATTATGCTGCAACCATTGCGAGGATAGGCATATTAAGGACATAAGATAGCTTTTCAACTATGAGAACTATTCTCAAATTCCTTAACCAATCCGCTTTAATTGATTTCGATTAATTTAGCATCTAATATGCTTCGCATGATAGTAATTTTAGACATTGTAAAATTACGTAAATGAATTTATAATTAACAACATTTTAACATACATTCTATTATTAATTACCAAAATAAATTAGGTCTTGTTTTTAATTGGTATCTCCCACTATTTTCTTCAAACTATATTACCTCACTTATATAGTTCGGCAAAAATCTAATTAAAGATTTGCTAGTGAGAATAAGGATCCCATTTCAAATGTATATAGCCTTGTGGTGACACAACAAACTATATATAAATAAATAGGTAGACAACTTTTGTCAATTACATCAACTATCTGAACTCCTTGTATTTTGCCTCTTAGATTATTTTGATCAAGTGGTGGCACATCCAATCAAAATTATCCAAGTTAAGTCCGACCTAGCACTCCATATATTCAAAAAAGAAAAATATCATCCTTGTGGTGACACAACAAAACAATATTGTTCAATTTTCTTTATAAGCATCAAATGTGATAAATTAACATCTTAAATACTTAATACTTGCCTTGTGGTGACACAACAAACTCATATTAAATATTTAATACTCTATTAATTTTATCATGCTAGAAAGCTGACGTTCGATATTCCAAATATCTTTGAACGCTTAGGACTTAATATAAAAATTTGAGGGGTTTGTTATTAATTTGTCTCATCTTGTTTAAGCCTTAGCATATATATATATATAAATAAAATATCGTCGTATTAATGAACATGCGAAGCGTGTTTGCATAATATATAATATATATAGTATAAGCATGCACATATAGAATACTATATTCTACGGATTGATTATGGACTTTTATTCTAGTTTGGTTCACTAGAGCCACCAAGTGAACCAAAAGGTCAAACCCTAGGGGTGCAAGAAATAATATTTAAATATAACTATTACATTTAAACCCGGGCTCCATTACAAACGGGTCTTGGCGCTCCTTGCTCCTTGATCTCCAATTCTTCAAAATTAATTCTAACTATTCCTATTACAAAACTATTTAAAATAAATAGAAACCTTGATCGTGATCGAGGGAAGTACATAGGAGAGAGATAGAATTTACATTAAGAAAAATTAGAGAAGGCGAGTCTGCAGACCCCATTTAATAAAACCCATACATTCATGCATCCAACTAAAATAAAATCCAATCGCATTGGTCGATAGTCATAAATCAATCCCATTTATTATCACACATCACCATATGCATCAATAAATAACATTCATCTTATGAATAATAAACATTTAATATATATATTGATATCATTTAATGGGCAAATTTAGTTAGTATAAAATCTATTTTTGAATCAAAATAAACTCCTTTATTTTAATCCAAATTTAAATCAAAATAAAACTATTTTATTTTAATTTATTCAATTTTGAATAAAATAAACTATTTTATTTTAATTAAAATATTTAATCAAAATAAACTCCTTTATTTTAATTAATTATGGAATCCAATTCCATATATATATAAAAAAAAAATCTTTAATTAAAATAAACTCTTTTATTTTAATTAATTATGAATCCAATTCCATGTAATTTTTTTTTTTTAAGGAAACACGGATTATCTTTCCTATTCACAAATAAACTCTTTTATTTTGAATAATATGAAATCTTATTTCATATCTAAATAAACTCCTTTATTTAAGGAAATACGGATTTTCTTTCCTATTCACAAATAAACTCTTTTATTTTGAATAATATGAAATCTTATTTCATATCTAAACAAACTCCTTTATTTAAGGAAAGATCAATTTCAACTCCAATTAGTTATCATGGAATCCAATTCCAACTCTAATTAGTTAGCATGAAATTCTAATTTTAAAATTAAAATAAACTTTATATTTTAATATTAAAATAAACCTTTTATTTTAAAATTAAAATAAACCTCTTTTATTTTAATTATAAAATTATTAAAATTAAAATAAAACTTTATATTTTAATATTAAAATAAACCTTTTATTTTAAAATTAAAATAAACTTTTATTTTAATTATATAATAATTAAGAATATATATATATATATATATATTCGTAATATATATATATATATATATATATATATATATATTTACATCCGCTTAGGTTTAAGCTTACATTAATTCAAAAAAAAATTTCAAAATTATTTCTGTAATTTGCTTGATTTGCGTGCGCAACTTTGAAAAAAAAATCGATTCCGTGAGTTAGCAACTTAATTCCCTCGATTTCCGTCTAATATACATTACTCAATAAATCCTTGAATTCTTGTTTTCAAAAAAAAAATTCCAAGTTGCTTTTTAAATTCATTACATGATAAGCAATTTCTTGGAAATTTTCCGTGCTTCACGTGGTTGTTTCAAAGTCACGATTCGTGGTCCTTATTCACGGTTTTTTTTTTTTTTTTTTTATTAAATTTTATACAATAAAAATTATGCCCAATTAAATTGTTCTAAACACATATCAATATACATATCAAATTTGAACAATTAATAATTCGCATAAAGGTTTGGCTTTGATACCACTGTTAGGTTTGTAATATTCATATATGCTTGCAATCAAATTGCATAAAAGTGCGGAGCGTGTAAAAATCAGAGTTTAAAAATTTTACAAACCATATACCCGGATCATCCTTTATGCACAATTATTAATTAAACGAAAAGATAAAGAATAAAATCATACCCTTGAAGATCCGAGCTTCCTCAGGTACAAGTTCACCTCCAATCCTTTTCGCGTTCAACTTGAATCCACCGGGTTAGGTTCCTTCCTTTGATCAACGTCAGCCACCCAAGTGTTTGGCCTCTAGAGGTAATCCACCAAGGAAGAATAGGAATTCAAGAAGAAGGGTGGTTGGCTAAACCCTAGTTTTTCTATCTCTATAGAAAGGGTGTACTCTCCCAACAAATTGGAATTATTACGTATGTTGAAAAATCAACAACCCTCTCCACCCATAATAAGACTCCTCTTATTTATTGATGTGGGCAACCCTCCTTAACAATTAAGAAATTGGGCTTTATTTAATTAATTAAATTCTTTTAATTAATTAGGCTCCCTAATCTTATTAGGGATAATTAATTAAACTCTTTTAATTAATTTATCCTCCTAATCTTATTAGGAATAAATGAGATTACTTATATTAAATTAATTCCTAAACTCTTTTAGAAATTAAAATAATAATAATTGTAATAATATTAATAAGACTCCTCTTATTAATTTATATTTAATATTTCTAAAATATTAAATAATAAATATTAAGCTATTTAATTTATTCTATCACCATAGATTAAATTAAATATACTTAACATATTATTACGATTATGCCATTAACTTCTTAAATAATTATTCTTCCTTTTTATGGTGTGACCCTTTGGGTTCTCCATATTAAACGAGTTGTGAATAAATCAATTAGAACAATTCTAATCTTATTTAAATAAATAAATTAAATAATTAATTTATTTAAATAAATAATATTTATTCTACAATAGGGATAAGCCTCCCCTAGCGATCAACGACTTTCCGGATAATATAGATTTCAACATTAATCATTAAAGAACCTTTGAGTAAATAGTTACTGTCTGAATTCAATCCTTCCACCATCTGATGTCCCAATTAAATATAAGACATGGAATTACTTTGTCGAGTCTTATTTTATTTAATTATATGTATTTCGATCCTTAAATGCACAACTCCAAATAATGCAAATTAGAAACTCCTTTCTAATTTCATTACGCCTTAACCAAGGACTCTTTGGGTTGTCATTTATCGAATCACATAGGACATTTCTCTTCTTTTATTAGAAATGGTAGATTCTTTATTGATCATACATTATCTCTATGTATAACTTATTATACCCAAGCTTACCCTTTGATATACCCTAAGGGTCTTAAGGAATAAGTCAAAGTATAACTCATCACGCACAAGATACTATGATGATCTCAAGTCCAAGGATTACTTGTCTTACTATCACTACTGAGAATTCCTATTGACAGTAAATAAAACTCCATTAGGTATTCCTTAGCGAGCCACGTTCGATGAACTTATTCTCTAATAAGCACCTACATACTTGTTTTAGTGTCTCCACACAAATGATCATGAGATCAATCATCCTCATCCAATGAAAGAAGAACGTATGTACCAATCTATCCGGATTCACTAATCCCCATTTAGTAATCCAATGATTGGGAACTATTTTAGTTTTAAGCTTTCTAAGAATTTAGATCTCATTAGAATGATCATCATCATTATTCTAAAAGCATTGCTTAAAACTATGGGTTTATCACATATTATAAAACAGCATCATGTAGATAATTAAAAGCCTTTAATAAATTAATTCTTTTTATTAATAAATGAATAAGATTGTTACAAAGTATATGCTTTATCATCAAACATGACTGGCTTGTGTGCATACTACTTTCATAAACAACATTATTTAAACAAACTATACTATTAGTAATATAATTTTAGAAATAAACACTATTTTTGTGACGCCCCCAAAATTAGGTATACGTTAAAAGAGTCAAGTAGAAAATAAAGTCTACTATCTTTTAGGTTTTAAAAGGTTTTCATCAATTTTTATCACTAAGACTCAGTTTAATGAATAAACTACAATATCTAATCATCCACGCATACCCGCAGTCCAAAGATTTTCATAAAATTATCAATGGTCAAACTATCTATACCGAATCACCCCGTCATAATCATACCAAAAACTATCCATCAACGCATTACGAAAGCCACCGAGGACTTTTGTCACATCATTTATATCAAGCCATGATTATCTGCGAATGATCCTCGGTCATAATCATACTAAGTTCATCTATGCACGTAAGCCAAAGATAACATAATATAACATGAGGATGATGACAATGACATAATAATTCAATAAAACAAGTTCACGAATTAATTTATTCAGAAATAATAACGTCCAAATTGTCAACATGATCTTTGCTTTGTAGAGTAAAATTCAAGAATGTTCGTAAAAATATTTTCATTAAAAATCTTTGGATGAAGCGCAAATATCAAGGATATTCCACTAAATTCATGGAGTATAAGTAAAAAAAATTTTAACCAACCGAGTATAATAATAATGAAATAACAAAAGAAATCACCATGCATGCGGTATTTAGATGTATGAGTTATTCCAATGTAATAATAAATACGTAATAATAAAAAAGCGGAACCAAGTCCTGTAAAACACACGAACGAGGATATTCCATAGAATAATAAAGACAGGAAAAATAAAGATTTTAACCGTGTCCTGGCAGAAAAAGCATGAGCAACGGGATGTTCCAACTAATAATAAAATAATAGAAGAATGTCACCAAGTATAGGGATTCACAGTATCACAAGTTATTCCAATGAAATAAATAAGAATGGAATAATATAAGGATTTCACAAAGTATAGGGTATTCCGCATATAGAGGTCATGTATAGGGTATGCCACTTTTACAGGTTATTCCAATAGAATAATAAAGAATGGAATAATGAAGTTCTCTTCATGAATAAAAAAATAACACCCTTACTTACGAGTACAACAAATAATATTCCTACCTTAGAAGAGTGAATATTGGAAAAGTGAAGTAGCAAAATACTTTTCTTCTTTCTCTCTATAGTTTCTCTCTGTAGAGTTTCAGTGAATTCGTAAGAAATAATGATGGAATGAGCTTTCTATTTATAGAAAAACTGAATGTGGCTCTTGGTCTTAACGAAGGGTCAAAATGACTCTTGGTAATAATGAAGAGACAACTACTATTTGCGAAGGGTAATTAACCCTTGGAACAATCAAGAAAGCGATTAACTCTTGGTAATATTGAAGGGACAACTACTATTTGCGAAGGGATAATTACTATTGATGAAGGTAATTACTATTGAAGAAGGTAATTACTATTGACGAAGGTAAATACTATTGACGAAGGTAATTACTATTCACAAAGGTAATTACTATTCACAAAGGTAATTACTATTGACGAAGGGACTCTTAGATGATGACATATGTGTGACGCCCCCAAAATAGGTATACATCACCCATTCTGAGTTGTCAATACATGGTATGTAAACAACTACAACTTTATTTTTACAACAAGAAAAGCGTGAGTTTAAATACAAATATTATCTTCTGCACAATATTTATACTCACATAAATCCTCATCACATTTATTGATACATTATTTTACAAAAATGGTGAGGACTACTAAACAATCCTTTCTAAAACCTTCATTCCATACCCCCAGGCTAAATCTCTTATATTCTCTCCTCTCCGAGAAGAATGGAACAAAAAGAAAAGGGTGAGCTCAACTAGCTCAAGAAAAGAATATTATGACTAAGATAATATACAACAAATTATCGTTAGTCTTCAACAGGAAAAATTTAATAGAATACAATAGACAACAAATTTTCAATCAATATTCGCAGCGAAATAATAATTCATTAGAAGAGTTAAGTAGAGAATGCAAACTACTATCTTCTATGTATGAATTTAAAAGTTCATCGCCTATCTTTTATCCCCGTAATAACAATCAATATACATCTGAATCAAATATTCATCTTTGCACTACGTGCCAAAGATATTCATAATATCATCATTTAAGGCCGAGGATGATGAAAAATATTTTTTAAAGAAATGAATCCAAAGAAACAAAATGACAAGGATTAAGGATTAAGGATTCGTACTTGGTTTTATCCACGCCCAAAAATACCTCAAAAATAATCATAGTGGTGTAAAATTCAAGAATGATCAAAACATGGATACAATCGAGTTAGTATCCGAATAGATGTTTTGGACGAAAAGAAGAAATTTTATTTTTCTATGAATAAGACCAGATACGTGAATAGTCTCAGATATCGTGAATAGTCTTAGATATCGTGAATAGTAACTCACACACCAAAAGATAGAAATTCCACAAAAACATCTTCACGCTTCATGAATAGTACTCGTGAATAGTAACTCGTGAATAGTAACTCGTGAATAGTAACTTCGTGAATAAGTAACTCCCACATGAAAAAAGTTCCAAATTTGATAAAAACTTCGAACAACATTTCAAAGATAATGATATTGAAGAAATAATATCATTACAAAAAAATAATATCCCTTACCTCAAAGAATCAAGATTTTGGGAAGGAAAGGCTCAAGTGATCTTTGAATGAAACTTATCTTTGAGCAAAGAACTCTCAAAGTATCTAAATACTCACAAAATCGCTCAACAATATAGAGAGAAAAGAGAAAACTTTGTTTCGTGTGATTTTCAATTCTAACTTAGCCCTCTATTTATAGGAAAATGTTAGCTACCAAGGCAGCGACTGACACTTTTACGATGGCTTTACTACTTCTACTATTGCCACCCACCACATTTGAAATAAAATTCAGCACATTTCTTCACCAACCACAAGTGGGGCCCACTCAATTCTAGAATTTTCCACCAAAATCAATTATAACCCTAATTTCCTAATCGACACCTCTTAAAATTCATAACAAATCATTCGTGCATTTTTAACGGTTCAAAATTTGTGGACATATACTCAACTTATGTATGTATAACATACCCAAAAATTACCACAATCCAACTAATCGGATTAAAAATTATAACCCCTGATATATCTCAAAACCCCGATTTAATTTTTAATACCTCCAACTGGTAAAATCTTGATAAAATATCTCAACAATAATTTCTTCATTTATAACCACCTAAATAAATCCATCATTTATATCCACATAAAATAAATATTTCTTTATCATATGAATCAATAATTAATTATTCACAAATAATATTACGTAATCACAATTATGACAACCACCGGTAGTTCCGTGAAAGAGGGGCTTTCCGATAAGGATTTCTCCTTCTTCGCCGCAGAATTAGGTGACCAAACCTCTCCTCGATGTAACTTTCTAGACATTGCCAATAATGCTATCTAATAATATTATTTAAATAATATGAATTATTGATCCGATAATGGAGATAATGTAAAGTGACAATTATTGAACAACAATAATATAAAATATCAACGCAAAGAATTATTGAATCAATAAAATAAAATATTGAATAAGAATTCACCGTAAAAATTATTGAGTAGTGCCTTTCTTACGTAAGGATCAATAATTCAACAATACATGTAATACCGTGTGTATCATCTTGTCACGCCAGACATCATATTTTAAACCACCGGGTATTCCAACAGTCTTAACTTGAATAACTACGCCGTTATTTTTAACCAACTTATATTTGTCGTTTTCTTCATCCAATCGCTTTCAAGCATGGGCTCCACACATGGTCATTGCGTCAGCATTTAATATTCCCCGACAAGCATTTAATATTCCACGACCAAACGAATATTCCCCGACAAAATGAATATTTTATAACCACTTGCTTATTTTGAAATATTTTCATATTTAACCCTTAACTATCCACATTAATCAAATCAACCCTTACTATTTCAAAATAATAAATAAAGGAAATTCCTTTTTATTTAAAAAATTTGAGGTCTTACAACCTCCCTTCTTATGAAATTTCGTCCTCGAAATTGACGTGACGCACTGTGTTTGAAAAGGTGAGGATACCTCGCTTTCATTTCCGCTTTCCAATTCCCAGTGTCATTTCCTCTATAGCATGATTCCTCCACAAAACTTTAACTTGTGGTATGACCTTTCTTGGCATACAGGGACATGCTCCTTCCTATCCAAGATCTTGATAGGTACCTCCTCATACGTTAAGTCTTCTATTATCTCGTCCGGTTCTAACTCAATAACGTGGTTCGGGTCTTTCACATATTTACTGAAGTACGAGATATGTGAAACACATTATGAACACGAGACATACTCGGAGGTAACGCAAGTCTATAGGCTACATTTCCTACTCGGTCAAGAATTTGAAATGGACCAATAAATCGTGGATTGAGCTTTCCTCTCTTCCCAAATCTTGTAACTCCTTCCATGGAGCAACTCATGACAATACATGATCCCCTACATTAAATTTCACGTCCTTTCGATGAAGATCCGCATAACTCTTTTGTCGATCTTGTGCCGTTTGTATCGTTGTCGAATCATTTGGATCTTTTGGTGATCATACGTCTTAACTCGGGTCCCAACAATCTTGCTTCACCCACCTCATCCCAACATATTGGAGAACGACATTTTCGTCCATATAATGCTTGAATGGAGCCACACCTATACTTGCTCGATAACTTGTTGTTGTAGGAGAATTCCACCAATGGTAAATACTTATCCCAACTACCCTTGAAGTCTAGGACACGTAGTCTTAATAAATCTTCAAGAGTTTGAATAGTCCTCTCTGATTGTCTGTCGTCCGTTTGGGGATGGTATCTTAGAACTAAATCGCAAACTGCGTGCCCATAGCTTTTTGCAAACTAACCCAAAATCTTGAAGTGAATCTTGGGTCACGATCCGAAACTATGGATACTGTGCATGCCATGCAACCTCACAATCTCATTTACGTATATACTAGCAAGACGTTCATGGGAATAAGTCTCCGTGTCGGCAAGAAATGAGCGATTTGGTTAATCTATCAACAATAACCCAAATAGCATTGATGCCTTGAGAAACCGTAGGAAGACCCGTGAATGAAATCCATAGTAATGTGTTCCCACTTCCATTCCTAATCTCAAGTGGTTGCAACGGACCCTTAGGTACTAGATGCTCCGCTTTACATGTTGACAAGTTAAACACATTGAGATAAACTTTGCAATCTCTCTTTCATATTGTTCCACCAAAATGTATGTCAAGATCACGATACATTTTAGTACTTCCGGATGGATTGCAAATGGTGTATTGTGTGCCTCCATCATAATCTTGTACTTCAAATCGAGTCGTTAGGAACACAAAGTCTAGAGTGGACTCAAGTATTCCTTCTTCATCAATTCTCGCTTAGGAATAGCTCCTTCTTGTACTTTCTTCTTCATACGCATCACCAAGATTGGTGGCTTGAAAGCAACCTTAACTTTTTCTATTAAAGTTGGCTCTATGCGTATACTTGACATCATCGCACTCGTTCCGCATATGATCTTCTACTCAACGCGTCGCCTACCACGTTCGCTTTTCCGGATGGTATTGAATAGTGTGGTCGTAGTCTTTCAATAGTTCGAGCCAACGTCATTTGCCAAGATGTTGAGTTCTTTTGAGTGAAGAAATATTTAAGGCTTTTATGATCCGAATATATCTCCACTTTCTCCCCATATAGATAGTGCCTCCATATCTTTAGCGCGAAACGATTGGCCGCTAACTCTAGATCATGAGTAGGATAATTCCTCTCATACTCTTTAAGTTGTCATGAGGCATAAAGCTATGACTTTCCCACGTTGCATGAGAACACATCCTAACCCTTTGCACAAGCATCGTCAGAGATAACAAATCCATCCGAACCCGGATGGTATTGTTAGAACAGTCTTGAAATAAGTCTCCTCTTAAGCTCTTGAAACTTTTCTCGCATTCTTCGCCTAAACGAATTTCTCAGATCCTTTCGAAAGTTAATGAAAGAATGGAGTAGCGATTCGAGAAAACCCTTCCACGAATCTCCGATAATAACCAAATAAGCCCAAAAGCTACGCATTTCATCATGCAAACTTCGTTGCTTCCCAACTTTGTATTGCTTCAATCTTCACGGATCAACAGATACTCCATGTTTTGATACCACATGCCCAAGAAAGGCTACTTCCAAGCCGAACTCGCATTTCTTCAATTTGGCATATAGTTGGTTTTCACGAAGCCTTTGGAGTACCAAATTTCAAATGGTGCTCATGATCTTCACGACTTTTGGAATATATAAGGATGTCATCAATAAAGACAACAACGAATCGATCCAAATATTCCTTGAATACTCGGTTCATCATATCCATGAAAGTCGCAGGAGCATTAGTTAGTCCGAAAGACATGACTAAGAATTCATAATGCCCATACCGAAGTTCTCGGCGGTCTTTGGAATATCCTCGCCTTCTAATTTTCAAATTGATGATATCCGTAATCGAAGATCGATTTTGAAAAGAATTGTGCCCTCAAAATCGGGTCAAACAAGTCATCAATACGAGGTAGAGGATACCTATTCTTGATGGTGACATGGTTCAATTCCCGATAGTCAATACAAAGTCGCATACTCCGCCTTTCTTCTTTACAAATAAAACAGAGCACCCAAAGGAGATGTCTTGGATTTAATGAAACCGATGTCCAACAATTCCTCAGTAGTTGGACCTTTAACTCCTGAAGTTCAATAGAGCCATTCGATATGGGGTTTTAGAAATGGGCTTTGTACAGTTTCAAGATCAATAAAGAATTCAACTTCACGTTCGGGGTAGACCGGGAAGTTCTTCGAAATACGTCGGAAAGTCAATAACAACAGAATATTATTCAAATTTGACGTGTCTTTATTCAAATCCATAACATGGGCTAAGAAAGCTTGACATCCGCTTTTTAATAAACGAATAGCTTTATGATTAGATATGATAGTGATTGATTTTAATGGTTTAGTTGCTTGAATTGCATAAAGTCAAGTTGGTTAGGAATATGAAAACTAACAACCTTACGAAAACAATCAATTTTGGCATGATGAGTAGTTAACCAATCAATCCCTAAAATCACATCAAAAGCAAGTATCTTTAAAGAGATAAGGTCAACAATGTAAGTAATGGTGCCAACTTGAATCAAACAAGATTTATAAACAATGGATGTGATGAAAGTTTCTCCTAACGGAGTTTCCACAGATAGGTCAAAGTCTAATTTCTCCGGTCAAGTTTAAACGTTGAGCACATGCAGAGAGATAAATGAATGGGTAGCACCCAGATCAAGTAAGGTATAAACTTCGCAAGAATTTATAAATAACTTACCCGTGATCACCTCGTTTGGGTTCCTCGACATTATGACCGATCCACAACAAACGCTTCTTCCCGGAATCGTTGACTTTGACTTTTCTCGGACGATCTTTTCGAGTCACCGTCCCCATTGAATTAGGTTTCGCTATCGCATAATCTCGAGCGATATGTCCTTCCTTTCCACAACTATAGCATACCTTGAACTGTTGTGGGCGGTTTGGACCGATATGTCCCTCTTTTCGCATTTGTAGAAGATATGGCCGGTGGTCGATCTCCTCCTTAGAACCGATTCTTGTCACGCACGCTGTCGTCTTCACATAGTCGTTGTTAAATCTCCTCTTTTTAAAATCTCCTCTCGACTCGCTTTCTTCATTTTCATGACCATGATTACCACCGAGTGGTTACCATTTCGTCTTCGTCTGCTTTCTTTCTCCGCAGTTATCATTATTCTGCTGATCGCTATCTCGGTACGATCCTCGTTATGGTCCTCCTCGGTTGACCGTACTTCGTTATCTCGCTTAATAATTGAGCCTCATTTTACAACATCTCGAATAAAGAGAAAGTTTATGAGAAATGAGATACCGACGTATCTGGGGTTTCAAACCTCTAAGAAACATCCGCGTCATACGCTCCTCATTCTCCACCAAATGAGGTGCAAACCGATAACTCTGCAAACTTTGCCTCGTCTTTGAGACACCGCCATGTTGTTTTGCTCTAATCGATGAACTCCACTTCCTTCATATAGATTTAACACTTTCGTGAAAGTATTTGTCATTAAATAGTCTCTCAAACGCGTCTCCCAAGACATGCCGAAAGCGGTGGATGGATGTACGCTTCACGACTCCCCACCATGAGTCCGCCTCGCCACGGAACATAAAGGTGGCGAATGGAACCTTCTGTTCTCCGCATCCCAAGACATCGAATATCTTGGTAATTTGTTTGACCCATGTTTCCGCCATGATCGGATCTGCTTTCCCTTAAATTCGTGGTCCCAACTCTTTGAATCGCTTTTGTGATGACAACCCGTGAATTGCTATCATTTCTCCTCATTTTGAACACGAGTCTCCTCGTCTCGATTTTGCATGAACCGCAAAAAGCTTCTAAACATCCCTCGCTCATCATCTCGCCAATGGTGTTAATCACGGGAGGAACATTGCCACCACTGTTGCACGCTCTCCTCGTTGGTAAATACAGCATCTCCACGGTCTCATTTACTCCATCATTAATATTCTCAATCGACATTCTCAAATCATCCATAAAACAAGGGTTAATTAAGGAAATCAATATATCACATAATATCCCTATATACTTGACGACTCAACTAACAAATAAGCTTAGGTAGGACACTAGCGAAGGATTTACTCGCTCTCCTCCTAGTTCTATTCCCGATCTCCGCCAGAGATCATATCCTAAGCTCGATACCAACCGTGACGCCCCCAAAATAGGTATACATCACCCATTCTCGAGTTGTCAATACACGTATACGTAAACAACTACAACTTTATTTTTTACAACAAGAAAAAGCGTGAGTTTAAATACAAATATTATCTTCAGACAATATTTATACTCACATAAATCCTCATCACATTTATTGATACATTATTTTACAAAAATGGTGAGGACTACTAAACAATCCTTTCTAAAACCTTCATTCCATACCCCAGGCTAAATACTCGCTATATTCTCGCCTCCCGAAGAAGAATGGAACAAAAAGGAAAAGGGTGAGCTCAACTAGCTCAAGAAAGAATATTATGACTAAGATAATATACAACAAATTATCGTTAGTCTTCAACAGGAAAAATTTAATAGAATACAATAGACAACAAATTTTCAATCAATATTCGCAAATGAAATAATAATTCATTAGAAGAGTTAAGTAGAATGCAAACTACTATCTTCTATGTATGAATTTAAAAGTTCATCGCTCATCTTTTATCCTCTGTAACAACAATCAATATACATCTCGAATCAAATATTCATCTTTGCACTCACGCCCAAAGATATTCATAATATCATCATTTAAGACCGAGGATGATGAAAATATTTTTAAAGAAATGAATCCAAAGTGAAACAAAATGACAAGGATTAAGGATTAAGGATTCGTACTTGGTTTTATCCACGTCCAAAAATACCTCAAAAATAATCATAGTGGTGTAAAATTCAAGAATGATCAAAACATGGATACAATCGAGAGTTAGTATCCGAAATAGATGTTTTAGACGAAAAGAAGAAATTTTATTTTTCTATGAATAAGACCAGTATACGTGAATAGTGGTCAGATATCGTGAATAAAAGCCGATATCGTGAATAAGAACTCTCACACCAAAAGATAGAAATTCCACAAAAAACATCTTCACGCTTGCACGAATAGTAGTACTCGTGAATAAGAACTCGTGAATAAGAACTCGTGAATAAGTAACCCCGATACATGAAAAAGTTCCAAATTTGATAAAACTTCGTAACAACATTTCAAAGATAATGATATCAAGAAATAATATCATTACAAAAAAATAATATCCCTTACCTCGAAGAATCAATTTCTTGGCGAAGGAAAGGTCTCAAGTGATCTTTGAATGAAACTTGTCTTTGAAACAAAGAACTCTCAAAGTATCTAAATACTCACAAAATACGCCAACAATATAGAGAGAAAAGAGAAAAAACTTGTTTCGGTGTGATTTTCAATTCTAACTTAGCCCTCTATTTATAGGAAAATGTTAGCCACCAAGGCATTTCGACCACTTACCGATGGCTTTACTCGCTACTATTGCCACCCACCACATTTGAAATAAAATTCAGCACATTTCTTCACCAACCACAAGTGGGGCCCACTCAATTCTAGAATTTTCCACCAAAATCAATTATAACCCTAATTTAAATCGGACACCTCTTAAAATTCATAACAAATCATTCATGCATTTTTAACGGTTCAAAATTTGTGGACATATACTCAACTTATGTATGTATAACATACCCAAAAATTACCACAATCCAACTCGGTTTGATTAAAAATTATAACCCCATGATATCTCTCAAACCCCGATTTAATTTTTAATACCTCGATCCTGTAAAATCTTGATAAAATATCTCAACAATAATTTCTTCATTTATAACCACCTAAATAAATCCATCATTTATATCCACATAAAATAAATATTTCTTTATCATATGAATCAATAATTAATTATTCACAAATAATATTACGTAATCACAATTATGACAACCAGCCGCTCCAGTGAAGAGGGGCTTTCAGATAAGGATTTCTCCTTCTTGGCGCATGATTAGGTGACCAAACCTCTCCTCGATGTAACTTTCTAGACATTGCCAATAATGCTATCTAATAATATTATTTAAATAATATGAATTATTGATCCGATAATGGAGATAATGTGCGGTGACAATTATTGAACAACAATAATATAAAATATCAACGCAAAGAATTATTGAATCAATAAAATAAAATATTGAATAAAGAATTCATCGTAAAAATTATTGAGTAGTGCCTTCACGTAAGGATCAATAATTCAACAATACATGCGTAATACCGCAAGTGTCTTTCTTTAACGACGCCCAGACATTCGTATTTTTTAACACCGGTATTCCAACAATCTTAATTCAGTAACAACTACGCCAGTTATTTTTAACCAACTTATATTTGTATTTTCTTCATCCAATCGCTTTCAGTTATGGGGCCCACATGGGGTCGCTATAAATACGCATTTAATATTCCCGACAAAGATTTAATATTCCACGACCAAACGAATATTCCCTAACAAAATGAATATTTTATAACCACTTGCTTATTTTGAAATATTTTCATATTTAACCCTTAACTATCCACATTAATCAAATCAACCCTTACTATTTCAAAATAATAAATAAAGGAAATTCCTTTTATTTAAAAAATTTGAGGTCTTACAATATGGGCCCCCATAAAATAATCAAACTTACCACAAACGTTTCATATGAATGTACTTTTATATACATCAAGGATTGAATAAATATTACCACAAATCATTTTATTTTTAATCAACACATATTTAATCTTTCAACAATTATTAATCATTTATAACTTGTCATCTCAATTAATAATTTAATACTATAACATATTATATCACGGATGATCTTGTGACAATAATTGAATCAATAATATAAGAGATATGATCGCGTGAATTATCAGTAGTAATAATTGAGCATAAATTTGTGTGACTTCTCAATGTAAAGCATCAATAATCAATATCGTGTGCTACTATATCAACTACGCCAGACATCGTATTTTTTTTACTACCGGGTAGTTCAACAGGTTTTGATGGTAACACCTCTGCCGTTATTTTTTATAGAAAAATAATTTTGTCGCTTTCTAACTACGACAATACTTCCGTTAATAAGGGTCCACTAATGATTGAGTAGTCGTATCTAATATTCTCCGACAAAAAGAATATTCCCCACCAAACGAATATTTTATAACAACTTGCTTACTTTGCAAAATTTCTAAATATTACCCACAACTATAACATTATATCAAATTTATTCCATAATATTCAAAAATAATATTTATAAAAATTCATCTTTATTTATAAAAGTCGGGTCTTACAACCCTCCCTTCTTATGAAATTTCGCCCTCGAAATTAGGGTACGCACTGATATGATAAAGAGGTGAGGATACCTTGAATACCTTTATCGTTAAAATATTAAATTCATCTTCGCAATCCTACCAAAGATATTCATTAACAATTCATCTTTGCACTACAGCCAAAGATATACAACTGTAAAACCAATAATGTTTGACGCAGCCTTAATAGTATCACGACCACGAATTATCCATGCACCATCTTGGCCAAGGATATTCGTGTTTTCAATCTGATCATGATTATACCGAATAATCCTTGGTCATAATCATACCAAGTCTATCAATGCACTACTACCAAAGATGACTTTTACCACATCCATGAATTAATATTTCATTCTTGAGACTCACCAATAATTAATCCATATCATCGAATCATCCCCGCACTATAGGCCAAGGATATTCATTAAGATCACGACCACGAATTATCCATACCTACTGACCAAAGATAATCGTGTATTCATTAGTATCGAGACCACAAATTATCCATGCACACTACGGCCAAAGATAATCGTGTATTTTTATTAGTATCACGACCACAAATTATCCATGCACTACTACCAAAGATAATCGTGTATTCATTAGTATCACGACCACAAATTATCCATGCACTACTACCAAAGATAATCGTGTATTCATTAGTATCACGACCACAAATTATCCATGCACTACTGCCAAAGATAATCGTGTTTTCAATTAAGGTTATGATTATACCGAAGACAATCCTCGTCATAATCATACCAAGTCCATCTATTCACGTAAACCACGTATTTGACTTTCAACACAATATAAGCGTGAGGATAATGATATAAAGAATCAATCAAATGAGATAAAGGATAAATATTAAACATTTATAATATAATTTATCTAGGATTCAAGAATATCCCCATGTTATCAATCACTTAATAATCTCATAATCTAATATCATTAATATTATAACAATATTTTAATCACTTCTTAAATTTATAAACAATTTATCTCAATTGTTTACGCTTTTACCATATAATGCATTTAATCATTCAAAAATGCCATACTCATAAGATATCATCACCAATTATCAAATCCTCATCAAAAAAATATGCATATACTCTATATAGGATTCTCTAGCCATAAAATCCTATTTTCAACTTTGTTACTTCACATAACATATTTAACTCATATATTAAGTAATTAAACTATTTTCATGAAAAATACCAAATCAGTCCCAAAAATATTTCTTTTCTGGGATTTAGCATAATATAGTCCCATAATGAAAATATATTTTTATCGGAATTTTTAAAATTCATTTACTATTTTTCAAAAATCAATTTCTAATTAATTCTTTAAGAAATTAGCTACCTCAAGTTTAACCCCAAAAATTCCCAAATCTTGGCAGGACCTTACACATGTTAATGTGAGCCTCCAGTTTAAATTTCATGGTCATCGGAGTTATAGAACTCCAGTTATAGCATTTTTCGTAAAAAAAAACCTAAATATTGAAATGGTCATAAGTTGTTCATTTTAAGTCAGAATGAGCTCATTTTTGGACAGGAGGTACTTTATAACATATATTTTCATATCCCACAAGGCCAGAATTTTTCACATAAATTTAGTGGCCGAAACAGCCCCTTAAAGTTTCTCAAGGCGAAGCGTTTTTTTGTAATTTGCAGCTTTGGACTCTTTTGCTAAATTCAAATTCACGAAAATTTAAAACACCTTTTCCAAAGATTCCACTTAGATAAGCTACAAAACTCATAGATCTAACTCTAGGACTTGACCACACTCAAAAAATTCAAAATATAATAGGAGATATGGTCAATTGAATTTCATATTACGCTTTTACCAAAATCGATTTTTCAACCCACAGATTTCTAAGAAACTTTCATGTTTTCACATAATAACCACATAACTCATCATAACACTTACTAATACTTCATATACCCATGATTTTCATTAGTCCAATGCTTTTATTATGACTTTCATCATAATCCTCGTAAATGCATCCTTTTAGTTGAAGAAATATTTGAGGTTTAAGAAATGGGTTTTTTATCTTTGGGGTCAATACAAAATTTGATTTCACGCCTCTAGGGTAGGCTAGAAATCTTCAAGAATACGTCAAGAAATTTATTAATGATAGAAATATCATTCAAAATCGCTACTCTTATCCAAGACTTGGATAAGACGTTACATTGATACCAACCGTGACTTCTATCCTTTAACCTAGATAAAGCACCTCACAATGATACCTATCAACTTGTCATCGTCATTCACGACGTCGCCTACGTAAAAGTCCGCTTGGTTGCATTCCACACAAGGAAGTCAACAACGAAAGGATCGAGGCTCTTTACTTATGGCTTGATATAACAAAGGATTAACTTTAGGGTTTGGTTACTTTGAATTAAGATAACAGTTGGTTAGAATATGAAAAGCTAACAACCTTACAAAAAGAATAATGAGTAGTTAATCAATCGTTTTCAAAAATTACCTCAAAGGCAAGTATTTTCAAAGAGATAAGATCGACGAGTAACGTGAAAGTGTTTATTTGAAACAAAAGATTAATAAACGATTGGAGGTAATGAAGGTTTCTCCCAACGAAGTTTCAATAGATAAATCAAAGTCTAATTTTTTCGGAGTCAAATTTAAACATTGAACACAACTAGGTAGAATAAAAGAGTGGGTAGAACTTGTATTGAATAAAGTATAGACTTCGTAATAATTTATAATTAATTTATCCGTAATAACTTCGTTCGGGTTTCTTAACAAACGCTTCTCACTTAAATTACCGAAGTTTGACTTTACTATAGGTACATTCCACCCTTAAGTGCTTCTTCATATTCTGATCCATGATTTGAATCATTATTCTCCGATCCATATCGAATTCGGGTTGACCGCTATGCATGTGGTAATTCAAATTCGATGTTGGGTTCTCCCAATCGTCATTCAAAAGCAAAGTCCATTTCATCTATTTTGCTTTATTGGATCGGACGTCTTTTTCTACACTATCAACGCGTTGTGCAGCCTTTTACCCATGCATCGCTATTCTCCTTCGTTCGATTGTTTCTTCTTTCAAATTTGATCTTTGATTTTTAAATTCTCAGATTCCAACTTTAATACCTTACACCCTGCCAAATCGAGATTTTGTTCGAGCATCACATATCGGGTAACCCAATTTTGAATTGTTGTATCCCTTTGTTCCACGACCGTTTGCCGTTCTTCAACCTGTTCTTCTAGCTCACGAACACGATTTTGTAATTCTAAGTTTTGATCATAAACTTCTTCTAACCAATTCTCCTCAGGTTCCTCTTCTTCCTCTTCTTCCTCACTCTCAGCTGCTACCTTTGCAACTAGCTCAGGTGCAACAATTAGTTCTTCATTCACTACGTGGATATCTCTAATTTGTTCCTCGTCGACAATCGCATTAACTCGATTAGTGATTAAAGGTGTCACAACTACCACATTCACTCCATTGTGAATATTTTCAATTTGCCATTTCCAAACACCGCCACAACACAAGGGTTAATTAATATATCAAATATTATCCCTATACTCGACCGACCAATTAACTAACAAATAAACCTAGGTAGGTCATACTAACGAAGGAATTCCCGCCTCTCCCTCCTAGTTCTTATCTCGCATCTTAGTCGGGATCATATCCTGGCTCGATACCAACCGTGACGCCCCAAAATTAGGTATACGTCACCCATCTTGGGTCGCCACTTACACGGTACATAAATTCAAATACAAACTTAATTATACATCATCAGTGTAATATACGACAATACATAAACCGAGAGTTCTAATAGAATATTGTCATTTAGACAATATCTATACTCAAGGAGTCCTCATTACATTTATTGTCACACTATTTAATGTAATAGTGAGGACTACTAATGCTATCTTCGGACCATCACTCTTTTTCCCGACTCGTCCCAAATATATTCTCATTTCAAGAGAACAAAGAAAGAAAGGGTGAGCTCAACTAGCCCAAAGAAGAAATATTATAACTAAGATAATGCGTAATAAATTATCAATAGTCTTCAACAATGTTAAACCGATAAAATACAATAGACAACCAGCTTTTAATCTGCAATGAATATCTGATCCATTAAAAGAGTCAAGTAGAAAATAAAGTCTACTATCTTTTAGGTTTTAAAAGGTTTTCATCAATTTTATCACTAAGACTCGGTTTAATGAATAAACTACAATATCTAATCATCCCCGCATTCACTACGGTCAAAGATTTTTATCAAATTATCAATGATAATGACTATACCGAATCACCCCCGTCATAATCATACCAAAAACTATCCATCAATTGCATTACGTGCCAATCGAGGACTTTTGTCACATCATTTATATCGCCACGATTATACCGAATGATCCTCGTCATAATCATACTAAGTTCATCTATGCACGTAAGCCAAAGATAACATAATATAACACGAGGATGATGACAATGACATAATAATTCAATAAAACAAGTTCACGAATTAATTTATTCAGAAATAATAACGTCCAAATTGTCAACATGATCATCGCTTTGTAGAGTAAAATTCAAGAATGCTCGTAAAAATATTTTCATTAAAAATCTCGGATGAAGCGCAAATATCAAGGATATTCCACTAAATTCATGGAGTATATAAGTAAAAATTTTAACCAACCGAGTATAATAATGAATGAAATAACAAAAGAAATCACTATGTGCATGTGGTACTTGGATGAGACGAAGTTATTCCAATGTAATAATAAATACGTAATAATAAAATCGGAACCAAGTCCTTGTAAAACACACGAATGTGGATATTCCAATAGAATAATAAAGACGTAAAAATAAAGATTTTAACCAATCCGGCGTGAAAGCACAGCAGGATGTTCCAACGGAATAATAAAATAATAGAAGAATGTCACCAAGTATAGGGATTCATATACAGTTATTCCAATGTAATAAATAAGAATGGAATAATATAAGGATTTCACAAAGTATAGGGTATTCCGCATATACAGTCATGTATAGGTATGCCACTTTTTACAGTTATTCCAATGAATAATAAAGAATGGAATAATGAAGTTCTCTTCATGAATAAAAAAATAACACCCTTACGAGTACAACAAATAATATTCCCTACCTGTAAGAATTTAATATTGGAAAAGTGAAGTAGCAAAATACTTTTCTTCTTTCTCTATATAGTTTCTCTCTCTAGAGTTTCAATTGAATTCGTAAGAAATAATGATGGAATGAGCTTTCTATTTATAGAAAAAGCCGAATGTAGCTCTTGGTCTTAACGAAGGGTCAAAATGACTCTTGTAATATCAAGAGACAACTACTATTTGCGAATGGGTAATTAACCCTTGGAACACCGAAGAGACAGTTAACTCTTGGTAATATTGAAGGGACAACTACTATTTGCGAAGGGGTAATTACTATCATGAAGGTAATTACTATTGAAGAAGGTAATTACTATCGACGAAGGTAAATACTATTGTGAAGGTAATTACTATTCACAAAGGTAATTACTATTCACAAGGTAATTACTTACTATTGACGAAGGTAAATATTATCGACGAAGGTAATTACTATTCACAAAGGTAATTACTATTCACAAAGGTAATTACTATTGACGAAGGGACTCTTAGATGATGACATATGGCCCCATATAAAATAATCAAACTTACCACAAACGTCTCATAATGTACTCTTTATATACATCAAGGATTGAATAAATATTACCACAAATCATTTTATTTTTAATCAACACATATTTAATCTTTCAACAATTATTAATCATTTATAACTTGTCATCTCAATTAATAATTTAATACTATAACATATTATCTGATGATACCGTGACAATAATTGAATCAATAATATAAGAGATATGATGCAAAGAATTATCAGTAGCAATAATTGAGCATAATTTGAGTGACTTCTCACGTAAAGCATCAATAATCAATATCGTGTCTACTATACAACTACGCCAGACATCGTATTTCTTTTCTATCGGGTAGTTCAACGCTTTTACTTTATAACACCTCTGCGCCAAGTATTTTTATAGAAAAATAATTTTGTCGCTTTTCTAACTACGACAATACTTCCGTTATGGGGTCCACTAATGATTGAGTAGTCGTATTTAATATTCCCCGACAAAAAGAATATTCCCCAACAAACGAATATTTTATAACAACTTGCTTACTTTGCAAAATTTCTAAATATTACCCACAACTATAACATTATATCAAATTTATTCCATAATATTCAAAAATAATATTTATAAAAATTCATCTTTATTTATAAAAGTTTGGGGTCTTACAATTTTTTGTTAATAATATTTTATTAGTCAATAAACCTAAAACAAAAGACTATAATAACATTCATTAAATTGATTATTGGCCAATTTATAAATGGAAAAAATCAAAAAATAATTTGTAAACAACAAAATTTGTTTACAATAGTAAAAAAATATGGATATTAAATGTATTTTTTAATTGTTTATGAGGGTAGATAGGTAGGTAAAAATATCATTCAACACTACTACTTATTGATTCAGTTACAATTTTATGGATGGAACGTTCAAACACATTTAGAGTTTAAAAATTATAAAACAAATAATCTGAATGATTTAATCGGTTAGATTCAGACTTATTTAGACCCATTCAAATATAAACAAACAATCCCTTAATTTATTAAATTCAATTGGTTAAGTTGTAATAAACGAGTTTAAATTGGGGTTGAATTTGAATTAAAATTAAACCATCTGAATTTGACTAATTTTATTACAGGATATGACTTTTGTTTTTATTTTTATATCATACAAATTAAATATATTAAAATTTCAATTATGTTATAAATGATAAGAAAAAAATTAAAATAAGATAAATTGAAATTGCAATTTCAATATTTTCAAACAATATAGTAACTAAAGAAATAAGATGTTCAATTATATCAACAATTAGTGAACATCATATGTGTCACATTTGGCCTTTATTCGTTTGTATGATTACAATGTCATGCTCATCATGGGTGAGTGAGAGATATTGGTTAATGGACTAAGGGATTGTTTGTTTAGAGTTGAATGGAGTTGAATCGGTCAGTACGTTTGTTTTGGTCTAAATGACTGAATCGGTAAGATGGATTAGCTGAATGGCTAACTTAGATTTTTTTTAGCTGAATGAACAGCTGAATGAAGTAAAAAAAAATTTAACTATTATATTAAGTAATATTATATAAATTTAAAACAATTTTAATTTTTTTCAGAGGGGTAAAAAAATAAAGTTTTGTCATTCAGATGTTTCAGACATGTCAATTATCAAATAACTTTTTTCATTCAGATTCAGATTCATTCAATTTTTATCAAACACCCCCTAAAACTGAAACACCCATGTAGCGAACGATCTAGAGGATATAATCACATAATTCATTGTCTAGATACAATGAACATGTGTGTAAATCCCCCCATTTATAACTTGAACATTATATATATTACCTATGAGAGTTATATACATTCTCCTTCTGTCCCGTATTAAATCTCCTAATTTTATTTTTAGAATGTTCCACAATAAATGTGTTATTTCTATATTTATAACTACTTTTATCTTATTTTTCTACTTATACCCTCATAATCTTTTTACTCAACTTTTGTTGAAAATTGAAGAAATGAGAAAAAGTTTACATTGAGAATTGATTAACTATTACTCCCTCCGTCCCAGGATAAAAGTCCTTATTACTATTTTGGGTAGTCCCATGTTAAATGTCCACTTTCCTTTAATAACTAAACTTTTACATATTTTTTTCTATTATGCCCGTAGCATTAAATATCTCATACTTTTTTTATTCTAATTCTCTCTCCATATTTAATGACATTATTATGGATAATTTTGTTATTTTATTTCTCTTCTTAATGTGTGAAAAATCCACCACGACTTTTATCCTGGGACGGAGGGAGTATATCATTTTTTCTCTCATATTACCGTTATAACATGTCTTCTATTTAATTGTTCTGACTTTTTTTCTTTATTCATTCTAGCTTTTAGTATTTATTGGGAATAATGAATAATAAAAAGAATGATCTAGAAAACTAATTCACATGGGAAGAAGTAATACTTCATAGAAAAGTGGAGAAATACTTCAATTAATAAGGACTACCTCCATTCAATAATAATAGTCAACTTCATGTACATAAATTAAGAAAATTATTTAATACTAATCCCTCAGTCCATTAATATAAGACGTTTTAGAGAAGTTTTTTTGTCCCTTAATATAAGTCGTTTGAGAATTCCAAGTAAGCATTAATTGCTTAGTTTCCAATATTATCTCAAGTATTAAATATAACTTTGGTTCTCTCACTATTTTTTTCCCAATAAATAACATTATCTTTTTTCAATACAAGGGCAATATAGACATTTAATATTATATTTAATACTATATAATCATTTTTTTAATACTTGTGCATAATTTTAAAAAGTCTTATATTAAGGGATGAATGGAGTATCATTTAATAATTAAAATTTGTATAAAATTTCATCACTACCCTTTTATGGGAAGTTGAAAACTAGTAAAACAAGAGAGAAATTTTCTTGGGACAATGAGAGAAGGTAAGGGTGATATAGAAAAATAAATAATTTATTCTCCTAGAAAGTTGTAAATGACAAATAAATTGGAACAATTTTTTCTTCTAAAAAGGCAATTATTATATAATGGAGGTAGTAATTCAAAAGGACAATTTAGGCAAATATATATTATTAATCAGCTTGTTGAAACAAATTAGGACTTTTATTTCTAGACGAATGGAGTATTAATTCTTACTCTCATCGTTCTTTAATATAAGTCGTTTTAGAGTTTCGTACAAGTATTAAGGAATTGATTGTATAACATTAAATATAGTATCAATTGTCTATGTTGACCTTATATTAAAAAAAGAAAGTGTTATTTATTGGACAAAAAATAGTGAGAGAACCAAAGTTATATTTATTAGTTGAGGTAATATTAGAAACTAAGCAATTAATGCTTTCTTGAAATTCTCAAACGACCTATATTAAGAAATAAAAATAATTCTCTAAAACGAGAAACGGAGGGAATATTTAATATATGTAAGTTACACTTAGTTGGATATAAAAGGAGAGAGCTGTTGATCATTTGAAGTAACACAAAACCACATAGCAAAAATAATTTTTCTACAAGTCATTAGAAGTCACTTGTGAAACTTCAAAATTTTGTAGCTATATATTTGTTACGCATACGTTTCAAGAGATAACTAATTTTTTTTAATTTTTTGATTTATATTCATTGCATGTATGCTCAATTTTATTACAACAATAATAATTAAGAATTTAAATAATACTAATTAATAATTTAATAATTATCTTTTCAAAGTCAAAACCTAATAATCTTATAAATCTTTCAATTATTTAGAATCAAAAATCGAACAATGAAGAAAAATGAAGGATATCAACTTGGATACATATCATACCTTGAGAGAATTGGTTGCTTGTAGTCTTCATTCTTCAGTGCTTAGATACTTGCTTGTAATATTCATTTGCTCGTCAAAGATGAGCCTCCTAAAGTAGTAGATCTGTATGCACCTATAATTTCACACCAACAAATTATAAAATCTTCTATACTAACTCAAGAATATTTTGCTTGATAAATTTATGTCAATATTAAATATTGACTCATGTGATAATATAGAAGAGGAGAGAATAAAGAACGGATTCACACACTATTATTTTATAGAAAATGGTATATCTTACGATTTTATGTATCGACTCTCTTTTGTTGTCAGTTATGTGAGTGAAATATTTTGATCACATATATAATATGACGGACCAACTTATAATCCTATTCAATCTCAATTAGCGATATAAGTCACAATTGTAATTGTGTAGAAAATTATTCTCACATGACTCTTATTTTATCTTATCGTTTAGGGTTTCATGGTAATTAATCGCAATCCAAACTTAAAATAAATTATTTTTCAATAAAAAACAATATAAATTAGTGACTGGATTATGTTCCAACTCTATTTGTTCGGAGAAAATCTAGGAGTTTTGATTGTATATATCGATTCAATTTGTCAACTCTATTTGTTTTAAAATATAAGATCAAGTTTGATTTTTCAAGTTAAATAGGAGATATTTTCAAACTCAAATTTGATAGGATATATTTAACTTTTGAATACAATAAATTTATATATCACTATACTTTTTAAAAAAAATTATAGTTTTCATAGTTGTATTATCTAAATTTAAATGAATTCATATTAATTTTAAACTTTAAAACATTTGAAATTGACTATAAAAATGATAATATATATTTAAAATGAATGATATATTCTCTACATTCAAAACTACTTAATTTTCTATAAAACACAAAATTAACAAATTTCCTATCAATCCCAAAAGATTGATAAATAATTTTTTTATAAATTTATACTCAACCTTGATGAGAATCAAGCTAATTATTAAAAGTCATCTACTATTGCCCATATCTTGACCAAGGATATACATGTCAATAAATATATAAATATGTGATGAAGTTGAATTTCGACTAACGTGAAAATTTATGCGATAAGATAAAATAAATTAAGATGAGACCATTCTTAATCCTTATATTTTCCATGTATGCATATACGTCAAAGTTATAATTCGGCGAAAAACTTTCGTAATACATCGCAAGACTCACTAACTAATTAAAAAAGTCATGCTATGTATTGCGATAAATTTGTGTTGAATTACAATTGCAAATATATCACTACTTAAAATTAGATAAAATTATTACAGGGTTACACATTTCTTTAAAAGAATTACCACTAATATCTAGTAACGTAACTGATTATCAAAAAATCAACATAAACATTTACAATATATAATATTATTTTCCAATTAAAATGTACGTTAAAGTTTGCCTAAATAGCATAAAAATATATTAAGGACATAAGAATGTCGATAAGCCTGCAAGCGAATCGAATCGATCCGGACTTTGCCGAACTCGAATACTGTTAGTTGAACTCGAACATGTTCGACTAACATGATTGAACCAACACTCATTTGCGAGTTCGAAAGTTAGTTGTTCTCAAACTGTTTACGAATATAATTGAGTTCGCAAACATGAACAATTCACGAACGTTCACGAACACATGCTCGTTTGCAAACGTGATCAAGTTCGCGAATATTTTGATAACCACTGTTGACGGATTATATTTCTAATTTGAAAGTTGGTTAATAAATTTCACATGTAAGGAATCGAATCATTCGAATCCATGTTATAAATTGAACTACTTGAATCGATCTCAAACCAAACTCGAACTTCTCGAACCGAACTGTTTGCGAACACAGACGAACCGAACCACATAGTTCAAAAACATGTTCGATCGAACAATCAAACGTGAAATCATATGCGAACTTGATTCGACAAGACACCAAATTCGAACCGAACCGGCTAGCGAACGGTTCGATTCGTTTACAGGCTTAAATGTCCAAGACCCTAATTCGATGGTCCTGCTGCTCCAATCTAGAAAATTATACTCCCCCATATTTCACAATAAAAATTTTATTTGCACATTTTCCCCCAAAGAATCCTTTAATAAATTTGTCACCTAATAAGGGGAGGGATTGCACAAGTGAAATACGAGGGACGATATTGTAATGTAATGTATAATGCACGTGTAGGTTTATAATTTGACCAAAAAGAAAATGCAGCTAGATAGGGTTTACAATCTCCAGTTGAACAACAACAAACACACTTAAACCCACACGGTCACTGTCTTCCACCATATCTTCCGTTTTGTCGCCGACACAAAACTCGTCTCTCGTGCAACTCAAATCGTGAGCTAATACAAACCCAGGAATGCAAATGCAATGAAGATGTTGCTTTGACGGTAGTTAAGGTATGTTCTCAGAACTTTATGGTTGAATGTGAGCTAAATGTTTTCTTACAGATTTAACGTAATTTGGGTGTTAACCCGGAATAAGGTCATATACTTTCTGGTGTATGCTTTTGTTGCTTCATCAAGTCACTGGAATCGAGCTTAGCTGTTTTTTAGATTTTGAAACAATGGGCATGTGGCCTAATTTGGAGCCTTTAACATTGTGTTGTAAATTTCATGTAAGAAGAAGCATTTTGATAAGGCGCAGGAAATTTTGGATTGAATGTGGGGTCAGGGTTTAACGCTGGAATGTATTCAGTTATCAAATTGTCATCAATGGGTTTGCCAAGAGTGCTAAGTAATGGGATGCGGTTAGGTTGTACGTGATGTGTTATAATATTCTAATTAATGGGGTTTCAAGAAAGGAGATTTGGTGGCAGCTAATAAGGCGTAGAAGAAGTTGATTTTAAAGGTCATCTGTTTACGCTAATGTTGGTACTTATACTGTTATGATTAGTGGTTTGTGCTAGTGCGGGAAAATTAATGTGAGAGTTTGTAGATTTGGAATAGGTCCCATAGGATAATGCAGAATGAGCATGAAACTCGGTTGCGTTGACTGGGCTCTTCACCGTAGAACTTTTACCCGTTCAACTGGAGCACAACTATACTTTCATTGTTTTCACTAGAACCAGAGTCATAGGGTGAATTTATTTACATATGGTAGCTAGATACATGGATTATGTTTGTCGGGGTGGAGAGGGGTGTTATGTGTTGCAGCTATATTTGTCAATGATCAGTGGACATGTGCCCCAACTCTTGTAACCCACAAGACTTGTCATTTTTCACAAATCTAGTGACTGCAAATTTGTATCAGTGGTATGGTCCTGCATTCTAAGAAGTGAGTGTAAGATACCTCTCATGCATCTATGAAAAATGTTGGATTTTTTCAAATAGTTATATGTTTGGTTTGGAGAGCATAAGTTTCTATCCACAGTTCAATTATACATACGGATAACTTTTCCATTAATGTATGAGCTGCTACTTTACTCATCTGAATTCTGTTTGCTACTTTTTTCTTTTTTTGAGTTGTTTACTTGTTTCCTAAGGTAGCTTCTGTATCTCGGCAGGTTTAATTTGATATGTTTGCAAATGCTGCCTGTTGTACAGAGACTTCTCAAAGTAATCTAGTTGGCGAAGAGGTAAGTTCCCAGAACTGACGTCATTAACTTTCATTCTCCAAAAATCAGTTCTACATTTGATATACACAGTTCCGCTCTTTGCATGTATAAAATTGCTAGAATTGTTTTTAGTATTTTGGAGTTACTAGTATGTATTTGCTCCCCTGTAAAATAATTAATCCAATCAATTTCACTATCTATGATTAGATGATTGACAAGTGACAAGTACGGATCTGCTACCCTGTAAAATTATTTTAATTAAAATGTTATATTTTGGATGTCTTGTTTGATGAAGTAACAATAAGACTTGAATATTTTACTATAATTTTGGCCGAAAAATAAACTACAAAATTATGTTAATTGTAAATACTACACACTATTTATGTATTTCAGTTATTTCTTCTGTTTCTTTCTGTGCTTTTGAGATTCAGGCAACTGGTAATGCTAAAAGTCCCGGCTCTTTCTCTTTTTTTTTTAAAAAAAAAATTATTGATGAAGAAAAGACCCATGTAAAGCATCAGATACAACTGGTTTTTGGTGATTACAGATATATCACCTAAAACGGATGATGATGCAAAAGCAAAGAAGCCTGATTATATAGTCCCAAGTAATAAGATCTTGCTAGGGGTTATGCCTCACGCGATATTCATATTTGGTTATCAAAATTCATTTGCAGAGGACAAAAGATAAATACTGTATAAATATATGTTCATAAGTTCATCAAGTCTTTTAACCTTACAATATTAATAAATATCTCAACTCTTTGTTTGTTCCAGTATACTACTGGAAATGTAACATAGGCATCTGATTAAACAAGGATTTGGTGATTACAGAAATATCACCAAGTATGAATGATGATGCAAAAGCAAAGTAGCTTGATTTATCAGTCCCAAGTAGTAAAAATCTTTCTTGGGGTTATGTATCATGCTATATTCAAGTGAAGTGACTAAAAGAAAAGAAAAAACAGAAAAGAAAATTAATATGAAGTGAAAAACTCTATAGTAAATATAGAATAAAATGGCAAGAAAAGTCATCACTCTTTCTCTTCCTCTGTTTTTGCTTCATGTGATCGTTCTGTTTCTGACAGCATGCTCTGCTCGTAGATGACTTGTGAAAGCACACCGACCAAAATTACCACAAGAATCGGAACTTTGTGCCAATCAGATGATGAAGAGATCAAGGAGTCAACAATGCCAATAACTAGCAGACCAACAATACAAGGTAAATTTCCTCCTAGTTTTTAATCCGGCGCTTTCCTTTGTAAGATCTCTAATCTTTTTCAGCTCCTCTTTTACCTTCTCTTTTTCAAAAGGTGAAGCCTCAGGTTCTTGAAGAGCATCCCTTTGTTTCTGCCCTCCTCAATTTAACCTTAAACTCTGCTAATTTTTCTTCCTTCTTCTCTATCTCCAGTTTGTTTGATTCTGCCGATTCTTCAAAGCAAAAATGAAAAACTGGATTATCACCGGAAGGAAAATTTCTGATGGAACCCTGTTTCTGTATGCTTTGGTGAATAAGAAGTTGAACAGACCCTGGCATCGGTTTCATCCAATTCTTTGAGAGCATTTTCTCCTATCTGATCAAATTCAGCGTTGGCTTCTTTAGCAAACTGTGTTAGATAGCTTGACCGCTCATCGAAGTAATCACTGAGGCGAACTATTTGAGTTTGAAGCATTGCAATTTTGGCAAGCATCTCCAGTTTCTGGTATCCCCTTAAGGTGGTTGGGGGATCTGAATCTGACCCATTAAATTTGCAGGCTCCTCTTGGTGAGTCCTCTTTTGCGGAAAAGAACATGTTTGGTGGGATTAAAGTGAGTTTGTATAGTTCTAATGGCAATCACCATTTCTGTTTGCATTTTAGACACACAAGTGATCTCTACTTAGAAGATCCAAGAGTTTTGAGCCAATTATTTGATGTACATTATCTCTTCCAAAAATATCAATATAAATTACAGTATAATTTCAATAAATCCAATAATGTGGCCATAAATTTTATTCAGTGAGTGCCAAAATAAACAGTACTAGTTAATTTATACTTGAAATTAAGAGAAATGTGAAGTCAAAGTTGGTAAGTACTGTAATTTGGAAGAAAATTGTATACTAGCATTCATGGAAAATTCTTTGATAATACTATTGTAGAAGAAAAAGTGTTTCAGATGTCTAGAACTGTTATTACATTCAATTGCATACTAGTCTTAACAGAAAAAGTTTAGGAGAGGATAGAGATGGGAGAAATAGTAATTTTTCATTCCACTTCTCTCCCTTTAGTTTCTATCTGATAGGAAGCTAATAGAGGTATGCAAGGGGTTACTTTTTTGGCCATTACTCTTCATCAAGACTCTAGACTCACAAGTCACAAGCAAGAAAGATATATAGAAAGTTGCAAAGAGGAGCATTTACTCCATGCTTTGAATAATGAAGTATAACAAATGCTAGAAGATAAAACTAACATAATTAACATAAGGAAATTCATTGTAGTTGTTCACGAGTAACCATCAAATATCTCAAGCCATATATAGCAACCTTTTGAATCAACGACAGCTAAAACATTATAAATGGTAGTCTCAATGAGATTCCCCATTGGCCTTCTTGTACTTGTACCACTTGGCAATCCATAAATACACAAGAAAGTTTATAAAGCTGAGGATAGCCAAAAGCCAGTAGAAATAGTCAAGATGGCCCATGTTCAAATTTTCTGGAATCCAACCAAGCTTCCCATGCCCCGTGGTCACTGCGGTCACAACTGTAACAAGAAGAGTGCTCAAGTAATTCCCCAACGCTATGGTTGTAAGAGATAGGGCTGAGCACAAGCTCCTCATTGCATCAGGTGCCTGATCATAGTAGAACTCCAGCTGTCCGATAAAAGTGAAGACTTCTGCACACCCGACCAGAAAATATTGTGGGACTTGCCAGAAAATTGTTATGGGAATAGTCTTGAGATCATAGTAGTTATGCGACCTCACATAGTCGAGACGAATGACCTCTAAAGTCCCGGCAACAAGCATGGCAACTATGGAAAGGACGAGACCAATGCCCATTCTTTGGAGCTGACTGAAGCCCCGTTCGTGGCCAGTGTACTTTCTCGCGATGGGGATGATGAACCGGTCATAGACAGGAGCCCAGAAGAGGACACTGAGAGTATCGAAGAGGGAAAGGGATGCTGAAGGAATTTTGAAGTGCGGACCAATGTGTTGGTCCATGGTATTCCCTTGTAGAACAAACATGGTGCTCATTTGACTGTATACAGTTGCAAAAACTATTCCAGATGCCCACACAGGGAGCAACCTGATAATAGACTTCAGCTCCTCCACTTGAGTCACGGTGCATAGTCTCCATGGATTCACCGAGCCCTTGACATAGTCACTATCAGTTTGCACAGCAGCTTTGTCAAGACATCTGGAACTCAACATATTCAATTAGTTTAGTTAGTCAATAAGAGAAGGATCAATTTTTATATTTTTATGTCTCTATCAGAGGATCCATTCAATAACAAAGGACCAACTGGGTACTAGTTTGGAACTAGAATAGTTTTTGGACAGAAAAGTATTCCCAGTAAGTGTTTCCAGGAGCTTTGGATATGAGTTTCAGAATTTCAAGAGAGAAATATGTGCATTTAACGATAATCATACATACTGAAAGAGAGACTGGCAATGACTACTATTTAGCTTAACAAGGACATAGGGGCTGTCACGCAGCACTTATTGAGCTAGACATTGATATGTTAAATAAAGAACATTTAATTTCTATACAAATTGTAAGACATTCTTCTTGAATGCAATATGCATCAAAGTCCTGCCATTGGAAATGCATATGGTTGAAGCACTACAGATTGCAAAGTTTGGCGTGAAGTGAGAACCAACTAGACCTAGACAGGATGAGGCTACCTAAATCCATCTCCTAAACATTCTTTTTCTTTCTTTTTTTTGGACTTCAAAATAGTGAAAGGAACTTTTCCTCGTAAACATCTGATTTTGCTGGTTTATTAGATAGTGATCTGCAAGTCAAATAAAGTACTCTACACTTGATACAAGGAGGACTAATAAGGAATGTAAAAATAGTTATAGCCAATTTTCAACTTAAAATGTGTCATCAAGCAAACACTATAAGAAGTATTAGTCTAACTTCACAAGTTTATAGAAACATCTTAGTTTGTCAGGACAACTAGCACCAATATACTTACTTGAACTTTTCTGTATGCTCGAGCTTGCGGCTACCTTCAATGTTTGATTCCTTGTCAGCGATTTCATAAAGAAGATCCTTATCAGCAGGGACTTTTAAACTAGATTTTCTCAGAGATGCAACGAGCACCTGGGCAATCCGAGTCAAGGGACTCCCTCCAGGTTTTTGGAGCCGGTATAAATGACTGCCTGAGAAGAAAAATGCAACTGCAATGGCCATTGATACTGTTGGAATTCCTAATCCCCAGCCCCAACCCACATTCATTTGTATCCAGACCAAAACTGAAGAGGCAATAAGTGCACCCACATTGATTGAAAAGTAGAACCAATTGAAAAAAGAACTCTTTTTTTCCCTCTCAGTTTCATCAGTCTCATCAAATTGATCTGCACCGAAGGACGAGACACATGGCTTGATACCACCAGTCCCCAAAGCAATTAAGTACAATGCTATAAAGCAGAATGCGGTTTGTGATGCCGTTGCACGGCAACTACCATTCTCACATGCTGGCTTTAGTCCATTGACAGAAGCCGATAATGTTAAGAGTGCCATTCCCTAAATCAAGAAATGGACTTGTTCAATTTCTGAATCAAACTTAACTAATCTGACAACATAAAGTGTAAATGAATTTCTTAGAAGAATAGGGTAGACTGTCAAAAGGTCCTCAAAATCACAAATAAGATAATTTCTTGTTTTAATTAAAGATGAGCCCTAGAAATAGATATTCTTCAGATTTTTGGAACTATGGAGTTTTTACTGAAACAAACGCTCAAATCAAGCCTTTTTCCAGAATGACATTTAACGCAATATGGAAGAAACGAGTTGGTTCATTTAACGCCCCAAGAAAAAGACAGGAGTTCAAAAGTAGCGTACAAGTGCCCAAAGTATATTCAGATCAAGAATATCACATCTCAGTGTAGAAATGAAAACATTTACTTACAATAACATAGATGATTGAGAAGCTAGCAATTGTCCAGTATCTGCCCAAGTATGCATCAGCTAGGAACGCACCAATCAATGGAGTGATGTAGCATGTGCCCCCCCAATTTGTAACATTATTTGATGCAGTGACATTTCCTTGGTTGAGACGGTCTGTAAGATAGTTAACCAGATTGGTACTCATTCCATAGTATGCCAATCTCTCACAGCATTCAGTTCCTGCAAGAACGAATTTTTAAATATAGACATGATAAAAAAGACATAATACACCCCCCACCCAAAAGAGCCCATTGTGACTTCTTGAAGTCAATTAGCAAAATCCTAAAATTAAAAAAAAATATGATGTGACATGCAAGTTTTGAAAATAACAAATTTTATAATTAGTCACTTTTATGCTGATTTACAATAATTCCAATTGTATAAACTAAATTAAATGTACTAATATCAACTTTAAATATAGGATTTGTTAAATTGACTTCAAAAAGGTCAAAAATCATACCAAGGATGAAACTGCATGCTTTCCAGTTCCCAGTTTTCTTCTTAATGGCAGGTTTCTTATGGATATCAAGGGTTCCATCGTTTGTATAGATATCGTCTTCTCCCATACTGCCGCTCCAGCTGAGCTATCTGCTTGCACTCTTTCGCCAAATTATAAATTTCAAAGGTTCACCTGCAAACTTAGTGGTTTAAATAAATAACAAAATCTACACACTTAAAAAATTCTAATCAAATGCACAATTGAGAATAAAATAACAGTCAAAGTTTAATCAAATGATTCTCCACACAACTAATAATGGTTGCCTCACAAATTAAACAATTTTTTTTTTTCCTTCCCACTTAAGTAAATCCAGGAATCCACTTTTAATTCCTGTTCAAAAAGGTGACAAACAAATAATAAAACACAAAAATTAACAGATTACTCTACTGATGTAATACTCAAAATCCGTATAAACAAATATGGATGGATTAAATATGCAATTAATCCAAACGATAAACATAATATAATTATTTAAAAAAAAACCCATAAATATAAAATAGACATGTACTACATAATTAAAACAGAGCAATCTGATTACCCTTCACGCAGTCATTCAGATTTCGTTTCAACGTTTACTTAGATCTGACAGAAACAGGAAATTACACAAACACGTTAAAAGATTGAAAGTAAAAAAGAAGGAAACTTGATGAATGCATGCAAAAAAACCCAGATACCAACATTCAGAAAGATAAAGATTCAATCTTTATCGTGTTAATAGTATATATTACATGAAGAACACATGAATGATTGTATAATATTAGTGGATTAAAGCTGACAGATACCTTTCGAGAATCAAGGAAAAGAGGGATCCACCGGGTAATTAAGAACATTTGGGAATTAGTTTGTGATGGCTGTGGCAGATAAAGAGTGTGAAAGCAAAACCAGTCCACATAAACAAACCCTGGCTGTTAGTTCTGGATTCTGGTATATACACTCCATTATCCATATATAAAGGACGGAAACAGAGGATGAATCTGGTACGTATATGATATATCATACTATTACACCCCTTTAATTCGTCCCAATTCAAGTTCATTTCTATTGGTTTACTTTATTGTAGCTGTTTTTGGAACAAATTTTAAGATGAGAAAATGAAATTAGCTGTCACAGTGATTTTCATGCTTGTTTTAGATAAAAATGTATATTTGCAGAATTGCAGTACTCATAGTATCTTAAGATAATTGTTGAAATAATAACAAAAATTCTTTTATTAATTTTAACATATAAAAAATATATTATTAACAATATAATTAAATGAATCGAACCGAGTCTAGTATTGAGTTATTCAGATTTAATTCACAAAATTTATTGTGTATAAAATAAAGTTTAATTGAGATTCGTTTAGCTACCGAGCACGATTTCGAATCGAGTCTGAGCGGTTTGAATTTTTCAATAGAAAATTTTAATTTGAGCAAGTTTGAGTAATTTATCGAACTTTAAAATTTATACATATTTAAATAATTTATATTTCGAATTGAACTTTTAGTCGAGCGAGTATGAATCGAGCCCGAACTGTTTGTTCATTTTATAGTCTTACCTCTAGGTTATTTATTTTTGGCTAAAAATACTTACTTTTGTAGTAATGATTATAATATTTCATAAGCAAAGAATCTTTACATGAGATTACATAAAATAGGTGGAATATGAATTAAAAGTAGCAATCGTAACTATAAGACATGTGATTTAATTAGATATTATCATAATTAATTTACACTAATGAAATAAATGATAATCATATAATGGTATTCATAAAATTTAAAGAATTTCTTAAGTGTTTATACAATATAATTTAATAATTACCTTTCTAACACAACTTATGAATTTTGCTCATTTAAAATACAAATTGTACATAATCTTTTAAGATGTCAATATTTTGCACATGTTGAACCTTGAATTTTAATGTATTATATAATATATAAAGTACAACATATAATATTAATTACTGATATAAATAATAATTCACCTGTTTCTTTTTAATTGATATTTCAGGAGAAAATACAAAATTAGCATATGCAATTAATATTTTATCTGATTGATTAAAATGATTATAAAATTTCAATATTAATTTTAAAATTTACTGGAAAAGATGAAAGATAAATAAATTAATATTTAATGTAGAGATAATATGATAAACTAAGTTATTAAGGACAAATTAAAATAAACAAATTTCACTCTTTAAAAAATAAAATAAAAAGAATGAAACGAGTAATTACTTATGTGTTCGTAATATTCATGAAAATTATATCAAAATAAAATATATGAATGTTGCAATCCGTAGTTAAAAATTGTGATTGTTTGTGAATGTTTTCCTTTTATGGTGAGATTTAATTAGTTTTAATATTGTAATAGTGAATGATATATTTGATTATGAAATTTATATTTTTTTTAAAAAGGAAAAAAGAAAATAAAGGATGAGGTTAGTGATGAAAGCAACCTATGCCACACCTTATATTTTTACGTGTCGTCTATAATATTTTGATCAAATATGTTGAATCGTACAATAACATTGGGCTCCTTAGGACCATATAAAACAAGATACTAAAATAATTTGAAGCAGAGGAACTTAATTAATCATGGGATGGATCAACAGCTTTCTTATAAGTGTACCGCTTCGCCACCAAGAAATAGACTCCCAAATTGAGCACACTTAACACAGCCAAAAGCCAGAAGAAGTAATCAAGATGACCATAATTCAGATTATCAGGAATCCACCCCGGACCGCCGTTCCTAGTGCTCACCTCTGTAACAATGTTCACCAAAAACGTACTCAAATAATTCCCTAGCGCCGCCGTTGTGAGGGACAAGGCCGAGCACAGGCTCCTCATGGCATCAGGAGCCTGCTCATAGAAAAATTCAAGCTGTCCGATAAATGTAAAAACTTCGGCACACCCAATAATGAAATACTGTGGGACTTGCCAAAATACGGACATGGGAATGTGTTTGTGTTCGTAGTAGTTATGTTCCTTGACCATTTTTAGTCTCATTAGCTCTAAAGTTCCGGCAGATAACATAGCTAGTATAGAGATTATTAGCCCGATTCCAATCCGTTGCAGCTGTGTAAAACCATTTTTGTGACCGGTGAATCTCCTGGCAAAAGGGACTATGACACGGTCATAGACGGGAACCCAAAAGATGACACTGACAGTGTCGAAAAGGGATAGGGAGGCTGAAGGAATTTGGAATGAACTGCCCATTCTAAGGTCCATTGTGTTGCCTTGGAGGACGAATAGTGTGCCCATTTGACTGTACACCGCGCTAAAAACTATGCCTGTTGCCCATATAGGCAACAAGCCTATGATGGATTTGAGTTCTTCAATCTGCGTAACACTGCAGAGTCTCCATGGGTTGATGGAGTCTTTAATTCGATCCGATTGAGTCTCCACAGCTGCCTTATCAAGAAAACTAGTGCAAAATATATAGAAGTTAGTTGTTACTATAGTATCATGTTTTGTTTAACAACAAAAATAAGGCTAAAATAAATCTATTCAGACCAACTCTACATACACCTAATTTGTATTCGCTTATTATTTGACACAGCGTCCAAAAATAGAAATGTACAAGAGCTAAACACACATATTAGAAAGTAAATTGGCAATTTGAGTACTTACATCAATTTGTTAGTGTGATCAAGTTTCCGACTTCCCTTAATAACAGATTCTTCATCCGTTGTGGTTTCATAAAGAAGAGACTTGTCTTTAGGCACTAGAACACGCGATTTTCTGCAGGAGGCAACAATCACTTGAAAACTCCGGGTCAATGGACTCCCACCAGGCCTCACATTGCGAAACAAACGTGTGCCCGAGAAGAAACTCACAACAGCAACAGCCATAGCCACAGCAGGGATACCAAAACCCCATCCCCAGCCCACATTTGTTTGTATCCAAACAAGCACGGTAGCAGCAACAAGTGCACCAATGTTGATTGAAAAATAAAACCAGTTGAAAAATGAGCTCTTGCTTTTCTTCTCGGACTCGTCAGAATCATCGAACTGGTCTGCTCCATAGGATGACACACATGGCTTAATACCTCCTGTACCAAGAGCTATAAGGTAAAGTCCAACATAAAAAACTCCGATTTGCATGCTTGTTGGATGGCACACATAATTGTCATCACATGGCGGTTTTAGTCCGTGCACGGATGTGGATAATGTCAACAATGTCATCCCCTATAACAAATGACAGAAAAAACTTAATTATGTATTATAAAAAAATTAATGTCAGCAGTCAAGTACCTCCCGTATACAGAAAATTTAGACTTACAAATACGTAGACGATTGAGAAAGCAGCAATTGTCCAATATCGTCCCAAATAGGCATCAGCTAGAAAGGCTCCAAGCAGGGGTGTTACGTAGCATGTACCGGACCAATTGGTAACATTACTAACTGCAACAACACTACTCTGATTAAGTTGGAACTTGAGATAATTCACTAAATTTGTGTTGATCCCATAGTATGCCAATCTTTCACAACATTCATTTCCTGTTCAAAGAAAAAAGGGAATTGTTAGACACTTGGATTTTATTTTTCTGCATGATAGATTTGGGGGAGGAAGAGGAAGACAAACCAAGAATGTAAGGGCATGCTTTCCAAGTTCCAGTTTTGTTCTTGATGGCAGGATTGTTATGGAAATCAATTGTTCCATCTTTGGTATATATATCTTCTTCTGCCATTTATGCTGCTTTGCAAACTACAAGATTAGCTTTGATCAGCCTCTGCTTAGTAGCATTCTTCTAATTGTCACTTTTAGCTCTCTTTCTCCAAGGAAGACAAAAAGCTCAATTTTGGATTGAGAGGAGAGGGACCGGGATTCCTAGACTCCAGAGCTTCTCACCTTATTTATATGTGAAGAAAGTGAATTAAACTAAAAAAAAAAATTGAGTTTTTTTTTTTTGGGTAGGCACTTCTTAGTTAAGTTGTGCATGGCACACAATTCAATCAAATCTTAAGTTCATTGATTAAATAATAAATAGTGTCATTTTCAAGTAGTGGAGGTAAGGTTAATACTCATATCATATATGAAGATGGCAAAAAATATTTCAATTTAGAAAAGTTTAAAGAAAGGAGCAAATAGATGTGGTATTTATGATTTATGTAAGAAACTTATATTTTCAGATGTTAAAATCATATTTTCACACGATTCTTTTTTATATGGGAATGAGACGACCCACTCACTATTAATTATGTTAAAATATTAATTTTTTATTTAAAAATATCAATTACGTTTATGTAAATGTAAGTAAGGGTGTAAACGAATCGGAGCGAACAGAGAGTTACTCGAATTCGACTCAAAATGATAAATTCGTACTCAAATTCGGCTCGAATTCGAATTATATTTGAAAAATCCTACTCGACTCGAATATTTATTCAAACTACTCGCGAACTTCAAATTCAAGCTCGAATTCGAGTCTCCACATAATAACTAGTTTTATAATAAATATAATTATAAATTGAATTTGTTATTTTACTTAGAAATGAGAAAATATATTTATTATTACACTTTACAAATATAAAATCACAATTAAAATTAAAAACAAAACAAAACAATAATTAATTATCCTAATTTGATTTAAATCTAATTAACAAAACACAAATAATTTTGAATTTCCCGCTAACCCTAATAAACGATCAGAACCGTCCAAAGTTTGGGATAAATCTCATCGTTCATTATATCCTCTTTAACTTTAAAGGATAAAAAATTACTCTCTCTCACTCTGAGATCCTCTGTAAAACCCCAACTTTTTGAATAAAGATGAATTTTCTATAAATATTATTTTTTAAATATTATGAAGTGAAATTGATATAATGTTATAGTTGTGGGTAATATTTATAAATTTTGCAAAGTACGCAAGTTGTTATATAATATTCGATTGGTCGGGGAATATTCGTTTTAATAGGGAATATTCGTACAACAACACAATCATTGGTGGACCCCACAACGGAATTATTGTCGGATTGAAAAAATGACAAAAATACTTTATGAAAATAACGACGGAAGTTTTACCGTTAACTGTTGAAACACTCCAGTGTTAAAAAGTAATACGATGTCTACGCGTGGTTGCATAAGAAGACGCGGTATTGATTATTGATGCTTACGTGAAAAGTCACTCGATTTTGTTCAATTATTGCTATGGTAATTGTTGTAAATTTTTCTTTTATTTGGATTCTCATTTACCCGTTTATCAAAATAATTGATAGAAAGTTATTCTGTGTATATATATATATATATATAATATTATATATATAAAAGCATGTGTAGTGCATGTGATGTTGACAAATGAGAAATGGATTCACGGTTGGTAATGAATAAAGAAGAAAAAGGATGGTGGGAGTACTATATGTTTTATATATATATATATATATTATTATATATATATTTGATAGTTGAAAGTTATTCGAGATGGTAATCACGGGGTTTACTGACCCGTGAGTTTTCGAGCGTTATGTATATATAATATATTATATATATTATATTTTATTTAAAAGATTTTGCTTTAAATATGGATCCGTCGATTAAAAGTAAATCAATCTGGACCGTTCATAAGTTAGTTACTATGCATTCCATTTTTCTATAAATAGAAGCTCATTCCTTCATTATTTTCTTACGAATTCATTGAAACTCTAGAGAGAGAAAATTATAGAGAGAAAGAAGAAAAGATTTATGCTACTTAACTATTCTTATATTCAGTTCTTTTACGGTAAAGGGTGTTATTCTTTCTTATTCATGAAGAGAACTGTTGTTATTCTATTGCTTATTATTCTGTTGGAATAACCTGTATACGCGGTCTACCCTATACTTGGTGACATTCTTCTATTATTTCGTCTTTACTATTCTGTTGGAATATCCTGTGCATAAGCTTTTACGCTTTCCGATTCCGTTCTTTTTTATTATTCTGGTTGAATATCCTCGTCTGTGCACGCTTTTACGCCGACTGGTTTCGCCTTTATTATTATTCGTTGGAATATCCTCGTCTCATGCGCTTTTCTGTGGGACTTCGATTCCGCCCTTATTAGTATTCTCATTGAATAACTCGTCATGCTAAGTACCGCATGCACGGTGATTTCTGTTGTTATTCTATTCTTTATTATTCATTGAAACATCCCGCTTGGTCAAGCGAATTTACTTTGACACGTTCCGTTATTTAGTATTCTCGCTGAATAACTCATACATCTGCAATCGCATGCACGGTGATTTCTTTTGTTATTCCATTCTTTATTATACTCGGTTGGTTAAAGTTTTGACTTCTATACTCCATGAAATTAGTAGAATATCCTTGATATTTGCGCTTCATCCAAAGATCTTTTCATAGAAATATTCTTCCGATCATTCTTGAATTTTACTCTACAAAGCGATGATCATGTTGACAATTTGGACATTAGTAGTTCTTGGACAAATTAATTCTTGAACTTGTTTTATTGAATTCTTATATCATTGTCATCATCCTCATTTTTATTATGTTGAAATTCATCTCATGGCACCAGTAGTGCATAGATGGACTTGGTATGATTATGACACTGAGGATTATTCGATTGTAATCATGACCGTAATGTTACAAATGATGTGGTAAAAGTCCTCATTGGCCCGTAGTGCATTGATGGACAAATTGTTGGCATGATCATGACCATTAATGAATACACAAATATTCTTGGCCGTAGTGCATGGATAATTGTGGTCGTGATATTAAAAATATCCTCGGTCATAGTGCGGGGTGATTCGATGACGTGAAATATTTATTAAAATTTGAGTCTCAAATGATAATGATGATGAAAACCTTTTAAATCATAAAAGATAGTAGATTTTATTTTCTACTTGACTCTTTTAATGGATTGCTTGTTCATTGCAGCTTAAACTTGATGTCTATTATATTTTATCGGTTTAACATTGTTTGGAGACTAATGATAATTTATTCTCGCATTATCTTAGTCATAATATTTCTTCTTGGGCTAGTTGAGCTCACCTTTCTTTCACCGTTTCTTCTTACGGAAATGAGAACGTAGTGGGACTAGTCGAGAACCGGAGTGATGGTCCTAGATGGTGCATTAGTAGTGTAAAACCCCAACTTTTTGAATAAAGATGAATTTTCTATAAATATTAATTTTGAATATTATGGAGTGAAATTGATATAATAGTTGTGGGTAATATTTATAAATTTTGCAAAGTACGCAAGTTGTTATATAATATTCGATTGGTCGGGTAATATTCGTTTTAACAGGGAATATTAGTACAACGACACAATCATTGGTGGACCCTATTAATGTAATTATTGTTTGATTGAGAAAACGACAAAAAATACTTTATAAAAATAACGGCGGAGTTTTTACTGTTAACTGTTGAAACACCCTTATTAAAAGTATGCGATAATATGCGTAGTTGCGTAGTAACACGCGGTATTGATTATTGATGCTTACGTGATAAGTCACTCGGTTTTATTGGTATTATTAATGTAATAATACTGAAAAATCTTTTATATAAAAATGTAATACTTTTATAAAGTTATTCTATAAATAGAATATATTATATTCTATTATGCGTAGTGTCAGATATAGTGTCCGTGCATAGTATTTTACATAGTAAAAACTTTTTATATAAAATGTAATACTTTTATAAAGCTATCTCATTTTATTAGACAATAATTAGAATATATTATATTTTATTATGCATAGTGTTTGCATAAGGTACTCGATAGTGTTTGCGTAGTAAAATCTTTTATAAAGTTATTCGTTTTATTAGATTATAAATAGAATATATTATAATTTATTTAAAAGATTTTGCTTTAAATATGGACCGTCAGATTAAAGTAAATCAATCTGGACTGCTCATGGATTAGTTACTTATGCATTCCATTTTCCTATAAATAAAAGCTCATTCATTCATTATTTTCTTACAAATTCAATTAACTCTGAGAGAGAAACTATAGAGAGAGAGACTAGAGAGATATGAAGAAAAGTATTCTCGCTACTTAACTACTTTTATATTTGGTTTCTTTTTACGATAAGGGGTGTTATTCTTTATTATTCATGAAGAGAATTGTTGTTATTCCATTTCTTATTATTCTGCTGGAATAACTTTTGTATACGCTGATCTACCCTATATACTGGTGACATTCTTCTATTATTCTCGTTAGAACATCCTCGTGCATGTGTTTTACACCTACCTAGTTCCTCTTTATTATTATTCCGTTGGAACATCCATGCATGTGTTTTACACCTTACTGGTTCCGTCTTATTATTATTCATTGGAACATCTTGTCATGTGTTTTACACCGACCGGTTTCGCTTTTTATTATTTTGTTGGAACATCTTGTCGGTGCAAATTTTGCACGACCGGTTCCGTTATTATTATTATTCTCGTTGAATAACTCGCCTACATGCGAAGTACCGCATGCATGGTTATTTCTTTTGTTATTCCATTCTTTATTATACTCGGTTGGTTAAAGTTTTGACTTCTATACTCCATGAAATTAGTAGAATATCCTTGATATTTCAAGCTTCATCCAAAGATATCTTTTCATGGAAATATTCTTCCGATCATTCTTGAATTTTACTCTACAAAACAGTATCATGTTGACAATTTGGACGTTAATAATTCCTTGATAAAATAATTCTTGAACTTGTTTTATTGAATTCTTATATCATTGTCATTATCCTCATGTTTATATTTTGTTAAAAGTAATCATGACGGTAATGTTACAAATGATGTGGTAAAAGTTCTCATTGGCCCGTAGTGCATTGATGGACAGTTGTTGGCATGATCATGACCATTAATGAATACATAAATATTTTTGGCCCGTAATGCATAGATAATTGTGGTCGTGATACTAAAGAATATCCTTGGCCATAGTGCAGGGGTGATTCGATGATGTGGATTATTTATTAAGCTGAGTCCCAACGATAACAGTGATGAAAAATCTTTTTAATCATAAAAGATAGTAGATTTTATTTTCTACTTGACTCTTTTAATGGATTGCTTGTTCACCAAGCAGCTTAAACTTGATGTCTATTATATTTTATCGCTTTAACATTGTTGGAGACTAATGATAATTTATTCTCGCATTATCTTAGTCATAATATTTCTTCTTAAAGGCTAGTTGAGCTCACCCTTTCTTTCAACTGCTTTCTTCTTGAAATGAGAATATAGCTGGGACGAGTAGGAGAACGGAGTGATGGTCCAGAGGATAGCATTAGTAGTCCTCACTATTCTGTGAAATAGTGTGATAATAATTGTAATGAGAACTCCTTTTGAGTTTGTATAATCTCTAGTAGACAATATTTGTATTCAAACTCATAGTTTATGTTTTGTCGTATTGCACACCTACATAAGTTGTATTAGTAAGTTGTATTTGAATTTTGTACCACCATATCCGACGGCGACCCAAGATGGGTGATGTATACCTAATTTTGGGGGCGCCACAGCTTGGTATTAAATCTTAGGGATATGATCCTGCTAAGATGTGAGACTAGAACTAGGAGGGAGAGATGGGAATTACTTCGCTAGTATGACTCTACTTAAATTTATTTTGTATTTAAAGTGGTTGGTCGAGTTTAGAGATATTATGTTACATGTCAATTAATATTTGTTTTGTGGCGATGATCTCAAAATGACATCCAAAATGTTGAGAATAGCAATGGAGCACAAGAGACCGCTTGAGTCTCCACATATCAATAATCGTGAGAATGTGCATCAAGAAGGCGACAATCCTTATGTAAACAACAACACTGACCAAATGATGAATGATGGATTATTCAGAGGCTTTATGCAATTCATGCAACAACAGGCGAGAGCGGATCTTGTCCAAAATGTAGGTGGAAACACTGAAACTCTCAAGCACACCGCTAAATGTGAGCTTCAAGGAGCTGGGACCACCGGAGTTTAAGGAGAGCCAAAACCACTTATGGCGGAAGCATGGATAAAGCGTATCACCAAGATATTTGATGTATTGGGATGCTCCGAGGAGCAAAAGGTTTCTCTTTACGCCTTTATGTTGCGCGCGAGAGCAGACATTCTCGGTGGAAATCGGTAAACGCACTCAACTCGCCAGATCGAAAATGTCTTGGGAGAAGTTCCAAGAGCTGCTCAACGACAAATATTTTCCCGAAAGTATTCGCCACAATGAAGGAGGTAGAGTTTATCAAATTGGAGCAAAACAATATGACCAGGTCGCAATACGAGGCAAAATTTGCGGAGTTATCCCGGTTAACGTCCCACTGGTGGATAATGAAGAGAAATGGCGCGAATATTTTAAGAGGTTTGAAGCGAGATACGTCAACATCTTATTTCTCATAAACCGTGTTTGTATTCGGATGTTGTAAATAGGGCTCGATTGGTGGAGCGCGATAACGAGTCAACGCAACCAAAAGAGAGCGCAAATGCAAAATGATAATACCAAATGAGAGCGATCATCGGCGGTGACAACAAGCGTGGATGGAATAAACAGCCGTAAATGGTAACCACTTTGGTGGTAATCGGGGCCAAAACAATAAGAATGGACATTTCAAGAAGAGGAGATTCAACAATGATGGAAAGACGTCAAGACCAAAGACCGTTGTTAAGGAAGGAGAAAGACCACCTATCATATGCTTCAAATGTGGAGGGAGGGACACATCACCAAATTCACGCGATGCCATCCAAAGCGTGTTATAATTGTGGAAGAGAATGTCATTTAGCCCGATTTTGTCGTTCACCAAGACAAATTCACCAGATGGAGGCACCAAAGGTCGTCCCCGAAAAGTCAAAGCCAGAGTGCGGGAAAGCGTTTGTTGTGACCTCCCGAAAAGCAAGGAACCCGAATGAGGTCATCACGGTAAACTTATCATAAACTCTAGCGAAAGTCTACACTTTATTTGATACCGGTTCTACCCATTCTTTTATTTCTCCTACTTGCGCTCAACGATTAAATTTGACTCCGGAGGAATTAGACTTTGACTTATCTGTGGAAACTCCGTTGGGAGAAACCTTCATTACATCCACGATTTATAAGTCTTGTTTGGTTCAAGTTGGTACCCACACATTACCTGTCGATCTTATTGCATTAAAAATACTTGCATTTGATGTAATTCTAGAGATTGATTGGTTAACTACTCATCATGCAAAAAATTAATTATTTTCGTAAGGTTGTTAGCTTTCATATTCCTAATCGACCTATTATGCGAATTCAAGCAACCAAACCATTAAAATCAATCACTGTCATCTCAAGCCATAAAACTATTCGTTTATTGAAAAATGGATGTCAAGCTTGCTTAGCTCATGTCACAGATCTAAACAAAAATACATCAGTTTTGAATAATATTTCTATTGTTAATGAATTTCCTGACGTATTCCCTGAAGAACTTCCTGGCCTACCCCCAGAGTGTGAAATTGAATTTTTTATCGACCTTGAACCCGATACAAAACCCATTTCCAAAGCCACATATCGAATGGCTCCTATTGAACTTCAGGAGTTAAAGACTCAACTGCAGGAATTGTTAGACATTGGCTTTATTCATCCTAGTACTTCTCCTTGGGGTGCTCTTGTTACTATTCGTGAAGAAGAAAGATGGGAGTATGCGACTTTGTATTGATTATCGGGAATCAATCATGTCACCATCAAAAATAAAAACCCATTGCCACGTATTGATGACCTGTTTGACCCGATTACAAGGAGCCAAATTCTTTTCAAAGATTGATCTTCGTTCCGGATATCACCAATTGAAGATTAGAATGGATGATATTCCAAAGATGGCTTTCGAAGCTCGATGACGGCATTATGAATTCTAGTCATGTCCTTTGGATCGACTAATGCTCTCCTACGCCTTCATGGATATGATGAACCGAGTATTCAAGGAATATTTGGATCATTTTGTGGTCGTCTTTATTGATGACATCCTCATATATTCCAAAAGCCGTGATGATCATGAGGAACACTTGAGGTCGATACTCCAAAAGCTTCGTGAATACAAGCTTTATGCCAAGTTGAAGAAATGCGAGTTCGCTCGAGAAAGTAGCATTCCTTGGGCACGGGTATCAAATCATGGAATATCCGTTGACCCAAAGAAAGATTGAAGCTATTCAAAGTCGGGAGCAACCTAAATCAGTGATCGAAGTACGTAGCTTTCTCGGCTTAGCTGGTTATTATCGGAGATTCGTAGAAGGGTTTTCTCGAATCGCTACTCCACTAACTCAGCTGACTCGGAAAGATACAAAGTTCGGTTGGAGCGAGGAATGTGAGAAGAGTTTTCAAGAACTCAAGAGGAGACTCATTTCAAAGACTGCTCGATAAGACCATCTAGTTCGGAGGGATTTGTCATCTACAGTGATGCTTCGGGCAAAGGGTTAGGATGTGTTCTCATGCAACATGGGAAAGTTATAGCCTATGCCTCACGACAACTCAAAGAATATGAGAGGAATTATCCTACTCACGATCTAGAGTTGACAGCTGTTGTCTTCACACTAAAGATTTGGAGGCATTACTTGTATGGGGAGAAAGTGGAGATCTTTACGGATCATAAAAGCCTCAAATATTTCTTCACTCAAAAGGAACTCAACATGCGACAACGACGTTGGCTTGAACTGTTGAAAGATTATGATCATACTATCCAATACCATCCTGGAAAATTGAACGTGGTAGCTGACGCATTGAGTAGAAGATCATATGCAAGTACGAGTGCGATATTGTCAACGCAAAGGCCCATTTTGTGTGACTTGCAAGGGATGGAGATAGAGTTAAAGACTCCAGGGACGCATGTGATGATAGCGAGTATACGAGTAGAACCGACTTTAATCGATAAAGTTAAAGCTACTCAAGCTACAGACACGGAGCCGATGCGTATGAGGAAGAAAGTGCAAGAAGGTCCTATCTTAGGAAGCAAGAATCGATGAAGAAGGAATACTTGAGTCAACTCCGCACTTTGTGTTCCTAACGACCACGATTTATAGTATAAAATCATGATGGAGGCGCAAAACACACCGCTTGCAATCCATCTCAGGAGTACCAAAATGTATCGTGATCTTCGACATACATTTTGGTGGGGCAATATATGAGAGAGATAACGCTTGTTTATCTCAAAGTGTCTAACGTGTCAACGAGTCAAGGCGGAGCATCAAGTACCAAAATTGTCCATTGCAACCACTTGAAATTCTAGAATGGAAGTGGGAGCACATTACCATGAATTTCGTTACTGGTCTTCCCAAAGTTTCTCAAGGCATAGATGCGATTTGGGTCATTGTTGATAGATTGACCAAGTCTGCTCATTTCTTACCGATACGAGAAACTTATACACTTGAACATCTTGCTCGTATGTACATAAACGATGTTGTAAGATTGCATGGTATGCCAGTATCCATAGTTTTTGATCGAGACCCAAGATTCACTTCACGATTTTGGGTTAGTTTGAAAAGCTATGAACACAGATTTACGATTTAGCTTCTAAGCATATCATCCTCGGGCATTTTGACGGACGACAATGGAGAGGACTATTCAAACTCTTGAAGATCTATTAAGACTCTATGTCCTTGATTTCAAGGGAAGTTGGGACAAGTTCTTACCATTTGTGGAGTTTTCCTACAACAACAGTTATCAAACAAGTATTGGCATGGCTCCATTTGAAGTGTTGTATGGAAGAAAGTGTCATTCTCCAAAGATCTTTGGGATGAGGTGGGTGAAGCAACGTTGTTGGGGCCCGGAGTTGAATACGTATGACTACGAGAAAAGATTCAAACGATCCGTTAATGTATAAAACCTCACAAGATCGACAAAAGAGTTATGCTGATCTTCATCGAAAGGACGTGGAATTCGATATAGGAGATCATGTGTTGTTACGTGTTGCTCCATGGAAAGGGGTTACGAGATTTGGAAAGAGAAGAAATCTCAATCCTCGATTTATCGGCCCATTTTTAATCCTTGATCGAGTAGGAACTGTGGCCTATAGACTCGCTTTACCGCCAAGTATGTCTCGTGTTCATAACGTTTTTCACATATCCATGTTACGTAAATATGTGGAAGATCCGAACCACATTATTGAGTTGGAACCGGATGAAATAGCGGAAGATTTAACGTATGAAGAGGTTCCTGTTCAAATCTTGGATAAGAAAGAACATATTCTACGCACCAAGGTTATACCTCAATTCAAAGTTTTGTGGAGAAACCACGATGTTGAGGAAATGACTTGGGAGTTAGAATCAAAATGAAATCAAGGTATCCTTACCTCTTCGACATACCGTGTATCGCACCCTAATTTCGAGATAGAAATTTTATAAGAAGGGGAGATTGTAAAACCCCAACTTTTTGAATAAAGATGAATTTTCTATAAATATTAATTTTGAATATTATGGAGTGAAATTGATATAATAGTTGTGGGTAATATTTATAAATTTTGCAAAATACGTGAGTTGTTATATAATATTCGATTGTTAGGGGAATATTCGTTTTAACAAGGAATATTAGTACAACGGCACAATCATTAATGTGGACCCCACAACGGAATTATTGTCGGATTGAAAACGATAAAAATACTTTATGAAAATAACTACGGAAGTTTTACCGTTAATCGCAAACACCCTAAGTTGTTAAAAGTAATGCGATACTGGCGTGGTTGCGTAGTAGCATACTGGTATTGATTATTGATGCTTACGTGATAAGTCACTCGCTTTTGTTGGTATTATTAATATAATAATAAAAAAAAATCTTTTTATATAAAATGTAATACCTTTATAAATTTATTCTATAAATAGAATATATTATATTCTATTACGTGCATAGTGTTGCATAAAGTATCAAGATAGTGTTTTTGCATTGTAAAAACTTTTTATAAAAATGTAATACTTTTATAAAGCTATCTGCTTTATTAGACAATAATTAGAATATATTATATTTTATTATGCATAGTGTTTGCATAGTGCCTGCATAGTATTTGTATAGTAAAATCTTTTATAAAGTTATTCGTTTTATTAGATTATAAATAGAATATATTATATTTTATTTAAAAGATTTTGCTTTAAATATGGACCGTGAGATTAAAGTAAATCAATCTGGACCGTTCATGGATTAGTTACTATGCATTCTATTTTTCTATAAATAAAAGCTCATTCATTCATTATTTTCTTACGAATTCACTAAACTCTAGAGAGAGAAATTATAGAGAGAGACTATAGAGAGATAGAAGAAAAGTATTCTTCTACTTAACTACTTTTATATTCGGTTTTTTTTTACGGTAAGGGGTGTTATTCTTTCTTATTCATGAAGAGAACTGTTGTTATTCCATTTCTTATTATTCTGTTGGAATAACCTTATACGCGGTCTACCCTATACTTGGTGACATTCTTCTATTATTCTCATTGGAACATCATATACATGTGTTTTACACCTTGACTGGTTCCGCTTTTATTATTATTCCGTTGGAACATCCGTCTGCAGTTCCGCCTCTTATTATTATTCTCATTGGAACATCTCAGTGACGCGCCCGAAATAGGTATACATCACTATTCGAGTTGTCAATACATGGTATGTAAACAACTACAACTTTATTATTACAACAAGAAAAGCGAGTTTGAATACAAATATTATCTTCTGCATAATATCTATACTCAAATAAATCCTCATCACATTTATTGATACATTATTTTACAAAATGGTGAGGACTACTAAACAATTCTTTCTAAAACCTTCATTCCATACCCCACTCTAAATTTCGCTTATATTCTCGCCTCCCGAGAAGAAAAATGGAACAAAAGGAAAAGGGTGAGCTCAACTAGCCCAATAAAGAATATTATGACTAAGATAATATACAACAAATTACCGTTAGTCTTCAACGAGGAAAAATCTAATAGAATACAATTGACAACAAATTTTAAATCAATATTCGCAATGAAATAATAATTCATTAAAAGAGTTAAGTAGAGAATGCAAACTACTATCTTACATGTATGAATTTAAAAGTTTATCGCCTATCTTTTATCCTGTAATATCAATCAATATACATCCGGAATCAAATATTCATCTTTGCACTACGAGCCAAAGATATTCATCGATTAATCATGTTCATCTAAACACTTGTTCATCTTTGCACTACTACCAAAGATATTCTTCAGAAATCATTCATCTTTGCACTACTGTGCCAAAGATATTCAATAATATCATCATTTAAGACCGAGGATGATGAAAAATATTTTTAAAGAAACGAATCCAAAGGAAACAAAATGACAAGGATTAAGGATTAAGGATTAGGTACTTTGTTTTATCCATGTTCAAAAAGACCTCAAAAATAATCATAGTGGTGTAAAATTCAAGAATGATCAAAACATGGATAAAATCAAAGCTAGTATCCGAATAGATATTTTGGATAAAAAGAAGAAATTTTATTTTTTGGTGAATAGTGTCAGATATCGTGAATAGTGTCGTATATCGTGAATAGTAACTCAAGCACCAAAAGATAGAAATTCCAAAAAAAACATCTTCACGCCTTAATAATAGTACTCATGAATAAGAATCGTGAATAATAACTCATGAATAAGAACTCGTGAATAATAACTAATGAATAGTAACCCGACATGAAAAAGTTCCAAATTTGATAAAAGTTCCAACTAATATTTCAAAGATAATGATATTGAAGAAATAATATCATTTGAGAAGAAAATAACATCCCTTACCTCGAAAAGACAAGATTTAGTTGAAACACCGGATATAAAGGCTATGACTTGAACTTGCAGAATCGTATAGCAACACTCAAAGTATACTCACAAGAATACGCTCAATATATCGAGAGAAAATAGAGAAAACTTCGGTTTACGTTGTGATTTTCAATTCTAACCTAAGCACCTATTTATAGGAAAATGCTTAGAACACCAAAGCAGAAAATTTAATATAATATTAATATAATTATACAAATTTTCCTTAGCCCACCTTTTGGTCAAAACACCAGCCACACATGTTAATGATGTCCAAAAAAAATACAAAAAACGTTTTTCTTAACAAAAATAATTTAAACTCCAAAAATCAATTCACACCCGATATACCGAAACTTCAACAATTCATAATAAATAGCCCTTTTATCAGAAAATTCGAATCTCGCGAGTTTTTATAGGAAATTCAATTCTCTACAACTTTGTAGAAGAAAGTTTTTCCAAATTCCAAACAGAAATTGAACGAAATCCACAAACGATCGATTTTACAGTCTATAATCAAATTTCAGTCAAGAAATGGGTCCACCAACACACAAAACATGTGTTAAACATTTAATCCAACAAAAATACTCTTCCTCCTCATTTATTCATATATCCCACATTCATTATAAAATATCACCGTTAATATATTATTAAAATAATATATTTAAATGAATTATTTTATCAGAAAAAGATAAACTATTAATTTTCAACAATTGTCACATTAAAAATTTTCTCCATCTATATCCACATAAAATTAATATTTTCCTCATCATATAAATCAATAATTAATTATTCACAAATAATATTACAGAATCACAAGATCTTGTGGCAACGGTAGCTCCTGTGAAAGAGGGGCTTTCAAATAAGGATCTCTCTTATCTTGGCGCCGCAATTAGGTGACCAAACCTCTCTTTAGACGTAACTTTCTAGACATTGCCAATAATGTTTTCTAATAATATTATTCGGATAATATGAATTATTGTCTCGATAATGGAAAATACCGTAATGACAATTTATCAAACAACAAGAATATAAAATATCAATGCAAAGATTATTGAATCAAGAAAATAAAATACCGAATAATAATTATCGTAACAATTATTAGTAGTGCCTTCTTACGTAAAAATCAATAATTAGTGCAATACTGAGTGTCTACTTGCTCAACAACGCCGTATTAGTGTGTTTTAACCACCGGTATTCCAACAAAGATAATCTTGTGAATAACTACGCCAAGTTATTTATAAACAACTTATATTTGTCGTTTTTTTTCATCCAATCGCTTTCATTATGGGGCCCGCAAAAGATCATGGCAGTCGCATTTAATATTCCTCGACAAAGAAGAATATTCCATGACCAAACGAATATTTCCCGACAATAATGAATATTTTATAACAACTTGCTTATTCGAAATATTTTCGTATTTTACCCATAACTAACCACATTAATCAAATCAACCCTTACTATTTCAAAATAATAAATAGAGGAAATTCCATTTTATTAAAAAAATTCGGGGTCTTACATCCTGTCTGTGTGTTTTACACCGGACCTGGTTCCATCTTTATTATTCTATTGGAACATCCTCGCTTGCAAATTTTGCCTAACTCGGTTCCGTTATTATTATTCTCATTGAATAACTAACACTGGCATCTGCAATCGCATGCATGGTGATTTCTTTTGTTATTCCATTCTTTATTATACTCAGTTGGTTAAAGTTTTGACTTCTATACTCCATGAAATTAGTAGAATATCCTTGATATTTGCGCTTTATCCAGTATCTTTTTATGGAAATATTCTTCTGATCATTCTTGAATTTTACTCTATAAAACAGTATCATATTAACAATTTGGACGTTAATAATTCCTGGATAAAATAATTCTTGAACTTGTTTTATTGAATTCTTATATCATTGTCATCATCCTCATGTTTATATTTTGTTGAAAGTCATCTGTGGCCTGTAGTGCATAAATGGACTCGGTATGATTATGGCCAGAGATTTTTCGGTGTAATCATGACCGTAGTGTTACAAATGATGTGGTAAAAGTTCTCATTGGCCCGTAGTGCATTGATGGACAGTTGTTGGCATGATCATGACCATTAATGAATACACAAATATTCTCGGCCGTGAGTGCATGGATAATTGTGGTCGTGATACTAAAGAATATCCTTAGTAGTAGTGTAGGGGTGATTCGATGATGTGGATTATTTATTAAGTCGAGTCCCAAATATAATAAAGATGAAAAACCTTTTAAATCATAAAAGATAGTAGATTTTATTTTCTACTTGACTCTTTTAATGGATTGTTTGTTCCGCTGCAGTTAAACTTGATGTCTATTATATTTTATCAGTTTAACATTGTTGGAGACTAATGATAATTTATTCTGCATTATCTTAGTCATAATATTTCTTACTAGGCTAGTTGAGCTCACCCTTTCTTTCACTGTTTTCTTCAGAAAATGATCACATAGCAGGGACTAGTCGGGGAACGGAGTGACGGTCCAGAGGATTGCATTAATAGTCCTCACTATTCTGTGAAATAGTGTGTTAATAATTATAATGAGGACTCCTTTTGAGTTTGTATAATCTCTAGTAGACAATAATTGTATTCAAACTCACAGTTATGTTTTGTCATATTGTACACGACAGTTGTATTAGTAAGTTGTATTTGAATTTTGTACCATGTATTTGACGACCCAAGATGGGTGATGTATACCTAATTTTGGGGGCGTCACAAGTAGTCCTCACTATTCTGTGAAATAGTGTGATAATAATTGTAATGAGGACTCCATTGAGTTTGTATACTCTCTAGATGACAATATTTGTATTCAAACTCACAGCATATGTTTTGTCGTATTTTACACGACTGTTGTATAATTAAGTTGTATTTGAATTTTGTACCATGTATTTGACGACTCAAAATGGGTGATGTATACCTATTTTGGGGGCGTCACATCCTCCTCCGTTCTTCCTCCTACCGAGCTCGCCCTTTGCCTCCTCCATTCTCTAGCGCTGACAATCTCTCCTCCTCTTTCAGACTAAAGTCTTGGAGTACCTGGGTAAGATCTGACTAGTTTGTATATATTATAAGAGAATGTATTGAACATCTACTCGAATATGTATTAACCGAGTGTGTGTCGAATCACAATCAAGAATTCAAGTAGTTTGAATCTTAAACGAGTCGAGTATAACCTTACTCAGATTTTACTCATATTTTTATTCGAATTATTTTTAATGCTCAGATTTGAATCATATTAGTAACGAATTCAAATCTAACTTGTATTTTTTGGAGTCGAGCCCGAACTGTTTGGCTCGTTTACGGCCTTAAACGTAAGCCCACTACTGTGAAACCCCAGATTTTATCAATAAAGATTTAAATTTTGTCGAAATAATTTTTAATATTATGGTGTGAATTTGAGATAATATTATAGTTGTGGGTAGTATTTATAAATTTTGCAAAGTATGCAAGTGGTTATATTATATTCGATTGGTCGGGGAATATTCGGTTTAGCAGGAATATTCGTTATAACTACTCAATCATTGGTGGACCCTAATAATTAATTATTGCCGGATTGAGAAAACGACAAAAATATTTTATTAAAATAACGGCGGAAGTTTTACCGTCAGCTACTACCTTAGTAAAAAAGTACAAGTACGTGTGGTTGAATAAGAGCACACCTGTATTGATTATTGATGCTTATGTGAGAAGTCACTCAGTTTGATTCCATTATTGTCGATTAATAATGTGACGCCCCCAAAATAGGTATACACAACACCCATTCTGAGTCGCCAAATACATGGTACAGAAACAACTACATCTTTATTATTACAACAGTAAAACTGTGAGTTTAAATACAAATATTATCTTCTAGACAATATTTATACTCAAATAAATCCTCATCACATTTATTGATACATTATTTTACAAAAATGGTGAGGACTACTAAACAATCCTTTTTAAATCCTTCATTCCATACCCTGACTCGTACTCGCTATATTCTCGCCTCCTGAGAAGAATGGAACAAAAAGGAAAAGGGTGAGCTCAACTAGCTCAAGAAGAATATTATGACTAAGATAATATACAACAAATTATCGTTAGTCTTCAACAGGAAAAATCGATAGAATACAATAGACAACAAGTTTCGGATCAATATTCGCAGCTGAAATAATAATTCATGTAAGAGTTACGTAGAGAATGAAATCTACTATAATCTATGAATTTAATAAATCCATCATCAAAATTTTATCCCTCGTAACATCAATCAATATTCATCTCAAATCAAACATTCATCTTTGCACTACAGTGCCAAAGATATTCATCATCGCATCATGTTCATCTCAACACTGCTCATCTTTGCACTACAGCCAAAAGATATTCATCACTAATCATGTTCATTTAAACACTGCTCATCTTTGCACTACAAAGCCAAAGATATTCTTCAAAATCATTCATCTTTGCACTACTGTGCCAAAGATATTCAATAATATCATCATTTAAGACCGAGGATGATGAAAAATATTTTTAAAGAACGAATCCAAAGGAAACAAAATGACAAGGATTAAGGATTAAGGATTCGTACTTTGTTTTATCCATGTCCAACAATACCTCAAAAATAATCATAGTGGTGTAAAATTCAAGAATGATCAAAACATGGATACAATCAAAGCTAGTATCCGTAATAGATATTTTGGACGAAAAGAAGAAATTTTATTTTTCGATGAATAGTGCCAGATATCGTGAATAGTGTCAGATATCGTGAATAAAGGCCGTGATACGTGAATAGTAACTCCGACACCAAAAGATAGAAATTCAACAAAAAAAAAAACATTTTCACGCTTCATAATAGTACTCGTGAATAAGAACTCGTGAATAAGAACTCATGAATAGTAACTCGTGAATAAGAACTCATGAATAAGAACCCCGACATGAAAAAGTTCCAAATTTGATAAAAAGTTTTAACTAATATTTCAAAGATAATGATATTGAAGAAATAATATCATCCGAAAAGAAAATAACATCCCTTACCTCAAAGAATCAAGATTTCCTAAGGAAAGGCTCAAGTGATGCTTTGAATGTAACTTGTACTAAACAAAGAACTCTCAAAGTATCTAAATACTCACAAAATACGCCAATAATATAGAGAGAAAGCGAGAAAACTTTGTTTCGTGTGATTTTCAATTCTAACTTAGCCTTTCTATTTATAGGAAAATTAGCCCCGCCAAGCAGACTTGACTGGCACCGATGGCTTTTACCTCGCTACTATTGCCACCACCACATTTGAAATAAAATTCAGCACATTTCTTCACCAACCACAAGTGGGGCCCACTCAATTCTAGAATTTTCCACCAAAATCAATTATAAACCTAATTTTCGAATCCGACACCTCTTAAAATTCACAACAAATCATTCGTGCATTTTTAACGGTTCAAAATTTGTGGACATATACTCAACTTATGTATGTATAACATACCCAAAAATTACCACAATCCAACGGTTTGATTAAAAATTATAACCCCAATATATCTCAAAACCCCGATTTAATTTTTAATACCTCCAATCCGCAAAATACCGATAAAACACCTCAACAATAATTTCTTCATTTATAACCACATAAATAAATCCATCATTTATATCCACATAAAATAAATATTTCTTTATCATATGAATCAATAATTAATTATTCACAAATAATATTACGTAATCACAATTATGACAACCAGCCGCTCCTGTGAAAGAGGGGCTTTCCGATAAGGATTTCTCCTTCTCGGCGCGCGCAATTAGGTGACCAAACCTCTCCTCGATGTAACTTTCTAGACATTGCCAATAATGCTATCTAATAATATTATTCAAATAATATGAATTATTGATCCGATAATGGAGATAATGTGCAAGTGACAATTATCAACAACAATAATATAAAATATCAACGCAAAGAATTATCGAATCAATAAAATAAAATATTGAATAAGAATTCACCGTGAAAATTATTGAGTAGTGCCTTCACGTAAGGATCAATAATTCAACAATACATGCAATACCGTGCTATCGCTCTTTAACGCCAGACATCAGATTTTTAACCACCGGTATTCAAATGCCTTTAATTCAGAATAACTACGCCAAGCTATTTTTAACCAACTTATATTTGTCGCTTTTTCATCCAATCGCTTTCACATGGGCTCCACACACGGTCATTTACTGGCGTCAGCATTTAATATTCCCCGACAAGACATTAATATTCCACGACCAAACGAATATTCCCCGACAAAAATGAATATTTTATAACCACTTGCTTATTTTGAAATATTTGCGTATTTAACCCTTAACTATCCACATTAATCAAATCAACCTTTACTATTTCAAAATAATAAATAAAGGAAATTCCTTTTTATTTAAAAAATTTCGGTCTTACAACCTCCCTTCTTATGAAATTTCGTCCTCGAAATCGACGTACGCATACTGTGTGTTCAAAAGATGAGGATACCTCGCTTTCATTTCCGCTTCCAATTCCCGTGTCATTTCTCTATAAAGATGATTCCTCCACAAAACTTTAACTTGTGGTATGACCTTTCTCATACGTGTAGGACATGCTCCTTCCTATCCAAAATCTTGACAGTACCTCCTCATACGTTAAGTCTTGGCTATCTCGTCCTGGTTCTAACTCTATAACGTGGTTCGGGTCTTTCACATATTTACTAAGTACGATATGTGAAACACATTATGAACACGAGACATACTTGGAGGTAATGCAAGTCTATAGGCTACATTTCCTACTCTCATCAAGAATTTGAAATGGACCAATAAATCGTGGATCGAGCTTTCCTCTCTTCCCAAATCTTGTAACTCCTTCCATGGAGCAACTCGCAACAATACATGATCCCCACATTAAATTCCACGCCCTTTCGATGAAGATCCGCATAACTCTTTTGTCGATCTTGAGCCGCTTTATATCGCTGTCGAATTATTTGGATCTTTTCTAGAGTCATACGTATTTAACTCCTCGGGTCCCAACAATGTTGCTTCACCCACCTCATCCCAACATATCGAGAACGACATTTTCGGCCCATATAATGCTTCAATGGAGCCACACCTATACTTGCTCGATAACTCGTTGTAGGAGAATTCCACCAATGGTAAATACTTATCCCAACCGCCTTTGAAGTCTAGGACACGTAGTCTTAATAAATCTTCAAGAGTTTGAATAGTCCTCTCGATTGTCCGTCTGCTTTGGGGATGGTATGTTAACTAAATCGCAAATCCGCGCCCATAGCTTTTTGCAAGCTAACCCAAAATCTTGAAGTGAATCTTGGGTCACGATCCAAACTATGGATACAGTGCATGCCATGCAACCTCACAATCTCATTTACGCATATACTAGCAAGACGCTCAAGTGAATAAGTCTCCGTGACGGCAAGAAATGAGCAGACTTGGTTAATCTATCAACAATAACCCAAATAGCATTGATGCCTTGAGAAACCGTAGAGGAAGACCCGTGAACGAAATCCATGGTAATGTGTTCCCACTTCCATTCCGGATCTCAAGTGGTTGCAACGGACCCTTAGGTACTAGATGCTCCGCCTTTACACGCTGGCAAGTTAAACACATCGAGATAAACTTTGCAATCTCTCTTCATATTATTCCACCAAAATGTATGTCAAGATCACGATACATTTTAGTACTTCCGTGATGGATTGCAAATGGTGTATTGTGTGCTTCCATCATAATCTTGTACTTCAAATCGAGTCGTTAGAACACAAAGTCTAGAGTGGACTCAAGTATTCCTTCTTCATCAATTCTCGCTCCTAATAGCTCCTTCAGTACTTTCTTCTTCATACGATAAGCTCTTGGCCTGGGGCTCGAGCAACCTTAACTTTTCTATTAAAGTTGGCTCTACGCGTATACTTGACATCATCGCACTCGCTCCGCATATGATCTTCTACTCAATGCGCCACCACCACATTCGCTTTTACTGTGATGGTATCAATAGTGTGGTCGTAGTCTTCAATAGCTCGAGCCAACGTCACCGCCAGATGTTGAGTTCTTTTTTGAGTGAAGAAATATTTAAGGCTTTTATGGTCCTAATATATCTCCACTTTCTCCCCATATAGATAGTGCCTCCATATCTTTAATACAAAAACGATCGGGCCGCTAACTCTAGATCATGAGTAGGATAATTCCTCTCATACTCTTTAAGTTGTCGCGAGGCATAAAGCTATGACTTTCCCACGCCAGCATGAGAACACATCCAACCCTTTTGCTCAAGCATCATCAGAGATAACAAATCCATCCGAACCAGATGGTATTGTTAGAACAGTGCCAAATAAGTCTCCTCTTAAGCTCTTGAAACTTTTCTCGCATTCTTCGCTCCAAACGAATTTTGTATCCTTCCGAAGTTAGCCGAAGAATGGAGTAGCGATTCGAGAAAACCTTCCCACGAATCTCCGATAATAACCAAATTAAGCCCAAAAAGCTACGTGACTTCAACAACCGACTTCGGTTGCTCCTAACTTTCAGATTGCTTCAATCTTCACGGATCAACAGATACTCCATGTTTTGACACCACATGCCCAAGAAAGGCTACTTCCTCGCCGTAACTCGATTTCTTCAATTTGGCATATAGTTGGTTTTCACGGCCTTTGAGTACCAAATTTCAAATGGTGCTCATGATCTTCACGACTTTTGGAATATATAAGGATGTCATCAATAAAGACAACAACGAACCGATCCAAATATTCCTCAATACTCGGCTCATCATATCCATGAAAGTCAGCAGGAGCATTAGTTAGTCCGAAAGACACGACTAAGAATTCATAATGCCCATACCGAAGTTCAAAGCGCCTTTTGAATATCCTCGCCTCTAATTTTCACCGATGATATCCGTAATCGAAGATCGATTTTTGAAAAGAATTGTGCCCTTGCAATCGGGTCAAACAAGTCATCAATACGAGGTAGAGGATACCTATTCTCGATGGTGACATGGTTCAATTCCCGATAGTCAATACAAAGTCGCATACTCCCCGCTTTTCTTTTTTTTTACAAATAAAACAGAGCACCCCAAGGAGATGTACTAGACGAATGAAACCGATGTCCAACAATTCCTCAGTTGGACCTTTAACTCCTCAAGTTCAATAGAGCCATTCGATATGGGGTTTTAGAAATGGGCTTTGTACCAGTGTTCAAGATCAATAAAGAATTCAACTTCACGCTCGGGGTAGACCGGAAGTTCTTCTTGAAATACGCCGAAAGTCAATAACAACAGAATATTATTCAAATTTGACGTGTCTTTATTCAAATCCATAACATGGGCTAAGAAAAAGCTTGACATCCGCTTTTCAATAAACGAATAGCTTTATGATTAGATATGATAAATGATTGATTTTAATGGTTTAGTTGCTTGAATTGCATAACAAAGTTGGTTAGAATATGAAAACTAACAACCTTACGAAAAACAATCAATTTTGGCATGATGAGTAGTTAACCAATCAATCCCTAAAATCACATCAAAAGCAAGTATCTTTAAAGAGATAAGGTCAACAAAAGGTGATGGTGCCAAACTTGAATCAAACAAGATTTATAAACAAAGGATGGATGATGAAAGTTTCTCCTAACTGAGTTTCCACAGATAGGTCAAAGTCTAATTTCTCCTGAGTCAAGTTTAAACGTTGAGCACATGCAGAGAGATAAATGAATGGGTAGCACCAGATCAAGTAAGGTATAAACTTCGCAAGAATTTATAAATAGCTTACCCGTGATAACCTCGTTGTTCCTCGATTATGACCAAATACAACAAACGCCTTCCCTAATCGCTGACTTTGACTTTTTCTCGGGATGTTTTTCGAGTCACCGTCCCTCACCGAACTAGGTTTCGCAATCGCATAATCTCGAGCGCGATATGTCCTTCCTTTCCACAACTATAGCATACCTTGAACTGCTTGGGGCGCTTGACCGATATGTCCTCTTTTCCGCATTTGTAGATATGACCGGGTGGTCGTTTCCTCCCTTAGAACCAGCCATACTACCTAAGACTGCTGCCTTCACATAGTCGTTGTTAAATCTCCTCTTTTTAAAATCTCCTCCTAACTCGCTTCTTCATTTTCACGGCCATGATTACCACCAGAGTGGTTACCATTTCATCCGTCTGCTTTTCTCCGCAGTTATCATTATTCTGCTGATCGCTATCTCCGGTACGATCCTCGTTATGGTCCTCAACACCGTGCTTTCGTTATCTCGCCTAATAATTGAGCCCTCATTTACAACATCCTCAATAAAGAGAAAGTTTATGAGAAATGAGATACCGACGTATCTGGGTTTCAAACCTCTAAGAAACATCCGCCATATATGCTCCTCATCCTCCACCAAATGAGGTGCAAACTCGATAACTCGCAAACTTTGCCTCGCATCGAGACACCGCCATGTTGTTTTGTTCCAATCGATGAACTCCACTTCCTTCATATGACGAACACTTTCGTGAAAGTATTTGTCATTAAATAGTCTCTCAAACGCTTCCCAAGACATGCCGAAAGCGCACCGGATGGGTACGCTTCACGCACTCCCACCAAGAAGGTCTGTCTCGCCACTTTTAACATAAAGGTGGCGAATGGAACCTTCTGTTCTCCGCATCCCCAAAACATCGAATATCTTGGTAATTTGTTTGACCCATGTTTCCGCCATGATCGGATCCGGCTTTCCTTAAATTCGTGGTCCCAACTCTTTGAAATCGCTTGGGTCATTGTGACAACCCGTGAATTGCTATCATTTCTCCTCAGATTTTGAACACGAAGTCTCCTCGTCTCGATTTTTGCATGAACCGCAAAAAACTTCTAAACATCCCTCGCTCATCATCTCGCCCATGGTGTTGTTCACAGGAGGAACATTGCCACTGTTGACGCTCTCCTCGCTGGTAAAAATACAGTGCATCTCCACTGGTCTCATTTACTCCATCATTAATATTCTCAATGACATTCTCAAATACCGCATAAAACAAGGGTTAATTAAGGAAATCAATATATCACATAATATCCCTATATACTCGACCAACTAACAAATAAGCTTAGTAGACACACTAAATGAAGGATTTACTGCCTCTCCCTCCTAGTTCTATTCCCCGATCTCCGCCAGAGATCATATCCCTAAGCTCGATACCAACCGTGACGACGCCCCCAAAATAGGTATACATCACCCATTCTCGAAATCGCCAAATACATGGTACGTAAACAACTACATCTTTATTATTACAACAAGAAAACTGTGAGTTTAAATACAAATATTATCTTCTGATAATATTTATACTCAAATAAATCCTCATCACATTTATTGATACATTATTTTACAAAAATGGTGAGGACTACTAAACAATCCTTTTCTAAATCCTTCATTCCATACCCCGACTGCATACTCGCTATATTCTCGCCTCCCCGAGAAGAATGGAACAAAAGGAAAAGGGTGAGCTCAACTAGCTCAAGAAAGAATATTATGACTAAGATAATATACAACAAATTATCGTTAGTCTTCAACAGGAAAAATCTGATAGAATACAATAGACAACAAGTTTCAGATCAATATTCATAATGAAATAATAATTCATAGAAGAGTTACGTAGAGAATGAAATCTACTATAATCTATGAATTTAATAAATTCATCATCAAAATTTTATCCTCAGTAACATCAATCAATATTCATCTCAAATCAAACATTCATCTTTGCACTACAAAACCAAAGATATTCATCATCGGTCATGTTCATCTCAACACTGCTTTCTTTGCACTACAGCCCAAAGATATTCATCACCAATTATGTTCATTTAAACACTTGCTCATCTTTGCACTACAAAGCCAAAGATATTCTTCAGAAATCATTCATCTTTGCACTACAAAAGCCAAAGATATTCAATAATATCATCATTTAAGACCGAGGATGATGAAAATATTTTTAAAGAACGAATCCAAAGGAAACAAAATGACAAGGATTAAGGATTAAGGATTCGACTTTGTTTTATCCATGTCCAACAATACCTCAAAAATAATCATAGTGGTGTAAAATTCAAGAATGATCAAAACATGGATACAATCAAAGCTAGTATCCGTAATAGATATTTTGGACGAAAAGAAGAAATTTTATTTTTCGATGAATAGTGCCAGATACGTGAATAAAGTCAGATATATCGTGAATAAAGGCCGATACGTGAATAGTAACTCTCACACCAAAAGATAGAAATTCCACAAAAAAAAAACATTTCACGCTTCATTTAATAGTACTCGTGAATAAGAATCTCGTGAATAAGAACTCATGAATAGTAACTCGTGAATAAGAACTCATGAATAAGAACCCCGACATGAAAAAGTTCCAAATTTGATAAAAAGTTCCAACCAATATTTCAAAGATAATGATATCAAGAAATAATATCATCCTAAAAGAAAATAACATCCCTTACCTCAAAGAATCAAGATTTTTAAGGCTCAAGAAGATGTCAATGTAACTTGTACTAAATAAAGAACTCTCAAAGTATCTAAATACTCACAAAATACGCCAATAATATAGAGAGAGAAAGAGAAAAACTTTGTTTCGTGTGATTTTCAATTCTAACTTAGCCTCTATTTATAGAAAATGTTAGCCCGTTACCAAGCAGACTTGACCACCACCGATGGCTTTACCGCTACTATTGCCACCCACCACATTTGAAATAAAATTCAGCACATTTCTTCACCAACCACAAGTGGGGCCCACTCAATTCTAGAATTTTCCACCAAAATCAATTATAAACCTAATTTTCGAATCCGACACCTCTTAAAATTCACAACAAATCATTCGTGCATTTTTAATTCGGTTCAAAATTTGTGGACATATACTCAACTTATGTATGTATAACATACCCAAAATTACCACAATCCAACTATCGGATTAAAAATTATAACCCCGCAATATATCTCAAAACCCCGATTTAATTTTTAATACCTCCAATCTGGTAAAATACCGATAAAACACCTCAACAATAATTTCTTCATTTATAACCACATAAATAAATCCATCATTTATATCCACATAAAATAAATATTTCTTTATCATATGAATCAATAATTAATTATTCACAAATAATATTACGTAATCACAATTATGACAACCAAAGCCGCTCCTGTGAAAGAGGGGCTTTCCGATAAGGATTTCTCCTTCTTCATGCGCAAGAATTAGGTGACCAAACCTCTCCTCGATGTAACTTTCTAGACATTGCCAATAATGCTATCTAATAATATTATTCAAATAATATGAATTATTGATCCGATAATGGAGATAATGTGCAAAGACAATTATCGAACAACAATAATATAAAATATCAACAAAGAATTATCAATCAATAAAATAAAATATCAATAAGAATTCATCGTGAAAATTATTGAGTAGTGCCTTCACGTAAGGATCAATAATTCAACAATACTGCAATACCGCAGCATCGCGGCAACCACGCCAGACATCGTATTTTAACCACCGGGTATTCCAACAATCCTTAATTCAGAATAACTACGCTGTTATTTTTAACCAACTTATATTTGTCGCTTTCTTCATCCAATCGCTTTCCGTTATGGGGCCCACATTATGGTCATTTACTTGTCAGCATTTAATATTCCCTCGACAAAGACGTAATATTCCACGACCAAACGAATATTCCCCGACAAAAATGAATATTTTATAACCACTTGCTTATTTTGAAATATTTATGTATTTAACCCTTAACTATCCACATTAATCAAATCAACCCTTACTATTTCAAAATAATAAATAAAGGAAATTCCTTTTATTTAAAAAAATTTCTGGGGTCTTACAAATAATATGAATTATTATAATGATAATGACGTTTTGTTTTATTAGTATTATTAACGTAATAAAAGCGAAACATCTTTATATATAAAATGTATACTTTATTAAAGTTATTCTATAAATAAAATATATTATATTTTATTATGCATAGTGTTGCGTAGTGTTTTTGCATAGTGTTTGCATAGTAAAATATTTTTATATAAATAGAATATATGATATTTTATTTAAAAGATTTTGCTTTAAATATGAATAGTCAGATTAAAGTAAATCAATCTGGACCGCTTCATGGATTAATTACTATGCATTTTATTTTCCTATAAATAAAGCTCATTCCTTCATTATTTTCTTACTTAATTCATTTGAAACTCTCAGAGAGAAATTATAGAGAAGCTATAGAGAGAAAATCTATAAAGAGAAAGAAGAAGAGTATTCGGTACTTCACTACTTTGATATCCAAAGTCTTTTTACGATGAAGGGGTATTATTTGTTGTACCTGTAAGTAGTGTGTTATTCTTTCTTATTCATGAAGAGAACTTCATTATTCCATTCATTATTATTCATTGGAATAACTTTTAGAAAAGTGGTATACCCTATACATAACTTTTGTATCGCTGCATACCCTATACTTGGTGAAATCTTTATATTATTCCATTCTTATTTATTCTCATTGGAATAACTTTGTATCACGCTGAATCCCCTATACTTGGTGATCTTCTTCATTATTCCATTCTTTATTATTCATTGGAATATCATGTACATGTGTTTTACACCTAACCGGTTCCATTGCTTATTATTCCGCATTTATTATTCTCGTTGAAATATCCTGCTCATGTGTTTTACACCGACACAGTTCCATTGTTTATTATTCAAAGATTTATTATTACATTGGATCATCCCGCTCGATGTGAATTTCACCCCACTGGTTCCGTTATTATTATTCTCATTGGAATAACTTGTCTATCAAAATACCGCATGCACGGTGATTTCTTTTGTTATTCCATTCTTTATTTTACCCAAATAGTTAAAAACTTTGACTTCTATACTCCATGAAATTAGTAGAATATCCTTGATATTTGCGTTTCATCCAATATCTTTTCATGGAAATATTCTTCCATCGATCATTCTTGAATTTTACTCTACAAAACAAAGATCTTGTTGACAATTTGGGCGTTAATAATTCCTAGATAAATTAATTCTTGAACTTGTTTTATTGAATTCTTATATCATTGTCATCATCCTCATGTTTATATTATGTTGAAAGTTATCTTTGGCTTACGTGCTTAGATGAACTTAGTATGATTATGACCGTGGTTCATTCTTGTATAATCATGGCTTGATATAAATGATGTGACAAAAGTCCTCGATGGCTCGTAATGCACGATGATGGATAGTTTTTGGTATGATTATGACCGGGGATGATTCGGTATAGTCATGACCATTGATAATTTGATGAAAATCCTTGACCGTAGTACAGGGGATGATTAGATATTGTGGTTTATTCATTAAACCGAGTCTTAGTGATAAAAATTGATGAAAACCTTTTAAAACCTAAAAGATAGTAGACTTTATTTTCTACTGACTCTTTTAATGGATTGCATATTCATTGCAGCTTAAACCGGTTTTGTCTATTGTATTTTATCGGTTTAACATTGTTGAAGACTATTGATAATTTATTCGCATTATCTTAGTTATAATATTTCTTCTTCGGGCTAGTTGAGCTCACCCTTTCTTTCACCGTTCTTCTTGAAATGAGAATATAGCTAGGACGAGTCGGGGAACGGAGTAATGGTCCAGAGGATAGCATTAGTAGTCCTCACTATTCTGTTAAATAGTGTGACAATAAATGTAATGAGGACTCCTTGAGTATGTATATTGTCTAAATGACAATATTCCTATTAGAACTACTCGCTTTATGTATTGTCGTATGTTATACCTGACGGATGTATAATTAAGTTTGTATTTGAATTTATGTATTAGTATGAAAGTGGACGACACCCAAGATGAGTGGCGACGATACCTAATTTTGAAAAAGCGTCACAACTACCATCATTTTTATTTTTATTTTTTGCTTTTGTTGGCACACTTTCTTAGAAAGAGGAGTTAATAGCATAGCTAGTTAAAGACCAGTTGTGTTAATATTTATTAGTACAGCTAGAAAGTCAGAACTCACAGATTCCAACATAGTTTTCAGTGGGCTGATCTGGCCAATGTGATTTTCTCCATCTCATAATTATTGCACAAGAAAATCAATGAACAATTTGAAGTTGGTCTTATTAGCAAACAAGCACAAGAATATAATCCCCCCAAACCAAAAGCAACTTGGATTGTGCCCTAGGCCCAAAGGATAATGTATTTTTCATCATGCAAAGCCCAACGAAGAAAATAAAAACTACAACTCTTTATGTAACATGCAAGAAAACATTGGCAAAATTCCCTTATATAATAATTTCTTAATTCTCTTCTTGCTTTTTAATTAAGCGAATAATAATACCTATTCATTCATTCACTCACCTACTGATGAAAAACGACATTGCAGCAATGACTTGGTCATTCAACCATATGGTATATAAGGCTGCGTTGCTCAGTCACTTCCCCTCTCAATGCAACAAGCCAGCTAGCTATATAAAAACATTCAACCACAAGACAAAACCAGACACCACTGAAATTAATACATAGATTTGATTTGAGATGGAGTCTAATTGGTTTCGAGTTTTGATCATCCTGGCTGCATTCTGCTTTCCGGTGCTAGTCGAATGCAGAATTCGACATTACAAGTTCAATGTAAGTACAATAATGTTTTTAATTTAGTTAAAGTTTTGCTGTCGAAGTATGTCATAGTCAAACGGCCTTAACATAATATTTTTTTTAATAAATGCGTGAAGCAATTTTTTAACTATAAAAATGAAGTACACGGATTATTAACCATGTCAGGGAAGGTGACACAGTGCTTGTCAAGGTTATTAACCATGTCAAATACAACGTTTCCATCCACTGGTAACCCTCAAATTACTACTTTAACCCAATAATCTACCTAGCTAATTCCCCTACAACATAGCATGTCATGCACATATATGGCATGGTCAATATGGTCAATTCCCATATATGGCAGGAATTTAATAATCTTATGGATATTGTTCAAAGTACTTTTGATAATAAAAGACTTTTAACATTCTCATATTTTAGGCATGGAATTCGACAACTCAGAACCGGGTGGGCAGATGGACCCGCATACATCACACAATGCCCTATCCAGCCAGGGCAGAACTATGTGTACAACTTCACCATTACAGGCCAAAGGGGTACACTTCTATGGCATGCACATATTTTATGGCTGCGAGCTACAGTTCATGGCGCAATCGTAATCCTTCCCAAACGTGGCGTCCCATATCCATTTCTCAAACCCGACAAGGAAGTTGTTATCATATTAGGTAAGTAAATTTTTGTTGTTGCAAATAGTGATAAAATGTAGGGATCATAAGGCAGGCTCAACTTGGGAAATTGACTAATTTTGGTTCTCTGTGTTGACAGCTGAATGGTGGAAATCAGATGTTGAAGCTGTGATCAATCAAGCTATGAAATCGGGTTTGGCACCAAATGTCTCGGATGCTCACACCATTAATGGCCATCCAGGAGCATTATCGAATTGTTCATCACAAGGTGGAGTCAAATTGAGTGTTGAAAGCGGTAAATCATACTTGTTGCGGATAATCAACGCTGCACTCAACGAAGAACTCTTCTTCAAGATTGCTGGACACAAGTTAACTGTAGTTGAAGTTGATGCAACTTATGTAAAGCCTTTCAAAACTGACACCATTGTAATTGCCCCTGGCCAAACCACCAATGTCATTGTGACTGCAGATCAAAACTCTGGCAAGTACCTTGTTGCCGCGTCGCCATTTATGGACTCTCCAATTTCTGTAGACAATGCGACTGCAACGGCAACTTTACATTATTCAGGGACACTTTCAAGTTCTCTAACCACCCTTACAAGCCCACCGCCTCAAAACGCCACCCCAGTTGCTGACAAATTCATAAACTCTCTAAAGAGCCTCAATTCCAAAAAATTTCCTGCCACTGTCCCATTAACAGTTGATCAATCCCTGTTTTTCACAGTTGGATTAGGGATTAACCCATGTCCGAGTTGTATAGCTGGTAATGGAAGCAGAGTAGTGGCAGCTTTAAATAATGTCACATTTGTCATGCCTACCACGGCCCTTCTTCAAGCACATTACTTCAATATCAAAGGAATTTACACCACTGATTTTCCAGGGAACCCTCCATTTTCTTTTAATTATACAGGCACCCCACCAACAAATTTGGGAACCACAAATGGGACAAAACTTTATAGGTTGCCTTACAATTCCACAGTTCAAGTGGTTCTCCAGGACACAGGCATTATAGCCCCGGAGAACCATCCAATTCATCTACATGGATTCAACTTCTTCACGGTTGGCAGAGGACTTGGAAACTTTAATCCGAAGAAAGATCCCAAAAAATTCAATCTCGTTGACCCTGTTGAGAGGAACACAATTGGGGTACCATCTGGTGGATGGACAGCTATTAGATTTCGAGCAGATAATCCAGGTAAAATTCACACATGTTTAACAAATACAGTTTCCTGATAATATTTGTTTTTCTAGGAAAAGTTATTTGAACTATTATCATGTACTTGCAGGAGTTTGGTTCATGCATTGCCACTTGGAAGTACATACAACATGGGGACTAAAAATGGCATTCCTGGTGGACAATGGAAAGGGTCCTAACGAGTCAGTGTTGCCACCTCCAAAAGATCTTCCAAAATGTTAATACAGGTCAAAGAATCAATATCTCAATATACAAGTAAATTATCACAGTATGATGTGAAGAGTTCAAGGAAATTGACTACATGAAAGAAGAAAAAAGGTGAAAATAGATTTAATCAAGAAAAATACGAGTGCCGAGGTTCTTGAGCAAAAAAATTTGCTCAAGCACATTTGAATAATTTTGTCAGTAGGACTACACCTAAGAAACATGATTTATAACTTTGTAATTTTCTTTTTATAAGAATTTAAAAGGGAATAAACATGTTGCAAAGTTAAGCATTATGCTAAATTTGAGCCATTTTGACAGTTATATGGTAAACTTAAAAGAAAAAGTGGTGTTTGATTTTATGCAAGGCAATCTTCTCTTTCCCTCTCTGTTCCCTGTTTCAAATACAAACTACTTTCATATTGGGGTTGCAAAAGGATCTATAAGCCATTTCTGCAATTGGGCGAGAGAATTGTCAAGGGCATTCAGGATAACCTTTAAGGTCGCTTGTGCCTATCCCACCCTTAATCAAGCTTATCTATTTTTATATATAAAAAAAATAATCCACTGGTGATTCTCACTTTTAGTCTCAACTCAACAATGCTTTTAATTTTATCCCAAGCAGTTTGGATGGGCTGAAAAAGAATCCCATTTGTAAGCGGAAAGTAAAAAGTCAAGAAGAAAACTAAAAGGATAAACCAAAATAAAAATAAGAATAAAGTAAATAATATAAAATAAAAGGACGTAAATGAATGGAGATGGGTAAAAACAAAACAAGCCCATATATATTGACATAACGAAAGACGAATAAAAACAATCACATGAATTGAATCTATGAACTTTACAATCACAAGAATTCACAAAGTATGGGATAAATTGACTAAATATCCAAGTATTTCATAAACCCAGAATAATAATAATGAGAGTTGTCCCTAAAACATCTGAAAACATTATATAAATACTAAACTATAAACATAAAATTGGGAAAAACTTTGGAAGCCCAAAACGCCTCTTTGCAAGCCCCTTTTGGGCTTCAAACGGTATACATCATGGCCAAAGGCTATGTGTTTCGTAGAGCTCGTCGTTAGCTTCATTTTGATACATTATGAGCCCCGTAATTAACTCCAAACGTAACAAAAGTTACGCCCAAAACAATATCAACCATTCTTAAACTTGACCATTCTTAAACTTGGATTTCATTCCTTTTCCGACTTGGTCTCCAACTCGGACCGGGTCATATATATACATATATAAAAAGCTAAAAGAAATATAGAAAAGAGAACATCCAAAGTAAACCAAAACAATTTTGGTGGGACTTCTGATGCTGACTTCTCATCAGTTCAATCATGCATCTTGAGACCTTAATTAAGCCAACTTATTGTAACCTTTCCTTCTAAGTTTCCACATGAACAGGGGATGAATTTACTTGGTTTGGTACTCCTATTTCTATTTGGCTTGAAGAAAATTCAAGGTTAATATATGATACTGATAGTAAATAAAGAGGGAGTAAATATAATGTTCAGATCTACTAGTAACACACTGCAAATTACAGAAAAAGAGCATACAATACAGATAATTGCAAATTTTCAGGAGCTCTAGTTTCTCATCAATCAACAAACTGAAACTTTTCATACAAACCAAACTATAGCCATAGGGAAGGATCCCACTTTCAAGAGAAACTATAAATATGTAAGATATTTATCAGTCTATTAAGTACATTTGGGTCACACAGAGGAGAACTGAGTCATATCCTTTATCAATACCTTGATTTCTTATTATCAGTCACTTTTCAGATTCTACCGTATAAGGTGAAGCATAGCCAGTCTGTTTTGATCAATCAACAGTCAAGTTTCAACACCCTTATGGATGCCTAGTTCTAGTAGTAAATTATATGAGTTTGGTATCTTTCACTCGGGCAGCTTTATGCTTCTTGCAAATTGAAATGAAGTCTTCTCCTAGGCCTGGCCTGGTCTTGTAGTCTTTGGTTAGATGAGTGGCATTATTGGCATTTGGTAGTAATTCAATGCATTGCAAGTTGTACAAGTGCCCCACATGAGCTCATGCACTCAATCATATGCACTTGTTGAAAGGAAGGTAGGGAAAACAATCTTACCACTTGTGGCAAGTCTCACTTTATTAAAATAATCACTTTCATTTCCAACATACCATAAAGGGAGACAATAGCAAAGCATTTTCTTCAAGAATATTACTAATATACTAACCACTAAGTAATTCTTTTATCTTTTCAAAGCAGACACTAATCATGTGCAACAGATGGGATACACATAACTATTCTGATTTAAACCAAAATTCCAATTTGATGAAAAGTCACAAACAATAGAACAGCCACCAAAATTAAAAAAACTTAGAATTTTTTTTCTTTATTTAGCAGTAATAATGTGTAAATGTGAGAACTTAAATCAAAATACTTGAATAAATATGATAAGAAGTGGAAAGAGGTAAAATGGCCTTATTGTTTATTGTGCTATTAGATAACTGCCAGGGACAAATCAAAACTGCTACAGAGGAAATATTTTGTTGTCGTCATAGTCGACTGTGTACTACATATATATATATATATATATATATATATATATGCTCATCGAGTATAATTTCGGACATTGAACTCCTGCATAACATCTGAATGATTGAATAATATTCTTAATTGTATTCTCCACCTAATCCAAAAGGACTATAACCTAGTGTTATGTTAATGACTACTTTAACATACCTTAAACTTTTTAGTACTTAAGAAAAATAAAGTCCGAATCTGCTTAGGGGGATGTAATATGCAAACCAAATTGATCCTCCATAGAAGCAAGAGCTAAATATCACAATTTATTATGTTAACAAAATCTTCTATCTCAAATTTTACAATAAATAAGTCACTTTCATATGATCAGCCATAATGCAACAATAACATAGGTATGCAGCAACCAAATGATCAATGTTGTCTTATATCTAATACTGAGGCATCTTCTCAAAACCAAAACACACACTTAGGGCATTCACTGTTCCTAAATAAAATTATACTGCAAAAGTTTTGCCTTCTTACGCTGACTAATAGGAACGATCAGCCACTAGTCACAGATCCAGTTGTGTGCTACAAATTTCAAATGGATAGTTTCTCATTTAGAGATTACTACTTCCCAAACAACACATCCATACACACTTGATAGACTTTAATTTATTTGACTAATAAATACCCATTTGATTCGGTTATCAAGTGAAATAGATGGGTAGCACGGGTAATAAAAAAGGTTGACAACTTTGAAAGAACCTATATAAGTGTTGAATGGTCTAAGTATTAATTATTCAGCAGTATTTTCATTTATGGAACTTCACTTCTCTCACACACATATATAGAATCATGGAATGTGAAGAAGACCACCAACCTTGATTATAAGACATATAACAAGCACATGTTTTTGCACCAAGTAGAATAGACCAAAACAATGGAAAAATAAGCATAATAATTGGCAATGCCAGGAGCTCACAGCTAAATTATTAACACCACCATTCCCAAGCTTCCTCTTCTTTTATTTAAAATTACCAAAATGGTCATGTGCAATGACCGATTGTCCTTTTGTCTTTTGATTGGGCATCTCTCTCTCTCTCTCTCTCTCTCTCTTTCTCTCTCTCTCTATAAATGATTATAAAACTTTTCCTTAGCACCAGTTCCCATAACTACATTCCAGCCAATCACATCTCAACACATATGATCTCCCAAATATCTCCTACTTCTAATGTTTGTGTTTCTGTAAATCTTTCCCTCTTACAAACAAGTACAATTTGCTGACAAGTTTGGATTTTACTTGTTCCTTGCTTTCTTTCAAGTTATCTACATTTACTGCTCCAACTCCAACTCATGAGACTTTCTCTGCTTACTGCTTTTTTCCCAAGTGAGTCTGTATCTTGTACAGCTTTCTGTCATATGTTTCACTCATTTAATCTACTAATAGCATTAGTTTCACTGGTTCTCTGAGTCTAACCAAGTGAGCTCAAGTCTTTTCTTAATAATTTTGAAAACGTGCTGGTCTTGATTTTTTTGGCTTTGAGATCTGATTCAAAGCTCTAATCTCTATTATTCACAACCAAGATCTGTTTTTTCTGTAGTTTTTTGGCATTTCCTAGTTTGGGAAAGTTGGGTCTTTTTTAGATTCCTCATCTCATGCTTATGTCAATAAGTATTCAGATTCCCCTTTAAATACCCACTTGGTTTAATGTCTGTCTGCTCATAGAAACCTCTACTACAATTGAGAGAAGAGAGAAAGTGAACTAAAACTGGTAATTCTTTGGGCTTCTACCTATGTCTACCTATGTTCAACAACTATACCCTGATCACTTAATTACAATGAATCAGGGATTAGAAATTCTCTCACGAGCATCATATCTTGGAGACTCAAACTGGTTATTCGAGGAAAGAAGGGAAACAAAATGGAGTCCAGAAGAGAACAAAAAGTTTGAGAATGCTCTTGCTTTATTTGACAAGGATACTCCAGATCGATGGTACAATGTGGCAGCCATGATCCCGGGGAAGACCGTGAACGATGTGATCAAACAGTACAGAAAATTGGAAGAAGATGTTGGTGATATAGAGGCAGGGTTGATACCAGTACCCGGGTACGCCACTGATTCTTTCGCACTGGATTGGATGAACCATCAAGGCTTCGACGGCCTGAAACATTTCTATGTTCCAGGTGGAAAGAGGAGCTCATCAACTCAGCCTTCTGATCAAGAAAGGAAAAAAGGTGTGCCATGGACAGAGGAAGAGCACAGGTACATGTTTAGTTGTATCAGAATATCAACCTAATTAAAATGTTAATATGTGTTCTTATAATTAACATACTTATTTAACTAAGTAGTTGCTTAACCAGGTCAAAAGGCAGCCTGTCTACAAGTAGACCTACTAGAGTCTAGACAATGAATCCGTTATCAACTTGATATATAAATAATTCTGTGCATATTATACAAGCAGTTTTAGATATTTTTATTTTTTTAATCATGATAACAACAATTGAAAATTTCAGAAAGGTAGAGTGAATAGGTCTGTATTCTTATAATATCTTGAGTAGATAGTTCTAAAAATTTGCATGTTGAAATGGTTTACTATTCATGTTTTCTTTTGGTGGCTATGTTGTTTGCAATGTTTAATTTATTCTTTATAAGTTAGATAAATATTTGATGCATTGTATTGATTACAAAACCTCAGGCAATTTCAGCTGGGGCTTAAAAAGTATGGTAAAGGAGACTGGAGAAATATCTCTCGCGACTTTGTGACCTCTAGAACACCAACTCAGGTTGCTAGTCATGCTCAGAAATATTTCATAAGACAGCTTTCTGGAGGGAAGGATAAGAGAAGGTCAAGCATCCACGATATCACCACAGTCAATCTCATAGACTCCAAATCTAATTCGCCAGACAATAATAAACCTACTTCGCCCGATAACTGTATAAAGGTCATACAGCAGACACAACCGCATTCAAATATGAATGGCATGGACAAATCACTATATGACTGGAACCTGCCAAATCAAGGATCACTCATGGCTTTCAACCTGCCAAATAGCAGCCAGTTGATGGCACCTATTCGTGGGACCTCTACATATGGACCAAGAATGCAGGAACAAAATCCGCAAAGAGGCATTCCTCATGGACCTCAGTCTGGATATAATAATTCACTTACTCAGATGCAACCCAGAGAATGCAGATGACCTTATTAAACAGGTTAAAGCTTTATATGTGAATTTGATGTTTCCGTGCTCTACCAAAGACTTGAGCGAAAATGTTGGTTAAGATTTGAGTTATTGAATATTAGAATTAATATTGGCATGAGAGTTGATGTTCTTAACCTTAAAACCTAAGGAAAGCTTATCTATGATTTTTGAGATGTTTCTCTTGTTGTATTTTGAAGATTCTTTCATTTTTGTCAAAAGTATATATAATTCATGTGTGTAGCTTATATACCTACTTGCAACTAGATGCAGGCTTCCCAGTATAATAGTTACTGCATCAGGTAATCCAGACAATTCCAAGTTTACATGTGGGTAAAACATCAGCAAGATAAATTCCTTGAGACGAATACAAAGCTTGGAAACCAAAGCTTTATAAATCTTTTTGTTCATTCTGAAATGTCACGAGCAACTCCAACGAAATTTCTTCTAGGAACTTTGCTATGGTCTTCAATTACTTGGTGAATTCCAAGGTCCTAGTATGTTATCTGCATCTTAGGATGAAAATCAATTGACTGGTGTTAATTATTATCAAAATTGAGTGACTTGGAATTGTTTGTGAAGGAAGAGAATGGTAAATTTTAGTTTGACTATTAGATTAAGACAAATGGGGGCAAAACTTAAGGGACCTAGTAAGGTTGTACACGTAAAGATTACTTTGGTTTGGACTTTTCTTAGCTAAAGAGGCCATGTCATCCGAAGCTCAGTCCAAATTTGCTGAGTCAGAATGCACTCTTTGAGGTGAGTGAAATGCTATAATCTGACTGTTTTTCCTGCAATTCCAACTTGGCGAAATATCCAACTGCTTTTGACAGCCAAACATAGGTAAAAGATGAGTCCGAGTCAACCAGTATAAACATATCACGTTCCTTCTGACTTCTTCTCTGTGTTTTCTACTTAAGAGTTGAGAATGATAATAACTCTAAATCACTTTCTTCTCTTGCTAAAATTCACAGGCTGGGCAGAAAAATCCAATTCGAATCAGCTAACCGCTGAAATGAAAGGCAAGAATCCATGTCCTAGTTAATTCATTGCCTTCCTCTTGTTCATAAAGAAAGGGTATCTATCTTTTCATAGAAAGATCTCATTTGAATGGCTCTAAACGGGTTTTAAGATTCTCCCTTCCTTTGGGGAGGTATCATTACAATCTCAAATTTCCTAAAAGTTCTTCTAAAGCAAGAATCTTCTCCTTAATCAGGTGAAGTGCAGGACTAAAGATCTAATCATCAATCGACAACAAAATCTGAACTAAAAAATAAAATAAAGTTAAATAAAAAACAGTTTATTAATGGGGCAAGAAGTAAAACATCAATAATTCAAAATAAATCCTTTTTTCCCCTGGACTGGAAAAAAAGGGCAAGGACTAAATATATTGGCATATATCTAACCACTGATGAGGCAGGTACAAGAACATGTCCGATATGATCAAACGCATGCTTGGGTCTGATATAATTCTGTCCACCATTCAACCACTCTTCAATATTCATTCACAAAGTTCAACTAATTTCTTAGCTTGTTCATGTTTTGCTTTGAAAATAGTTTTTGGAATCTATATATGTTGAGTGAGATTTTAATTTTGTGTTGTATCATACTTCTACCTAAATTTTTTCGTGTTCTCTCCTCTCATTGTGAAACCAATCATCCTCTCATTGTGAAACCAATCATCCATGTTGCTGCAGCACGGAAGTGGTTAGCATGAAGTTTATTTTTGGGTAAGTTGGTCAATTGGCCAATAGAGTGCTGACACGCAGGCGAGTATCTATGTGTGTCAGCATTATATTGGTTAATTGATCAACTTACCAAAAAATAAACTTCATGCTAACCGGATCCCTGCAGCACTATCACGAAAAGACTAGCGCCCACCTATATCACTTGCACATAATATTTTTGGTCCCTCCCACTAGACAAAGGGGTCAAGACACATTACCAATATGACCATTCCTACAAACTTTTTTGGTTTATGACAAAACTTCCCTATTTTCTCTTTAAAAGATCACCTTTCTGCAAGCTGTATAAGAAGCACTTTGGCAACTTTATTCTGATTTGATATTCCCCCTATAAGTGTATTAAGACCACATACCTAGTCTCACAATCTATACTTTTGGTTTGGTGTTTCTGTGTTCCTTTCATATCTTTGTTCAACAAGATTCTGATACCTTGCTTCAGAATAAACTTGAACATAAAAAGAAATGCATCACTATAGCTTGATAATATATCTCAGCTACAGCTAAAGGAAAAGCACAAGTGAGTGGCTAATATGGAATTAAATAATATTTCTCTTAGGTGCTTCTTTATAGGTCCACAAATATATGAGAACAAAGTTGGTGGGAGCTTTAGTGCACATCAAAGGAAAGGTAGAAAAGAAGACAGAAAGTGGAGAATGTTATATATAATTCATACTAGTCAAAATATATAATTAACTTGCGTATTATAAACAGTTAAATACAACAAACACTTGCTTAGTCCTAAAACAGTCTCAGACCAAATACTTTTAGACTACTAGTGTACTACTAAGTTAATTCACTTACATGTTTTGTTGGGAAGAATTACTTCTAACTACTTCTCAGAAGGGGATTGTACACCATAAAAGTAAAATCAAATATCAGTTCCAAACTCAGAAACGAGATTCAGCATACCCAAGAATTTCTTGAAATCTTGGTTCATGAGAATTTAGTGGAAGTAAACGGGTGTTTGAACAGTCCACCAGGATTTTAATTTTACAATTATTCAAAATATATCGCTAGATAAAAATCAAAATCCACAGGATATGCAATTGAGGTATCTAATCTAGCAGACAAGCACAGTACAGTGACTACAGATATTGATTGAAAAAGTAGCAACTACCAACCACCCAATGTTTTGTTTAATCAAAAGATTAGTGCAACAAGGCTGACATGACAAACAGATACTCCTTCAAAAATCCTATTTGCCGAGTCATCAAAGGCATCAAATCACAATAAAACAACCGACATAATTTCATAGAGGCATGAAAAGAAAAGGTTTGCATCAGTAGAACATGCAATTGTCTATTAAGAATTACCGGACATCTATATAGAGCCCACTATGTTGTACAATACAAATGCCGAGCTGCTATGAAATCACTCTACATCCAAAAATAATTTTAGTCGTAGATTAGATGATATTAACATTAACACCAGTCTACACTCTACAGTAATGTGAAACAAGGTTTGACTAAATATAAAGTCCTACAGCATGAAATAAAAGAATAGTAATATGATAGTGACATTAAAACATAGCTGAACTATGTGAAACTGATTTTAGTAACATGTGTATTTTCTTTATGTTTTCCCTCTTTTGGACCTTGTTTTGTTTATCTAAGATTGGGAGATAGAGTTATTCCAAGGATTTCACTAATAAGCTGTCCAAAAGGTGAAGAACACGCTCCACGCATTACGTTGATGCTTACAATGAAGTCTGGTAACATGATTGATGCCTAGACCATCTTGTGAAATTATCTATCTAGCTAGGCTGCTCATGTTTTTGTCTGCTCACCAGTAAAATAAACCCTGCCGAGTCTTTTGGACCAAGTAATCACCATCAGCCATTTTCCATCACTCAAGTTGAACTCTACCAAATGCATTGTTTGATCTCATGCTGCTTACAGAGGCACAAAGTTTTATTCCCCCCAAGCTACGAAACACAGTACAGCTCTGTAACTTCAAAATGAAAAATGATTCATAAAATATTAATTCTTTTCCATCTTTCTATAGATCCCACTCTTAAGAGTTTTCAATGTTTACAAACCCAATATAGCTAATTAATCGTTTCACTTCGAATGATATAATTCAGTATGACACAGGTAGATACCTCTAATTTCAATTATAAAGCATTTTATTAATTAGTATCTTGAGAAACAGACAAAGACAAACATTTATAACTGGGAAAAACAGCTTTCAAGATATGAGACCAAATGAACATATAAAGGGTCAGACCTATGGCACCAATTTTCAGTTGACAACCTTGACTTTTGTAACAGTCAATTCTGTTACAAAAACAGAAAGGACAAGTCTAACTATATTGCCAGAGCTGATATTCTTAATGTCAGAGTACTTTGCTCTGTTGACAACATCTCTAGCGATATAAATTCTTAGCTATATATTCCTCATCCATCCAAGGAACCAATTTCAAGTTAATCTTTTCCTCAATAAAAAAGCAACCATAAACTGGATATTTGTTTTAAGTATAAAGCAGAGAGTCCTGCACATCATCGAGCATCAACTAGAATTTTTTACTACAAATTTGCAATTTAACACTCCAGAAAATTGTATTATTTTCATGTATTAGAATGGGAAATGGCAATTCCATTTAATCATTCATTTAATTGGACAAATGCAGCTTGAATCTACAGAACAATATGGTGCATAAATGCATTCACAAATGAGTAATGAACAAAGCTCACGTAGTCATCAGGGTAATACTGAGACAAAAGCGACATCTGATGGCCTGAAGCTACATTATATTGAATACGATCATCGATACAAGTGGGCATAGTGAATGTGATCTGGGGTTACTATAGGTAGCTATCATTGTAAAACATGATGTGAGGAATCTAACTAAAAATGTTCAAATTATGTCCAACTGAAACCAAAGGGCCGAACGTCTAACTGAATTCCTCAGCCTAATACCATGGGATAGGCCAAAAAATTATCACATCTCATTGTCATATCATGAATCTTAGCATGCATTATTCAAACATATATGACTGCAAATTAATTATGCAGAAGGCAGAAATGCTACGCGAACATCAGGCTTGCATTATATCAGCAAAAGACTACGCAAGTCTCATTTGGTGAATCCCATTGAAATCTACCTTTGGATGAAATTGCTATCCCATAAATCCAGTGCTGCTTCTCAAACTGTCTTTCATCTTCCTAAGTAGACAGAAAGAAAATACTCTTATAGAAAGTTGATGCCTAGCTATGTAAATGATACTAATTATGTCTCTTTTGCAGCTTTTTTGTTAGCAGAACCAATGGATTCTGCTCCAAAAGCACCAACAGATAAATGAGTTAATTAATTGAAATCAGCTTAGAAAAAAATAACAATTAAAGGGTATCGTATATTATATCAAACACCATACCTACATCGTCATGAATCCCACTTTCATAATTATGTTTAACACTGTTTAGAAGTGTATAACATTTGCCAAACATATGAATGAGAGAGATGGGTACGCGCCAGTACCAATTGCGATATTTGTCAAATTCGAATTTATGTATTTCTGGGTGGGAGGGTGGAAGCAGCGTTGATCTTCAGCTTGTATTGGCACCGTAGAACTCGGCGGGTCTTGTAACTAATAAAAAAAATTCATGCAATGTGTTTTTGCCGGTAAGAAATAACATGTACACATTTTAGAAACGGAGCGAAAATTTATAATAATAATATTTCCTTTTAATTTGAAATAAATTCATTGCAATATGCCTTGTAATCTACACAACGAATATATGTTAAAAAAAATTACAGCCATATTTATGTATGTATGGTCTTCTACGCCACGTGTGATATTTACGTTGTTATTTGATAATTCGTGCTTTAAAATTTATGTATACAAATTTTAAAAATAATATATTTGAACGAATATTTATAATAATAATAATATTTATCTAAATTGTTTAGAAAAGGCATTGCAATATATCTAAATTGTGCTTATTTGCGATTGGAATGTATTGAACCATTATTTATTTTTTACTATTTTCGATTGAAATTTAACATTCTTATCCAAGATTTCATGTCAAAAATCTTATGAGTAGTTTTTTTTTATTATTGAGCCATGAGGGTATTGGGTGAGGGAGAGTATGGAATAACTCATTCCAACTCGAATAGAATGAATCATTCCAATCAGCATTCCATTCCTTCAATCCAAACGCATCATAAGAGTCTTGTCATGTATTGCAATAAATTTACATTGAATTATAATTGTGAAGTTTTTTGATACATGGGATTGACAGGAAATATAAGAATTCTCACTTGTTACATATCTCTCCATAAAAATTAGGAACAATTACATATTCTATTACATTTTTATAAATAATTATAACAATAGTTCACTCATAAAATATTTATACAATTAATACATTTTTATATTTATATACAATATTAGTGCAATTAGAAATTCTTAATTTAGGGAATTAGTATGCAATTAGAATTCTTTAATTTAGGGGATTAATATTGATTTACTTATTAAATTAAGTAATTAATAAGTAAATTATATAACACACCTTCTCTTTCCTTAATAAAAATCACGCTTCCTTCGTCTTTGTCAGTCTTCTCCTCCTCCACCATTAACAGTTCCAACTTGGTAACGCCATCCTCCGCCCTCCTCCACCATTAACGCCCTCCTCCTCCGCCCTCCTCCACCGTCCTCCTCCACCATTAACGTTAACGCCATCCTCCACCATTAACTTAGACAGTCCCCATCCTCCGTCCTCCTCCACCATTAACGTTAACGCCATCCTCCACCATTAACCTAGACAGTCCCCATCCTCCGCCCTCCTCCACCATTAACGCCATCCTCCACCATTAACCTAGACAGTCCCAACTTGTTAACGCCATCCTCCACCTACGATTTTTTCATAAAGATGCGATTCTTTGCGATTATTTTATAAATACATATTGGTAGCCAAACATTCATACCAAGTAATCAATTCAGGTGTTATTAGGTTTCTAATTTATTTTAAAAAATCTATTATATATTTTTTATTTAATAGTGCAGTTGGTAGCTAACACTTTATACAAATGTAACAAATTCAGTTTTATTAAAAAATATATATTGTAGATTTTTTTTAATAATGCAGTTAGTAATAAACCTTATATACTGAAAAGTAATTAATTCAGCTTTTATTGAGTTCTAAATTAATTATAAAAAATCTATTATAGATTTTTTTTTTTTCATAATCTTATTTAATATTTATTCACATAACTGACAATCAAAAAGTCGACTGCCAATGAACTTAAACTCCATCAAATTAAATTTTGACCATTTGTAAAGAGGTTTTCTGATGGATTTTTTCTTGATCTTATTTTGGAATCATTTTTTTTTTTTAAGGAATAATGCTACATTTTGGGCCTTAAACGTGAAAGTAAATAGGCCACCTTTACTCAAGCATAGTGGATGTTTAAGAAGAAAATGAAGTTACAACCAAGTCAATTTTGCTTATTGGGTAGAATGAAGTCCACCATAGCTTTCTTGTGTATTAGGCATTACCAAACTTTCAAACAAACAATAGTCTTCACCTGAAAATAGGCCGAGGCCTTACAGGCCTCGTCAAGCTCCAAGTTCAAGCATGGGTAATTTATTTGGGTACGGGCTGTTGGAAAATGCATTTCACTACCTTACCCTCTTACCCTAGTTTTATAATTTTGAGTCCTTTACATAAGTATACAACAAATAAAAAATAATTATAAAAAAAGTGCATCAACTAAATAATTATATTAACAGTGCAATAATGTATAATAATATCAACAATAGTGCAAAACACATCATTGTATCCAATCCAACAAAAATACAAATCCCTTAATTCAAGGAGAAAACTACTCCACTTAATTTGACAGTTACCAAAATAACCAAAAAAAATCAAAAATCACGTCTCAAATTTACGCTCAAAAATCACGTCGCCAATTTTCGAATCTGACGAAGAACAAAAAAGGAAACTTCATAGATCATTGTAATCTATAACAAAGGAGCAATCGAGAAGAAGCATAATCAGTAATAGACCTCAGAGAAGAAGTCGTAGCCGCGCTTGATGGCGGTGTCGCCGACGAGTGCAATTAGGAGGCGGCGGGTTTCTTCGTTGGCTTGCCGGAAGTTTTGGGCGGCGAGGTGGGTTTGCAGGAGGTCGAAGGTGGTGGTGGGTTGGGAGGTGGAAGGAGTGGTGGAGGTGGTGGAGGAGAGAAAGAATGGGATGGTGGGGTTGTTGGTTAAGGAATTTGATTGGGTAGATTTGGGTGAGGTTAGCCAAACCTTCAAGCAGTGGGTAGCCAAACCTTCATACCAAAAAATGCTTAATTCGGTTTTATTAAGTTACCAATTTATTTTGAATGTGATGCGGTTGGTAATAAACCTTGGCAAGTGGTTGGTTGCCAAACTTTCAAACCAAGGTAACGATTCATACTCAGTGTGGAGGTAGATTGGTTACCTTGTTATAAAGGTTTGGTTATTTTGGTATAAAAAATTTGGCAACCAACTACTTGGCGGTTTGGCTACCAAACTACATCACATTCAAAATAAATTGTAACCTAATAACATTGAATTGAATTCGTTAAGTATATAATATTTGACTACCAACTGCACTTTAAAAAAATTATCAAACAAAGCCTGCCTTTTAATCAAGGTAATCAATGTTGTAGCTCAAGACCCAGCACATCTTACTTCATCAACATTTCCTCTGCTCGGGCATGGCCTCCTTGGCCTGCTTGAAGTAATTGAGCAACAAAGAGAGCGATGAAAGTCCGGTGAGGTCGAAAGCTCCGAAGCTAAGGAATTCGGTGACGACAAAGTTGATGGGGGTGGAGTTATAAAGATGAGGGATGGTTATGGAAAGGAGTTCGGCTGAGCCGAATAGAATGGAGGAGAGAGAAAGTGCTAAATTGCAACTTATTAAAATACTCAATTAAATTAAATTAAAGGGATAAGAATGCACTAATTTTGTAAATAAAAAATTACATATTCCCTAGTTTGTAAATATTTTATGAGTGCACTATTGATATAATTATTTTTAAAAATGTATTAGAAAATGTAATTGTCCCTATAATTTTCCAGTGGCCCTGGCCCAAATAAATTAACCATGCTTGAACTTGGAGCTTGACGAGGTCTGTAAGGCCAGGGCCTTCTTTCAGATAGATAAAGCCTGTTTGAAGGTTGGTAATGCATAATAGACAAGAAATTTATGGTGTACTTCATTCTATCCAGTAAGAAAAGTTAACTTGGTTCTAGGCCCAATAAGCAAAGTTGACTTGGTTCTAGGTGCCTATTTACCTCCAAACTTTAATTACCAATTTTGATTTAGTTAATTAAAATTAAAAATAATTATAACTTATATATCAGTGACTATAATTTAATTAATTTTTAAAACTAAAAGTCACAATATATATATAACCAAACACGGGTTTATTTTCTTTATATGTTTCATAAAGTTTTGATGACTTTAATAATGCATTACGATAGTATTATACCACTTATATATATATATGATAAGCCATTACGGTTTTACCGAAACTAATATATTTTTAATTTAGAATACAAAATTATTAGGAGTATTATATAACTTTAGTTAATATAATGATAAATAATGTAAATTTGTTATAAGTCCTAATAATTATAAATTTTATTATTTTAATTCTAAATAAATTATATCAATTTCAATTCAAGATTATCTCGATTTAACTCTCAAAAAATCATTCAACATCAGATGCTAGGAAAATAATATACATGTCGACAAATATTAAACGAAATTGGAGTGCGACCAACCTAAAATTGTATGTAATAAAATAAAATAAATTAAAGGCACTTCTTAATTTCAACATATCTCATTTATGCAATCATAATTTTAATTTCAACACATCTCATGTTTTACCAGTACAGTCACTGCTTTGAGATAGATATTACACTATTAAGAAAGATGAAAAATAATAATTTCATAATTTAGATGGATACATTACCAGTGTTCATTAAGAAGGAAAAACGAAAAATGAAAAATAAAAAGAAAAAGATGCAATTTATTTTAAAGATGCACTTTTGGAGTACACTGGCACCAGTGTAGTGCAACATGATCAACTTCTGGTAGGCCTAGTCCCAGTCAAACTCCCAGTGATGGGTGCTGTCGGAGGAGTTGATGGTGTTACCGTCAGGACCTACAAAATCATAGGGCGAATCCTCAGGAAACTCAGGCGGCAACGATCTCCAGTGCAAATGTGGTTCCCAATCTGCCTCTCTGAGAATTGTCAATATCTCCTCCACCACAATATTGCTCCCCACAGGCGAAAAATGTATCCCATCCCTGGAGAAAGGAAAGGAATTGGAATATCAACTCATTCTGAAATACTCCATAGTTTTAGTAATGACTTTTAGAATAATTTTATTTTTATAGAAAGCAGACTTACGTAAAGCAAGTATTCAACCAATCATTTTGCCTCTGAATTGCATTCCAAAGATCAACAACCTTCACCCCCAACTCCCGGCACATCTCAATAAGAGCTTCAGAATACATTTGCCTCGTCTTGTTTGAACGTTTCATTCGTTCAACTCTTTGACTGAGTTGGTTGGGGTGGGGGAGCAAAAATTCAAAAATGGAGATTTTTAGAATCAAAATTTTCAAGAAAGTAAATAAAACGTACAAAATAAAATATATACAACATGATCTAATCACCCAATTTGTGCTTCATTCATAGGAGGACAACTAAGGAAGATTACTCGCGTCTTCTCCGACAAACTCTGTTTAATTAATTACAGAAGATGTATGTTTGTGTTAGAACATAACATGCCAAGTAATTTAGTATAATATGTTCTGCATGATCAAGAAGAATTACCTTGAGATAAATAGCAATTGTTCTCATGTTTTCAGTATATTCAGGAAGAGGTACGTGAGGACCCAGACCAGATGGATGAGGAAACACTGAATCGTTACCACCGAAATATACTATTACTAGACTAGGCTGTACAGCTGCATCCTGTATTCATATACAATGTAAAATGCAGTCAGTATAATTAAACAATTTCAATATATATATATATATATATATATATATATATATATATAATGATTATAATTAAAGAGTATTTTAGGGAGGGAGGGATCATTTGCTTGAAATAAAACCTTTGGGAAAACTTCTTCCAGAACTTGGAGGGCGCGCCTTGAATTCCAACCACCGTATCCTCGCAGAACTATATCGGCCTAAGACATGCAGTTGAAACCCAAATACAGTAAACAACTAATAAAACTGTTCATCATCCCAATATACTTGTAAAAAAAACAACCACAACAATTAATTTCGAAGTGATACAGGGAGGGAGGGAGGGAGAGAAAATACTTTACGAGCGTAGATTTCACCAAGAGTAGCACCCCAACCGCTTCTGCCGAAGGTGAACTGGACAATGGATGATCCGAATAGAACGAACTGCGGCCTGCTCGGTCCCACCATTCTCTCTCCTTCAACGACTTCCTCTGTGTCTGAGTTTATGAATTGCACTTGACGTGTGAAAGAAAAAACCTCTTATTTATAGTGTTTTTTTGAGTGAGGCATAAAGGTAATTTTGAAAATCAATGGTTAGAATTGTTTCAATTTAAATTTAAAGGTCGGGATGAAGATAAAAGGAATTCACTCGGATTGCTCAAGAAAATAATTCAGCCCATGCACAATTTGCTTCTTCCAAACTTAAAATTTGGCCCTTCGAAAATTTGACTAAGAGTATCTCCAAAAACTTTTTCAATCACTCCGATAGATAAGCTACATTTGAAAAATTATGTCTAACAGTCTCTTCAACTTTAGTCATTAAATTTACAACCTTCTTCTCACTCTTCAAATCTACAATTAAAGACTAAAAATATTTATTATGTTTGATGGGTTTGATGTGCAATTTCGTTGAATTGAAGAGGCGATAAAGATATGAAATATGAAAGTAATAAATAATCTTTCTTTAAATTGTCGCATTCTGAGTTAAAAAATAATTATAAATATAAATATTTGTAAAATTTTACACATTTACATATTTCTTCTATGTTAAAAATCAAATTTAATCAATAATTTTAAAATACATATATTTTAATGAATAAATAATTATGAAAAAAATTGACATTTGCCACTTGATTATGATGTTATGCATAGTTAAAATCTTTCTTACCTTATTTGATTTGCAATTTGAATTAAATCACATGTGGGCGGCCTTTTATTTAGCATCACTGGCTTGTAGTATTTTCAGCATATTCCAAAAAAATCACGTGGGCGGTGGGCTAATCAAGCTTAATATTCATATCATATGACAAGTGGGCAGTATGCATGGCAAGGATATTAAGTTGATCCATATAGTACTTATCATGTGGGCCGCCTTTTCTTACCATATTACATAATTACCCCCCACCCACGTTTTCCACATGTTCATACTGTATTGTGCATGTGATGTTGAGCAGTAATGAGGGGACCTTAATAAAACAGAAAAAGATGACGAGAGCAGATCTCTGTACCCATTTTTTCTGTTTCTTTGTGTTTTTTCATTTAAATTTTGATATTTAAATTTTTATTTAATACTAACTAATTTTAAAATTAAATAAGTGACTAAGTGTCAAAATTTAAATGAAAGAATACAAAAAATAAAAAAAATAAGAACAAATGATCTGCTCTCATGCTCTCGGAAGATACCTTAATTAATAGTACAACATTAACGTACATTTTCTGATTTAAACTGTTGCCAAAAAAGATTCATGTTGGGCCATGATTCTTTAATTATTGGGCCAGATCTATTGGGCTCCTTCCTTATATTACATTCCGCATGTCTTAATTGTATTGGGTTTCTCATTTGGACCGGTCCACTATGTAAATTACAACTTAACCCATCTTTGTGGGACATCATTCTGAAAAATAACAGTTGATTTGTTATCTGCTGCTTCTGCGTGGCGTTAATGAGGATGAGGCTGGATGATCGGCGATGTGAAACGATGGCGATGTAGATAGTGGGTGAAATTATGAAACTTTCAATTTGAGATAGTAGGGGCTTGGGTGTGATGAACCCCAAAATAGGTCCATTCCATCCAACCTATTACGAGTCGCCAAATCGTAGTCTGAAAAACTATAATAACTTTATTCTGACATTGTCGTCTGAAATCTGACAACACATATCTTGTGAGTTTGGATCTGAATATATACCAAATGTGACATGTATCGTGAGTGAATGAAAGACCTCACAAAGGACACCTTACATAAATGTATAGTCAAAACATTTTTAGAAACTAAAATCTTTGGGAAGTCTTTCGAGAAGCCTTCGTACGTGGGGCCAGAACGTGCTTACAGGTTATGATAGATATTATATACTACGGAATTATCCTTGGTTGACCTAATAGATTCCCCAAAAAAAAATGAGAAGATTCTTATCGTATTCTTCCCAGATGGTGAGTCTTCTTCGATTTATCATTATCTCCATTTGTCTCAAATTGAGAATTATCTTCAAACAAACACCAAGATTATATATAGGTAGTCTTCAGTAAATATCTTCGTGAGTGTATGAAAGACAACCCCTGTCTTATGATGACACGAGGTTGTATGTCGTTAGACATCTTGTATAATAATGTAAAAAAACACCTTCCAACGTTGGGTTCGTGTAAAGACCATGACTTATTATTAATGAAATTTAATTTCCTCTATTTATTATTTTGAAATAGTAAGGGTTGATTTGATTAATGTGGATAGTTAGGAGTAAAATACGCAAATATTTCAAAATAAGCAAGTGGTTATAAAATATTCATTGTTGTTAGGGAATATTCGTTTGGTGCGTGGAATATTCTTCTTTATCGGGAGAATATTAAATGCAATGCATAGCAGATCTTTTATGGGGCCCATAACTGAAAGCGATTGGATGAAGAAAGCAGCAAATATAAGTTGTTTAAAAATAACAGTAGTAGTTATTCATCATTAATCTTGTTAAAATACTTTCGGTTGGTTAAAACATAGTAGCGCGCGGTATTGCACCAATTAATTAATTCTTACGTAAGAAAGGCACTTCTTTCGATAATAAATTACGATAATTCTTTGCTTCGATTATTTTATTGATTTAATAATTCTTTGCGTTGATATTTTATATTCTTTGTTGTTTGATAATTGTTATTACACAAGTATTTTTTTATTATCGAAGCGATAATTCATATTATCTGAATAATATTATTAGATAACATTATTGGCGATGTCTGTAAAGTTACATCTGAGGAGAGGTTTGACCACAATTGCACATGTAATAAGAAGAAATTCTTATTGGAAAGCACTCTTCACAAGGAGCGGCACAGTTCTTGATCTTGTGATTCTGTAATATTATTTGTGAATAATTAATTATTGATTTATATGATGAGGAAAATATTGATTTTATGTGGATATAGATGAAGAAAATTTTTAAAATGACAATTGTTGAAAATTAATATTTTATCTTTTTACGATAAAATAATTCATTTAAATATATTATTTTAGTAATATAATAATGGTGATATTTTTTACAACGAATGTGGGATATATGAGTATCTGAGGAGGAAGAGTATTTTTTTTTGCAATAAATGTTTAAAACATGTTAAACATGTCGGTTGGACCCCATTTATTATTTGAAATTTGATTATAAGCACAATAAAATCGTCCAGTTTGTGGATTTGGTCAATTTTTGTTTGGAATTTGGAAAAACTTTCTTCAAAGAAAGTTGTAGAGAATTGAATTTCCTATAAAAATCGTGAGTTTGAATTTTCCGACAAAAGGGCTATTTATTGTGAATTATTGAAGTTTTGGAGTTAAAATAATTGATTTTGGAAGTTTTAATTGTTTAAAATAACAAAAACGTTTTTGTGGTTGGTTGGTGGGCACATGTGTTTGCAAAATATGCTTTGATCGAATTTCCAAGTTTGCGTATGATTTATATAAATTTATTAATATTTTATTAAATTTTTTTGCTTTGGTGTTTTAAGTAATTTCCTATAAATAGGGTCTTGGGTTAGAATTGAAAATCACACCGTAAACCTGAAGTTTTCTCTCTCTATATTATCGAGCTTATTCTTGTGAGTATTTTGAGTATTCTTTATCTGGTCTGAAGTTCAAGTCATAAATTTATATCCTGGTGTTTAAATTTAAAAATCTTGATCTTTCGAGGTAAGGGATATTATTTTTTTTTCGTAATGATATTATTTCTTCAATATCATTATGTTGAAATATTGATCTGAAGTTTTTATCAAATTTGGAACTTTTGGTGTCGGAGTTACTATTCACGTATCTGACCTTATTCACGTATCTGATCTTATTCACTTAATCTGCAAGACTATTCATCGAAAAATAAAAAATTTTCTTTTCGTCCAAAATATCTATTCGGATACTAGCTTTGATTGTATCCATCTTTTGATCATTCTTGAATTTTACACCTATGATTATTTTTGAGGTATTTTTGGGCGTGGATAAAATAAAAGTACGAATCCTTAATCCTTAATCCTTGTCATTTTGTTTCAACTGGATTCGTTTCTTTAAAAATATTTTCATCATCCTCGGTCTTAAATGATGATATTATTGAATATCTTTGGCTGTAGTCAAAGATGAATGATTTCGATGAATATCTTTGGCCGTAGTCTGAAAGATGAGCAGTGTTTAGATGAACATGACCAGTGATGAATATCTTTGGCACAGGTGCAAAGATGAATATTTGATTCGGATATATATTGATTGATATTACGGGGACAAAAGATAGGCGATGAACTTTTAAATTCATACATAGAAGATAATTGTTTTGCATCTCTACTTAACTCTTCTAATGAATTATTATTTCATTGCGAATATTGATTTAAAAACTTGTTGTCTATTGTATTCTATTAGATTTTTCCTGTTGAAGACTAACGATAATTTGTTGTACATTATCTTAGTCATAATATTCTTCTTGGGCTAGTTGAGCTCACCCTTTTCCTTGTTGTTCCATTTTTCTTCTTAGGAGGCGAGAATGTAGCGAGTCTTGGTGGGTGTATGAAATGAAGGTTACAGAGAGAGTTGTTTAGTAGTCCTCACCATTTTTGTAAAATAATGTATCAATAATTATGATGGGGATTTATTTGCGTGTGGATATTATCTAGATGGCAATATCGTATTTTTAAACTCACGATTTATATGTTGTAATAATAAAGTTGTAGTTGTTTACGTACCATGTATTGTGACTCGGAATGGATGATGTATACCTATTTTGGGGCGTCACATTAGCCTCTCCTATATGATTCACCAAATATAACTACTAAAAGATGTATCTGACACTTACACTTGTTTCTTTGTTTAGGAGAACTCCACGACTAGAGACCACCGATTACATTCCTTGTTACCCCAGCTTCGACCCAAATTTACACTTTTATTACACGAAAGGAATTGTGAAGCAAAGGGTGAAACACAACTAGCTTCGATAAAGAATATCATGACTAAAGATAATTAAAATATCAATAGCCTTCATCAATAACAAATCGAGATTTAGAAACATATGGTAGATGATAAAATTTTCAACCATAGTTGCGGTGAACGAAGCGATCCATTAGAAGAGTCAAATAGGCAATACGATCTATTATCTTCTCCATGTTAAAAGTCCACCAATAATGTTTTATCCTGTAACATCAATCAATAGTTCCTTTCCACAATTATATGAATATCTCATAATCATAATTGTAATTCTAAATTCGCTTCGTACCGGGATGAATATAATTTTCATCACATGTCTTTACGAAACATCAAAGATCATGGTTATACCAAATCACGATTCTGCTCATAATCATACTAATAAATTCATCTTTTACTACTGACCAAAGATATTCATCCATAGTTCATCTTCGCACCATTGGCGAAAGATATTCAACAACGAGTCATCTTTACACTACGGGACAAAGATATTCATCAACGATTAATCTTTGCCTTCTGAGGCCGAAAGATATTCCTCAATAGTTCATATTTTGCTTTCTGACAGTGCCAAATATATTAATATCTCAAAGAAATATATAATCATTTCGAAATCTATATAAACCATAATTATAACCATGTTGAACAATTCACCTTTGCGCACTTAAGCTAAAAATATTCAATTATAAATTGATGGTCAACGATCATACTAGTCACAATTCATCTTTGCACTTCTTGGTCAAAGAGAACCTATAATCGTGATCATACCAATAATCTACCCATCTTTACACTCAAGTCAAAGAGAAATTTCTTCACGGGATTATAAAAATGTTATATATGATAATAAAAACAATATCATCAAAACATGGATTTAATTTCAAGAGTAAGATTCATAAATCAACGATAATTTAGTCAGAAAAAGAAACTAATTTTGTTGTGAATAGTACTCGTGAATAGTAACTCGTGAATAGTAACTCATGAATAGTAACTCGTGAATAGTAACTCATGAATAATAACTCGTGAATAGTACTCGTATTCGTATATACATAATCTGCGTATATAAAAATGTTATATCGTGAATAATTATCAGTATCGTGAATAATAGTGTCGATATCGTGAATAGTCTTATATCGTGAATAAGAACCCCGACACAAAAAAGTAGAACTTCCACAATAAAATCCATACCAATATTTTGGTATAATGATATTGAAAGAATAACATCATTCTGAAAAAAAACATCCTTCTGATCCTTTACTATCCCTTACCTCAAAAGAAGCGGACCTTACATTGGATATCGGATGTAATGACTGAAGGAAACTTGCAGCGATGAATATCAACTCACCAAGTATCTAAATACTCATAAAATACACTCAATAATTAAGAGAGAAAAAGAGAGAAAACTTATGTTTACGGTGTGATTTTCAATTCTAACTTAGCCCTCTATTTATAGGAAAATTTTAGCAGACTTGACTTGACTGTGACTGACGATGGCTTTACTGCTACTATTCCCACCCACCACATTTGAAATAAAATTCAGCACATTTCTTCACCAACCACAAGTGGGGCCCACTCAATTCTAGAATTTTCCACCAAAATGCTAAATTCGGATACTTGAACAATTTACTGAACCATTCACCTCTTAAAATTCATAACAAATCATACGTTCATTTTTAACGGTTCAAAATTTGTGGACATATACTCAACTTATATATGTATAACATATCCAAAAATTACAACGATCCAACGGTCAGATTAAAAATTATAACTCACGCAATATATCTCAAAAACACTGGTTTAATTTTTAATACCTTCATTCCGACAAAAATACTGATAAAATACCTCAATATTAATTCCTTCATTTATAACCACATAAATAAATCCATCATTTATATCCACATTGTGACGCCCCCAAAATAGGTATACATCACCCAACCCATTCTGAGTCGCCAAATACATGATACGAAATAACTACAACTTTATTAATACATTTGTGCGTGCAAAAATACGACAACATATATATCTTGTGAGTTTAAATACAAATATTACCATCTAGACAATATTCACACGCAAATAAATCCCCATCATAATTATTGATACATTATTTTATAAAAATGGTGAGGACTATTAAACAACTCTCTCTAACCTTCCGTTCCATACCCCTCTACTAGTACTTTCATTTACATTCTCGCCTCTGAGAAGAAAAATGGAACAACAAGGAAAAGGGTGAGCTCAACTAGCCTAGTAAAGAATATTATGACTAAGATAATATACAACAAATTATCGTTAGTCTTCAACAGGAGAAAAATCTAATGGAATACAATAGACAACAAGTTTTAAATCAATATTCGCGATGAAATAATAATTCATTAGAAGAGTTAAGTAGAGAATGCAAACTACTATCTTACATGTATGAATTTAAAAGTTCATCGTCTATCTTTTATCCTGTAACATCAATCAATATAAATCTGAATCAAATATTCATCTTTGCACTACAGGGCCAAAGATATTCATCGATTAATCGTGTTCATCTAAACACTGTTCATCTTTGCACTACTGGGCCAAAGATATTCATCGAAATCATTCATCTTTACACTACAGGCCAAAGATATTCAATAATATCATCATTTAAGACCGAGGATGATGAAAAATATTTTTAAAAGAAACGAATCCAAAGGAAACAAAATGACAAGGATTAAGGATTAAGGATTAAATACTTTGTTTTATCCATGTCCAAAAATACCTCAAAAAATAATCATAGTGGTGTAAAATTCAAGAATGATCAAAACATGGATACAATCAAAGCTAGTATCCGAATAGATATTTTGACGAAAAGGAAAATTTTATTTTTCGATGAATAATGTCGTATTAAAGTGAATAGAATCAGTATCGTGAATAGTCTTGATATCGTGAATAAGTAACTCCCATAACTAAAAGTTCCAAATTTGATTAAAAGTTCGGATCGATACTTGACATAATGATATTAGAATAAATAATATCATTAAAACAAATAATATCCCTACCTCGAAGATCGGTACTTTGAAATTTGAAACAGAATATAAAGCTATGACTTGAACTTGCATAGTATAGCAATACTCAAAGTATACTCAAAATACTCACAAGAAAACGCCGATAATATAGAGAGAAAACTTGAGTTTACGGTGTGATTTTCAATTCTAACCTAAGCACCCTATTTATAGGAAATTGCTTAGAACACAAAAAAAAAAATTTAATATAATATATTATTAATGTGAGACCCCAGTTTTATCAATAAATATTTAAATTTTGTCGAAATAATTTTTTAATATTATGGTGTGAATTTAAGATAATATTATAGTTGTGGGTAGTATTTATAAATTTTGCAAAGTATGCAAGTTGTTATAAAATATTAGTTTGGTTGGGAATATTCTTTTTATCGGGGAATATTAAATACGACACTCAATCATTAGTGGACCCCACAACGAAAGTATTGTTGTAGTTAAAAAGCGACAAAATTATCTTTACTATAAAATAACTAGCGGAGGTGTTACTGTTAAAACTATTGAACTACCCGGTAGTAAAAAAGTACGATGTCGTGTAGTTGTATAGTAGACGCGATATTGATTATTGATCTTTACGTGAGAAGTCACTCACCTATGCTTTCAATTATTCTTTATAGTAATTCTTTGCATCATATCTCTTATATTATTGATTCAATTATTGTCACGGATCATCATACATATAATATGTTATAGTATTAAATCAATAATTGAGGCGACAAGTTATAAATGATTAATAATTGTTGAAAGATTAAATATATGTTGATTAAAAATAAAATGATTTGTGGTAATATTTATTCAATCCTTGATGTATATAAAGAGTACATTATGAGACATTTGTGGTAAGTTTGATTATTTTATGGGGGCCCATATGTCATCATCTAAGAGTCTCTTCGTCGATAAATAATTACTTTTATCGATAGTAATTACCTTTGTGAATAGTAATTATCTTCGTCGATAGTAATTACCTTCCGTCGATAGTAATTACCTTTGTGAATAGTAATTATCTTCGTCGATAAGTAATTACCTTCGTCAATAGTAATTACCTTTGTGAATAGTAATTACCTTCATCAATAGTAATTACCTTTACCGAGCGTCGAACCACTTGTCGTTTCACATTCTGAAAATCGAACCACTTGTCGTTTCACATTCGAGCGTCGAACCACTTGTCGTTTCACATTACAAAGGCGATCGAACCACTTTTCTTTTCACATCACCGGTCGTCGAGCCACTTGCCTTTTCACATGGCGGTCTTAAGCTAAAATCTTCTATAAATAGAGGCTAGTGCTTCATTATTTTTCACGAATTCACCAAAACTCAGAGAGAGAAACTATAGAGAGAAAGAAAAAAAGTATTCTCTTACTTCACCTTGCGCGATATTCGATTCTTCTAAGGTAGAGAATATTATTTGTTGTACCCGTAAAGGGTGTTATTCTTTCTTATTCATGAAGAGAATCGTTGTTATTTCAGGTTCTTCTAAGGTAGGTAATATTATTTGTTGTACCGTAAGAGTGTTATTCTTTCTTATTCATGAAGTGAACTGTTGTTATTCCATTGCTTATTATTACTCGTGGAATAACCTATATACGTGGTTTACCTATACTTGGTGACATTCTTCTATTATTCTGGAACATCCTCATGCGTGTGTTTTACACCTGGACTGGTTCCGCTTTTATTATTATTATTCTTTGGAACATCCTGCATGCATGTGTTTTACACCGGACACTGATTCCGCCTTTATCATTCTGTTGGAATATCCTATCGTGTGTTTTACAGGACTGGTTCCGTCTTTATCATTCTGTTGGAATATCCTATCATGTGTTTTTACACCGGATCTAGTTCCATCTTTATTATTACATTGGAACATCCATCGGTGTTGTAAATTTCATCCGACACAGTTCCGTTATTATTATTACATTGGAATAACATTACATCACTGAAAGTCCGCATGCGTGGTGATTTCTTTTGTTATTCCATTCTTTATTATACCCAAATGGTTAAAACTTTGACTTCTATACTCCATGAAATTAGTAGAATATCCTTGATATTTCGTTTCATCCAAAGATATCTTTCATGGAAATATTCTTGATCATTCTTGAATTTTACTCTACAAAAAAAGTATCATTTTGACAATTTGGGCGTTAATAATTCTGGATAAAATAATTCTTGAACTTGTTTTATTGAATTATTATGTCATTATCATCATCCTCATGTTATATTATGTTATCTTGACTTCGTGTATAGATGAACTTAGTATGATTATGACCGGGGATCATTCGGTATAATCATGGCTTGTTATAAATGATGTGATAAAAGTCCTCGGTGGCTTTGTAATGCGATGATGGATAGTTTTGGTATGATTACGACCAGTGTGATTCGGTATAGTCATGACCATTGATAATTTGATGAATATCCTTGGTAGTAGTGCGGGGGTGATTCGATGATGTGGATTATTTATTAAAGTTTGAGTCTCATTTATATGATGATGAAAAAACCTTTTAAAACCTAAAAGATAGTAGACTTTATTCTCTACTTGACTCTTTTTAATGGATTTCTTATTCCTGCCGCAGCTTAAACCGGTTGTCTATTGTATTTTATCGGTTTAACAACGTTGAAGGCTAATGATAAATTATTCGCATTATCTTAGTCATAATATTTCTTCTTTGGGCTAGTTGAGCTCACCTTTTCTTTCAATGTTCTCTCTGAAATGAGAACATAGGCCGGAGAGACGAGTCGGGAAGCGGAGTAATGGTCCGAGGATAGCATTAGTAGTCCTCACTATTACGTGAAATAGTGTGATAATAGTAGTAATGAGGTCTCCTTTTGAGTTTGTATAATATCTAGTGAGACAATATTTGTATTCAAACTCACGGTTTATGTCGTATTATACACGGCGATTATATTAAGTAAGTTGTATTTGAATTTATGTACCATGTAAGTGGCGACCCAAGAAGATGGTGGCGTATACCTAATTTTAGAGCGTCAATTGATATCGAGCTTAGGATATGATCCCCAGGTGAGATGTGAGATAAGAACTAGGAGGGAGAGGCAGGGGAATACCTTCGCTAGTATGACCTACCTAAGTTTATTTGGTATTTGATTGGTCGGTCGGATAATAGTGACAATATGTTGCATGTCAATTAACCCTTATTTTGTGGCGGTGTTTGAAAATGGCATCCGAGAATGTTGAGAATAGCGATGGAGCACAAGAGACTATTGATTCTCCACGATCAATAATCGAGACAATGTCTGCAACGGGATGGCGATAATCCTCTTGTAAACAACAACACCGATCAATCGATTGTGAACAGCGAGTGCGTTTAAGAAGTTTTAGAATTCAATGCAACATCATCGGTAAAGCGATTAACATCCAAAACTTTGGTGGAAACACGAAAAACTCTCGGCGATCCTTGCGCTAAACAATTCAAGGAGTGGGACCACCGGAGTTTAAGGAGAGCCAAAACCACTTCCGGCGGAAGCATGGATAAAGCAGATTACCAATGTGAGACCCCAGTTTTATCAATAAAGATTTAAATTTTGATGAAATAATTTTTAATATTATGGTGTGAATTTGAGATAATATTATAGTTGTGGGTAGTGTTTATAAATTTTGCAAAAGTATGCAAGTGGTTATATTATATTCGATTGGTGGGGAATATTCGGTTTAGCGGGGAATATTCGTATGACAACTACTCAATCATTGGTGGACCCCATAATGTAATTATTGTCGGATTGAGAAAACGACAAAAATATTTTATTGAAATAACGGCGGAAGTTTTACCGTTGATCTTTGTTGAACTACTCAAGTAGTAAAAGTACGATGTCATACGCGTGGTTGCGTAGTAGCACACCACGGTATTGATTATTGATGCTTTATGTGAAAGTCACTCGGTTTGATTCCATTATTGTCGATTAATAATATGAATTATTATAAAGCGATAATGACGTCTTTGCTTTTATTCGTAATAAAACGAAACATCTTTTATATAAAAATGAAATCTTTATTAAAGTTATTTTATAAATAGAATATATTATATTTTATTATGCGTAGTGTTGCGTAGTGTTTGCATAGTAAAATGTTTTTATATAAATAGAATATATTATATTTTATTTAAAAGATTTTGCTTTAAATATGGATAGTCAGATTAAAGTAAATCAATACGGACCGATTCATGGATTAATTACTATGCATTCTATTTTCTCCTATAAATAGAAGCTCATTCCTTCATTATTTTCTTACTAATTCACTTGAAACTCTGAGAGAAATTATAGAGAGAAGCTATAGAGAGAAAATCTATAGAGAAAAAGAAGAGTATTCTACAGTACTCACTATTTTGATATCCAAAGGTCTTTTACTAGTGAGGGGTATTATTTGTTGTGCACTGTAAGGGTGTTATTCTTTCTTATTCATGAAGAGAACTTACATTATTCCATTCATTATTATTACATTGGAATAACTGTAAAAGTGGTATACCCTATACATAACTTTTGTATGCGGCATACCCTATACTTGGTGAAATCCTTATGTTATTCCATTCTTATTTATTCTGTTGGAATAACTCAGATCTGCCAAATCCCCTATACTTGGTGATCTTCTTTTGTTATTCCATTATTTATTATTACATTGGAATATCATATACATGTGTTTTACACAACTACAGGTTCCATTGTTTGTTATTCAAAGATTTATTATTACATTGGATCATCCTATCGATGTGAATTTCACGACACGGTTCCGTTATTATTATTCTGTGGAATAACACGTCTGTCTGCAATCTGCATGCATGGTGATTTCTTTTGTTATTCCATTCTTTATTATACCCAAATGGTTAAAACTTTGACTTATACTCCATGAAATTAGTAGAATATCCTTGATATTTGCGTTTCATCCAAAGATCTTTTCAATGGAAATATTCTTCCGATCATTCTTGAATTTTACTCTACAAAACAAGATATCTTGTTGACAATTTGACGTTATTAATTCTGGATAAAATAATTCTTGAACTTGTTTTATTGAATTATTATGTCATTGTCATCATCCTCACGATATATTATGTTATCTTTGACTTACGTGCGTAGATGAACTTAGTATGATTATGACCGAGGATCATTCGGTATAATAATCACGGCTTGTTATAAATGATGTGATAAAAGTCCTCGGTGGCTGTAATGCACGATGATGGATAGTTTTGGTATGATTATGACCGGGGGTGATTCGGTATAGTAATGACCATTGATAATTTGATGAAAATCCTTGGCCAGTGGTATAGGGATGATTAAATATTGTGGTTTATTCATTAAAGCTAAGTCTCAAATTTATAACTGATGATGAAAAACCTTTTAAAATCTAAAAGATAGTAGACTTTATTTTCTACTTGACTCTTTTAATGGATTACGTATTCATTGCAGCTTAAACCGGTTGTTTATCATTGTATTTTATCGGTTTAACATCTTGTTGAAGGCTAATGATAATTTATTCTCGCATTATCTTAGTCATAATATTTCTTCTTTGGGCTAGTTGAGCTCACCTTTTTCTTTCACCGTTCTCTTGAGAAATGAGAATATAAATTTGGGACGAGTCGAGGAAATGAGTGATGGTCCCGAAGATAGCATTAGTAGTCCTCACTATTCGTGAAATAGTGTGATAATAGTTGTAATGAGGACTCCTTTTGAGTTTGTATAATATCTAGTAGACAATATTTGTATTCAAACTCACGCTTTATGTCGTATTATACACCTACAGTTATATTAAGTAAGTTGTATTTGAATTTATGTACCATGTAAGTGGCGACCCAAGATGGGTGGCGTATACCTAATTTTGGGGCGTCATAGTTGGTATCGAGCTTAGGGATATGATCTCGGCTAAGATGTGAGATAAGAACTAGGAGGAGAGACGGAAATTCCTTCATTAGTATGACCTACCTAAGTTTAATTGGTATTTAATTGGTGGATTAAATGTATAGGGATAATATGTGACGTATTAATTAACCCTTGTTTTGTGACGGTGTTTGAGAATGACATCCGAAATCTTTGAGATAAGCAATGAAGCACATGAGAGTGTTGATTCACTCGAACAAAAGGTAACGACCAATAATACGATAATAATCATCTTTGGCAATTCGCGCCATCGAACAATGATAACCATCGTGGAAATTATCATGCTAAGAATGGTAACCACTTTGATTGGTAATCATGTGAAAGATAATAAAGTGGAAATTGCAAGAAGAAGGTAATTTAGCTCAATTTTGTTGTGCACCAAAGTCAAGTCTATGGGGACGGTGGCACCAAAGGTGGATATGGACAAAACAAAGTCGTTGGTTTTAAGGCCAGTTGACAAATTGAATAGATGGTCTGCGATTAAATTTTCTATTTGATAAAAGTAAGCCAAAAGTTGTTGTGCTTAATTATTTACATGTCGCAAACTTTTATTTTATTAAGTGAATATTAACTTGTCGTTATAGTTATAAAAAGTGAATATTTATTATTAAAATAATCCCACGTAGAAGTGAAACTTGTCTTGAAACAATACTTTTTTTTTTATTTCAGTAAATTAGAACTTGTCTTAGAAGCAATACTTTTTTTTTAATTTCCTACTTAGAGAGCTTATACCTAAGCAATAATAATTTTTTTTTTTTATTTCCCACGGTAGAGCATGTCTTACTTATCTTTTTTTTTTTTTTTTCTTTTTCTCCATTATATGTTATGACTCAAAGAAATTAAAATAAAATAAAATAATAAAAAAGACCCGTAAATTATAACTTTATCAAGGTGAGGAAAAAAAAAAATCGATATACCAACTAGTTCTTCTTGAACAAATTCGAACTCACGACTTCACGCACCAATACCTCATCATATTTAATGACCGCTGGCAATGGCACGGGCTCTTAAGTTCAACCAAGGATATATCCTTATAGAAAAACTTCACCATCCCCAAAATCTATATTCTTGCATTACTATTATATTACGATTTATTATTATTAATAAATTTATATTATTAATTGGATTTTTCTAAATAGAAATAAGTTAATATCTATATTTATTATTATCCCCTTTAATATGTTTTCTTATCTTTGTAATAATATCAATAAAAAGATTATTAATATATTAAAAATAAATATCATTCTTTAATAAAATATAAATAATGATTTTATATTCATGTATTACTATTATTAAAAATAATATTAATAATGATTTTTAATATTAATCTGTCAGCTTCATTAGCATCATCTTACTACCCATTGTTGGAAATGCAGCAGAGCATGCTGGAGCTGTCATATTTGCTTTTAAGAACAAGCTGGTTAGTAATGCATACACCGCTCTCCCTTCCTCATCTTTTCTTCACTTTAATTTCTCATGTACGCTAAATTTGTGCATAAATGCAGGATATAACTTTGGGTGTTGCTCTGGGTTCTGCAACTCAAATTGCCTTGTTTGTGGTAAGCCTTGATAATTCAAGTACCTATCAGTCTTTGATTAAGTATTTGGAACACAAGTTTTTTAATAATCTAAATATGAACACAGGTTCCAGTAAGTGTAATTTTTGCTTGGATATTGGGTATCAACATGGATCTTGATTTCAATCTCCTTGAAACCGGGTCGCTCGCTCTTTCAATTATTGTCACAGCCTTCACTTTGCAGGTAACGACACCATTGTATCATGTTTATTTATTTTTTAACCATGTATCAGCAGCACAACATAGCTAGCCATCCCTTAGTCAATGCAATAAATGAAGAAGAAAAAAACATATGCATTCATCATGTATAGAAATTAAAGTGCATTTCTTCTACTATGCTACATTGTTATTGGGACATGCTTTTTCGTTTCCACCAGACCAATTAGTAAGCATTTTCAACAATATGTATTGTTAATTTCCAATAAAAACTTCAAGTATCTTGAAATTCAAGTTCTTACGTATTTTGGTCTCTTAAAAATATTTCCCAGGTGACCAAGGAAATGGTATCAACTTGGAACTTAACTCATCAACTGAAGGAATATTCAGAGTTTGATAGGTACATAAATAATTCACTTCACGCCCGTCTGATCTTGCCTGTGCGCGGCGGGAGGGATGATCTCTCACGCGATGTCAAGATTTATCGATCGTGAAATAACTTACCATAAAATTCACTTTATGTTTAACAATTTTTGACGCAGATTTTGGGGTTTTTGGGGACTTTTGAATTGAAGTGAGGATATTCAACGGATTGGATGCATTGTTTATTCTTTCATTGAATTTCTTGGTCTCACGTGAGAGAAATGATCAACGATATATCTTGAATATCTACAGAAGAAGTATTTGCATTGATTCAAATTTCATGAGATGGACCGTACAATGATTGGATTCATATATTGAAGCTTCATTGAAGATACGAGGCAAAATTAAGCTATAGTTCAGTGGCCATGTATAGGCTTCTGAAGCATTTGATTGATGTTTTTTTACCCCTTCTATATTGTATTTGTGAGTACTTGCGACAGCAAAAGGTTTTTCTTCTTTAATTTTACAGTGCAATATGAATAAATGGGAATTACTATTTGCCTTTGCTTTTAATCTGTCTGTTTTATTAAATTAAGTTCGTTGTTTTTTGTAATTATATATATTAATTTATGATCAATTAGATTAATTCGACTATGATTGATATAGTAGTAGCAGCGACGAAATCAGAAATTAATAATTTAGCAGGAGTTCAGGCGCAGCACTCCGAGTCAATTTTTTACCACTCATACATATTTTTAATCACAAATTTATTCATAAATACTTAATTCCTTATTTGTTTTAAAAATAATATAAACTATATTATTATTTATTTTAAAAAGATTAGAAGAAAATCATATAGTATTATTTATTCATATAGTATTATTTATTATTATTTCTGAGTTGGAGAAGGTATTTTAATAAAAAAAAATAGTGACTAAGTTTTCTGTCTATTTCTTTCCATTACAAACTCACTAACAAATGAATGACAAAAGGAAAAAAAATACAACCAAATTAGAAAACTAAGCCAAACAAATTATATATATATATATATATATTCCGTTTCTGGTGCATACCCCTTTATTTTACATAACTTGCTCACCGTCTTTAGCGACGGATTAGGGGACGATTTGGTCGGTCACTATAGAACAGATAAACGGTTTATATGTTATGACGACGGTTCGATGCGTCGCTAAAAGTTAAGACATTTACGGTTACCGAATATACGCTGACAGAATAGAATAAATCATTAAAGGTGTATGCACCGATCCTCTCCGTATTAATAATATATATATATATATATATATATATATATATATATATATATATATAAAATACAACTGTTGATTTTGAATTTACCGCTTCACTCTAATAAATCATCCGAATATTCAAAGTTTGAAATAAAACTCACCGTCCATGTATTGTCGGGGTCACGGAACATCGCTAGTATATATATATTCTTTCAAATATACTATATTATTACAATTTAATAACATTAATATTTTATAGTGAAGAGAGAGTCTTACCACTAAGCTACCATATAAGGTTTAAATAAAATGTAATTTTAATAAATTGCTCATAGTTTAACACCCTAATTAAAGTAGGAGCACAAAATAATATTCCATGAGGTAATGATGGTTCATGAATTGAACTAAACAAACCCGTTGGCTTGAGTGGAAGGACTTAAGCAATTGGTCTTGATTTCGATGTCCCGACTTCGGCCGATTGAGAAATAGTGTTGGACGGACATACCTTGGAAAACCGAAACAACAAAAAAGAGTTGAACTAAACAAATTATAGTGGTTAACAAAAAGCCAAAAGCAGAGAATATAATACAATACATTTCGTTCCGTTTAATTCCATCAGAGTGACGCTATCTCTCTCCTTCCTTCTGCAATTCTAAAGTCTGAATCCATTACCTTATCTTCAACAGAGGGAACTATATCTTCTTCCTCTTCTCTTCATCTGTCCGGCCGATGAAGACGAAAGAAGACGACCGAGCCGTGCTGGTTTAGCGAGACATTCCCGGTCTGGAGCCTTCTTCACACACTGGTGCAAATTTCATCCAACAACCTAATTATGACCAATGCCGAAAGAAATGCCTCACAAATCTCAATGCTACTGCCGACGCTGGTGGTGGTTTTGCTTGTGTTTCTATGGCGGGCAAGAGAGGGGAGAGAAAATTCGCGCCAACTACGCCGCAGCTCTTGAAGCATCCTCTCGCTTTCGTCGCCTTGGTGCCTAAAGAGGCCGCGCTCTTTGCCGCCGGTGCTATTGCCGGAGCAGCTGCCAAATCCGTTACGGCACCTCTCGATCGAATCAAGCTTCTTATGCAGGTTAATTTCCCCAATTTTGGCTTGAATTTATTGTTCATTGTTGAAGAATTGACTGATTTAGTTACTTTTGTTGCTAATTATTGGGATAAGATGATTATTTCTATGCTTCCAAGGGGTTAAGTGTCTAGAATCTGTGCTCTGTTTGTTCTGATTAGGAATGTCGGATCAGCATTTCTGTAGTTTTTGAAATGAATTTGTTTTCCACAATGAAAAACTGTTGAATTTTATGACTATGTTAGTTAGGGTTCAGACTATGCGCTTGAGTTGAAATGCTCTTATATTTGAGGTAGTTAGACTATTTTATTCATGGCTTTGTATACTTGTATTTAATCAAATGCTGAGTTGCTAATCTGAAATTTGTTTGATTATTCAATGTTTGTGTTTCTAATGTGAATTGAATCTTGCGCAGTTGTACCCAGCTACATTTAATGATTGAATAAATAAATATAAGGCTTTCTCTTTTCTGAGTAATTGTTTTTACTAAATTTTAATAAGCAAACTCTTTTTTGCGTGCATATTTGCTTGTCCACTATAATTGAAGATAGGTCTGCTAAAGAAACACAAAAAGATATGGATGTCCAAAGAACAACTTGTGGAAGCGTAGATACAGTCCGTCAGTTGTAAAAACATAAAAATTCCTCGTGTTTGGTCTTATGTGTTTCCTTTATCACAATAATTAACTCTTCAATTAAGATAACAATTTGAATCATCTTTAGTACCGTAAACATTCAAAGCTTCTCTTTTCTAATGGAAGTAAACATCAATGCAACTATTTATATTTTATGTCTTTGTTTTTATGAACTAGATTTGTCTATTATTCCGGAAATCCTCTGTTACATCATTTATTTGTTTTTCCCGTGTGCTAAAATCAGCCCGTATGTGTACGTATCCTGAGCAATGTTTATATTAACAAGTTATCTTCTTCTCAGATTTTCAGTGTTATTTGAACAATTTAATATGTTTTATCTCCAGACTCAAGGACTGAGAGCTGGGCAAGAGGGTGCTAAGAAAGCAATTGGATTCATCGAGGTACCTTTTGCTTTATCTAATCACTCTTCATTGTACCCCGAGTACTTTTTGCACTGAATATATGCTGTTATTTTAGTTTTTTTGATTCTATATACTTTAATCATGAAAGGTGCTAACTTATGAGTGCCTATTTTCTTAGTTTAGATCATTTTTTTAGTTATTTTCATTATTCTGGTGTTGCAACCCTATTGTGGCTGATATCAATGACCGGATGTATCAATGAAGTAGTATCTTTAGCTTGAAGTTAACCTAATGGAATAACATTACAGCTGACTTTTTAGGTGAAGTTAGTGTAATAGTCATTATCCACTCGTAGTTTTTCTTGGGGAAGTTCTTACCTTGTGAAGTGAAAATGGATTCTCATCTCCTCTTTAAGCCTCTATTCCTGTTTAATGTTAGTGACTATCTTGTTTTGAAATCACATCAACTTAATTTTTTTTGTCAGTATTACATACATCTTGGTTTGAGAATTCAATTTTTGACTTCAAATTGAATGATATGTAGCATATTAATTGTTTGTTCAAGTCTTGAATATGGTTATTAAATTTCGCTACTCAAAGAAGAAGATGAATGTTCATCTTTCATCATATAATATAAGAACAGTTGGTTAATTTTATTAATCATTCCCATGCCAAATCATGTGTATGGCGGGATTCTTTAATTATCTTTCACTTTTTCCTTTCCACAACTTGTTAGATTCTCTTTCTATAAATAGAATTTATCGTTGCTAAATGTATTATGTAATATAAATGATAGGCTTCTTGTCTTTCCAAATGACTTGTACAGTATTGTGAACTTTGTTTGTGATCATCATGTTTTGTTTGTTACTTCATCTTTACTGATGATATATTCTGGTATATAAATTGTAGGCTGTAACATTGATAGGGAAGGAAGAAGGATTGAAAGGTTACTGGAAAGGCAATCTTCCTTAGGTCATTTACATCGTTATTTTTCCGTACTTTTCGATGAACTATTTTCCATTAGTAGTTCCTTAAATTTTATCCAACAAATTTGTTGGTTAGATTTAGAAGTTACTGAGTTTTTCTTAGACCTGATTTTTTTTCAACTAGGTGATACGTATCATACCTTATAGCGCCGTTCAATTGTTTGCTTATGAAACCTACAAGGTAATGCTGAACCCTTGTGAAGAATTCCTTACCACTCGTAACATTCATTTTGTGTCTTACTTTGAACTGCAGAAACTTTTTAAGGGGAAAGATGGCGATCTCTCTGTTATCAGAAGACTAGCAGCAGGTGCTTGTGCTGGCATGACTTCAACTTTCGTAAGTTATATTGCAGATGAGGATGCTAAAAGTAAAACTTAAACCATTAATACTATATATCACAATTCAATGTTTGTTCTCAGGGTGTTGTTGAAAGTAGTATGCACACAAGCCAATCATGTTTGATGATAAAGCATATACTTTGTAACAATCTTATTCATTTATTAATAAAAGTATTAATTTATTAAAGGCTTTTAATTATCTACATGATCTTTGTTTTTATAATATGTGATAAACCCATAGTTTTAAGCAATGCTTTTAGAATAATGATGATGATCATTCTAATGAGATCTAAATTCTTAGAAAGCTTAAAACTAAAATAGTTCCCAATCATTGGATTACTAAATTGGGGATTAGTGAATCCGGATAGATTGAATACATCGTTGCTTGCTTTCATTGGATGAGGATGATTGATCTCATGATCATTTGTGTGGAGACACTAAAGCAAGTATGTAGGTGCTTATTAGAGAATAAGTTCACCTGAGCGTTGGCTCGCTAAGGAATACCTAATGGAGTTTTATTTGTGCATCGATAGGAATTCTCAGTAGTGATAGTAAAGACAAGTGATCCTTGGACTTGAGATCATCATAGTATCTTGTGTATGATGAGTTATACTTTGACTTATTCCTTAAGACCCTTAGGGTATATCAAAGGGTATGCTTGGGTATAATAAGTTGTATATGGAGATAATGTATGATCAATAAAGAATCTACCACTTCTAATAAAAGAAGAGAAATGTCTATGTGATTCGATAAATGACAACTCGAGTCCTCGGTCCTTGGCGGCGAATGAAATTAGAAAGGAGTTTCTAATTTGCATTATTTGAGTTGTGCATTTAAGAGTCGAAATACATATAATTAAATAAAATAAGACTTGACAGTAATTCCATGTCTTATATTTAATTGGGACATTGTATGGTGGAAGGATTGAAATGTACGGTAACTATTTACTCAAAGGTTCTTTAATGATTAATGTTGAAATCTATATTATCTGGAAAGTCGTTGATCGCTAGGGAGGCTTATCCCTATTTAGAATAAATATTATTTAAATAAATTAATTGTTTAATTTATTTATTTAAATAAGATTAGAATTGTTCTAATTGATTTATTCACAACCGGTTTAATATGGAGAACCTAAAGGGTCACACCATAAAAGGAAGAATAATTATTTAAGAAGTTAATGGCATAATCGTAATAATATGTTAAGTATATTTAATTTAATCTATGGTGATAGAATAAATTAAATAGCTTAATATTTATTATTTAATATTTTAGAAATATTAAATATAAATTAATAAGAGGAGTCTTATTAATATTATTACAATTATTATTATTTTAATTTCTAAAAGAGTTTAGGAATTAATTTAATATAAGTACTCTCAAATATTCCTAATTGGATTAGGAAGGAAAATTAGTTAAAGGAGTTTAATTAATTATCCCTAATAAGATTAGGGAGCTTAATTAATTAAAAGAATTAATTAATAAAAACCCAATTCCTTAATTGTTAAGGTGGGTTGCCCACATCTATAAATAAGAGGAGTCTTATTATGGGTGGTATGGGTTGTTGATTTTTCAACATACGTAATAATTCCAATTGTTGGGAGAGTACACCCTTTCTATAGAGATAGAAAACTAGGGTTTAGCCAACCACCCTTCTTCTTGAATTTTCTTCTTCCTTGGTGGATCACCTCTAGAGGCCAAACATTTGGATGGCTAACGTTGATCAAAGGAAGGAACCAAACCCGGTGGATTCAAGATTGAACGCGAAAGGATTTGGAAGTGAACTTGTACCTGAGGAAGCTCGATCTTCAAGGGTATGATTTATTCTTTATCTTTTCGTTTAATTAATAATTGTGCATAAAGGATGATCCGGGTATATGGTTTGTAAATTTTTTAAACTCTGATTTTACACGCTTCCGCACTTTTTATGCAATTTGATTGCGTTATGAATATTACAAACCTAACAGTTGTGTGCATGCCTTTGTGCGTGTGATAAAAAATTCTTATGGACCACATATGGACACTATGTGGGTGATTATATGTATAATTTGGTCTTTTGTTTGTTTTATGTGTTCTTTTTTTGTTCATAGGGTTGTCTGTATATGCACTTATATATTTAATCCTTCGACTCTGTGTCTTGAAAGGTTACATACCCGCTAGATGTGCTCAGGTTACGATTAGCAGTTGAGCCGGGGTACCGAACAATGACAGAGGTCAGACTGGTTAAATCAACTGTATTTATGACAAGAAGAGCTCTGCCATGTAGAGGGTTTATTTATTTAATTGATTCAGGTTGCCATAAACATGCTGAGAGAGGAAGGAGCTGCATCCTTCTACAATGGTCTTGGACCTTCTCTTGTTGGAATAGGTCCTTACATTGCTGTGAACTTTTGCGTTTTTGACTTGTAAGCTTAAGAAATCAGCAATTTGTTTTTTAATTGCTTATGGAATAAGAATAGCCCCTCCCTCTCAAACTTGAACTTTGATTTATTTGACCAATGTAGGGTGAAAAAATCTTTGCCAGAGAAGTATCAAAAGAGGACAGAGGCATCCCTAGTAACAGCTCTGGTGTCGGCTACTATTGCCACAGTCATGTGCTATCCTTTGGACACAGTGAGAAGGCAAATGCAAATGAAGGGCACACCTTACAAGACATTTTTTGATGCCTTTCCAGGTAACAGATGTTAATCGTTAGGTTTGAGGATTGCCACCATAAATTGTTATGGACATATCTATGTACACGCCCAAATTGTACATCCAAATACACATCCAAGTGTAAAATGATAGTATAATATTTCTCTATCCTCTCTCTATAACACTTTCTCTCTCCTCATTTACTACTATTTTACACTTGAGTGTGTCTTAGGATGTGTTGGGTGTGTACATTGATTTATTCAATTGTTATTGGCATTGTCGCACTGAACATTATTTTTAAAGATGTTTAGTAACTTCTCCCTTAAAGTTTTTTCCGGTTCATGTTTTCCATTTGGTGTTAAGTGGTAAGTTAACTATACAACTTTTCTTGTTCCATTAAATCAACTATTGTGAAAGTTGGGTTCCAAAATTAAACCACTGCTCATTGTGCATGGATCTTGTGGTGTAGGTATTGTGGACCGTGATGGTTTGGTTGGATTGTACAGGGGTTTTGTGCCAAATGCATTGAAAACTTTACCAAACAGCAGGTTCATGTTCTTTTCATTCTCTGTAATGTTCTACATACAGAATCCTTTTTTTATCATTTACTATTTGCTTTTCAGTCAGACAAGTTTGGTCTTCTGTTTGAATCTTTTGGACAAGTTAGGTCCAGTTGATTATCCCTTTGAAATTGGCCTAGTAGGTAAGAATTTAGTTGAATGTGGGTGGTTCTGTCGAGTTTAAATTCAATATGAAGTTGTCTCTGCAAATTAATGAAACAGGAGATAGAGTTGTATCAGTTAAGTAAGAGTTCTCAAGCATCATAATAAACAATGGAAGTTTATGTTCCTTTCGTCTATAGGTTGCAGTTTGCACATTGAAGAATTACTGGTAAAAAAAATTGGACAGTGAAGTAGTTTGTACTTGCGAGGATCATTTCAGAATTTTGTACCTGATGTATACCAAATTCACTTGTGTAGCTGATGTTGGCTCTTTTTTTTAGGATGGTTTTATGCTTCTGTGTATTCGATGACAGTGGAGTTATGTATTCTGGATATTCCATCAACTTTATTAACAAATAAAGGAGTTCAGTACATGTAGTTTTCTATTTGTCATAGTTGCTATTATTTTTAGTAAACCATCTTCGTTTCTTATTGCAGCATTAGGCTTACTACCTTCGACACTGTTAAGCGCTTGATTGCTGATGGTGAAAAAGAATTTCAAAGAATTGTTGAGGGAAATCAGAAGAAGCAAAAGCAGAGTGCTAATGATTCTGCAGTATAGATTTCTGTAGCTACCATGTGTTAATTAATGGTTTACTATATCATTTTGTTAGGGCATTGTATGCCCAGCCATAAGCACTTGTTTTTTGTTTTTTTTATTCCGCCCTGATTTTGTAGAACTATGAATTTATTAGTTTGGAAATTATGCGGCGTAGGGAGTGTTTGTTTAGAACTGAATGGCAGAATCGGTCAGTGCGTTTGTTTTGGTCTGAATGGTTGAATCGGTGAGATGAATTAATTGAATGGCTAAGGGGTGTTTGTTTAGAACTGAATGGAGCTGAATCTGAATGGCTGAATTGGTCAGTGCGGTTGTTTTGATTTGAATGACTGAATTGGTAAGATAGACGAGTTGAATGGTTAAGTCAGATTTTTTTAGTTGAATAAAGTAAAAAAAATTTAAAAATTTTAAAAATTAAAAAAAATATTAACTATTATATTAAGTAATATTAAATAAATTTATAATAATTTTGAATTTTTTTAGAGCGGTAAAATAATAAAATTTTGTCATTCAGATGTTTTAAACATGTTAATTATCAAATAACTTTTTTAGATCATTCAGATTCAGTTTATTTAGATCCATTCAGTTTTTATCAAACACTCTTTAAGTCGGATTAGATTTTTTTAGTTGAATGGGTAATTGAATGAAGTAAAAAATAATTAAAAAAATATTAATTATTATATTAAGTAATATTAAATAAATTTACAATAATTTTTAAATTTTTTTAGAGGAATAAAATAATAAAAAAAATCATATTTTAATATTTCATATAATTATCGAATAATTTTTTTATTCATATTCAACTCATTCCTATTCATCCATTCATTTTGACTACGAAAGAGGACCTGCACCTTGCTCAAGGTACTCATGTATGAAAATAAATCTGAAAGTCAAAATTTATTTCAATCTAATTTTATAACGTCTTGTACTTACATTTTTGCTAATAAGAAAATCAGCTACTTTCTTAAAAACCAAGGAGAATTTTCAAATCAGCACTTGGAAGTTGGAACTTTTGTCCCGTAATGATTGTTTGTAACTATCGTCATTGCTTCAAAATGTAATATCGAAAACGATAAACAAGTCTTACGGCCCCATATGCAATTATGATATATATATATATAGTAAACCCTCGACCCTGGACCGTTCAATTTCCTGTAATCCTTTTATCTCATCGCGCGGCAAAACGGAATTCCAACATATCTCATCATCTCCCTCCATTTCAAAACCCTAGCAGCAGCGGCAAGCCAGCCAGCAACTGCTGTATGTTATAATGCTCTCAGTCTCACAATCACTCTGCTCCAAACTCTTTTTTCCAAATCATAATTCCATATTCAATCCCAAAGTCAAATGCCCTCCGTCTCCTCTTCGTATCTCCACAAAAGATGCAACTTTTGTTCCGTCGGAGGAATTTTCTCTGCCGGCGGGGCTTCGGCGGGATTTACTGCCTAGTCATGTCGCGGTGGTCATGGATGGAAACAGGAGGTGGGCCCGGATGAGAGGCCTGCCGTCCGGGTCCGGTTACGAAGCGGGCATTCGGTCCTTGAGGGTACTGGTGGAGCTCTGCTGCAAGTGGGGGATTAGTGTTCTTACGGTCTTCGCGTTCTCCTCGGATAACTGGTTTCGACCCAAGGTCTGTTAATCATTCTTTAAATGAAGATCTCATGTTCTGTGTTTGTTTAATCACTACGTTGGTTTATTTATTTGTTTTGGTATTGAAGGTGGAAGTTGATCTCTTGATGAATTTGTTTGAAAGGGGAATGAAAACAGAACTGGAGAATTTTATGAGGTAATTGTACTGTTAATTTACCCCAAAATCTAGTTATACAGACACGTGTTGTAAATAATTAGAAGTTCAAGAGTATTTGTTTTATGTTTGTGTTTTGTATTGAACTTTAGGACTTTAATACATGTGAAAATACCAAATCTCCATTTTTGTATGCAATTTCCTATGCCCAAATCTAGACACACGTAGCTTTCCAAAGACTATATATATGTTTGGCATTGTTCCCATATTTGAATTTCACCGTGGGAGTCATTGTTCTGTTGTTTTTATTTCCTAGCAGAGGTCTCTTTAAGTGTCAGAAACATATCAAATTTTGGCTATTCTTTTTTACTTTCACTTTAACAGGGAGGATATTCGAATGTCTATTATTGGGAATCCCTCTAAGCTCCCAAGGTCGCTCCAAGAAGTGATAACAGATGTGGAGGAAACCACAAAGCATAATTCAAGACTTCACCTTGTTGTCGCAGTTAGCTATAGTGGGAAGTATGACATTGTACAAGCTTGTCAAAGCATTGCTCAGAAAGTTCAGGATGGTCTTATTAAACCCGAAGACATCAATGAGCTTTTACTCGATCGGGAACTTGAAACAAATTGTGCTGAATTCCCTTACCCTGATCTTCTTATTAGGACTAGTGGTGAGCTTAGAGTGAGCAACTTCTTCTTGTGGCAGCTGGCCTATACAGAACTATTCTTTTCAAAATCACATTGGCCTGACTTTGGAGAAGCCGAGTTTTTAGAGGCTTTATTTTCCTTTCAGCAGAGACAGAGACGCTATGGTGGGTGCAATTTTTAAATATTTTCTAATACTGTAGAAGCCTATTACTGTTGTTCTGGAAGAAGTCAACAGCTGACCACAATTTGAGTGCTTAAATGGATACAAGACTTCAGCACTTTCATTGATCCACGATAGTTTAAAATTCAAGTGAAACTCTCAAACTCGTCATACTATCTGCTTGGAAACCATAGTAGGATTCAAAAGTGTCTATTCTATGTTACAAGGTACGAAGGGTGAAGGTAACAGGGGAAAGAATTAGAAGTGATTTATATCAATAAAAAACCTTTTGTTGGATAGTTGCTCAGATTGCTGTTGAAACATTATCAAGAAATATGGATGTTGGAATCCTCAGCTAACGGTCCGAGGCTGAACATAGAGTTCTACCATATCTAAGGACACATGGTGAAGTTATACATTTTTCCTCTGAAGCTAGGATAGGTTAAAAGAGTTCTTTTTAGGGCAAACCATCAGTAACTTTGAGTTGAAGAACTTCTTCCACACTCATTTGACAACAAATTGGTTTTGTATATACTAAAGGCTCCCCTTGAACTTTCTCTGAGCCAGTCTGGTAAAGCAAGATGCATTCAGTTCAGAAATCACAAGAGCTTCAGAATTGAAGCAAAATGTAGAACTAGATACTGAAAGGTAGAGAGATAAAAATGTTAATTTTGGAAAGCTTTTCCTATTTTTTAAGTCTTTATGGCAACTTGGTCTTCCTGGTTTTCAGAATTTTGTATATGTTACTAAGCTAATCAGTTGTATTATGCGCATGTAGCAATTTATAATTTTTTCCAAGATGTGGGAAATCCTGATTTAGTTCAAATCGTGTCATCAGTCACAACCATATCTGTTGACCTTTTCATACAAACTTACCATGTTGTAATCCTAAATTTCAATTGTGTTAAAGGTGAGGGTTATTTTTGTTTGCAAGGACTATGTTTAAAGGGATTCAAACCCCATGGACTAGAGTCCTAGAATTAGTAATCCTAAAGGCTAGACACTATTATATCCTCTTAAAAAGAATATTTATATATATTTTTTTATTATACCTGAAACATTAAATATCTCATATTTTTCTTATTTTAATTCTCTCTCCATATTTAATGATATTATTATGGGTAATTTTGTTATTTTATTCATCTTCTTAATATACGTGAAAAATTTACCAGACCGGGAGAGAGAGGAGTACTATACAGCAAGTAGAAGAAGTATTTCAGTTTTATCAAGTTTTGAGTCGAGAGCTTTTAGAGGTTGGCCTTTCACTGTCACAGCAGAAACCAATCAATTATGTAGTTGTAGTTGTACTATGACTAATCCTTCCTTACCCACACTTTGGTCTCTCCCTTTTATACTATTATTATTCTCTTATGTAAACACTCTAAAAATATATAAGATATTTAAATATGTATATCACTAATATCTTTTTAGGATAGGATGACCAACAAAATATTATTGATTCATGTCTTATATTCTATTATGTTACGATTTGATATGTTTCTTTTTTCTCTTGGTTTTTTCTTTGGTACAAAAAGTGACGTAGGTAGGTAGTTTAGATAAATTTAATTAATAATATTTTTATATAATAAATTAATCTTATTTATTGATATAAGTCACAATTATAAAATATATAATAGTACTGTCAGTCAATTACCCGCAAGCGACCAACTAGTGAGTGGTACAAACACTTCATAACATAACTCCTTTACAATTAGAAACTGGAATTATCGTTTCAATTAGAAACAATTATTTTACTCAAATCTTTTATCATAATATTTTTCCATGTATATTAGTAATAAGTTAGGAAACTAATATTTTACATGATTTTTTAATATGAATAATAAGTGAGATTTGCATTATTCATTATTAAAATAAACGTTTAATAAATTAAGGATAAATTATAATGATTCAAAATTTATCTTTAAATTTAACGAATAAAATAAAATTCAGACAAAATAATAATAGGGACAATAGTAATTAATTTACAACTTTATAAGTCGCCCAGATTCTATGATTATGTTACGTTTGGATTGAAAAAATAAAATAGAGGAATAAATAAAATAAAAATAGTGTATTTAAAAATTATTTTGGAGGATAAATCATTTTAATGTTTTATGTAAAAAATGTGGAATAAAATTCATCGCAATGGAACGAATATATGTGACAATTTTACCATTATATAATACTCCCTTCGTTCCTTAATATAAGTCATTTTAGAAAAATATTTTTGTTCTTTAATATAAGTCGTTTTAGAATTTCAAGTAAGCATTAATTGCTTAGTTTTCAATATTACCCCAAGTATTAAATGTAACTTTGGTTCTCTCACTATTTTATGTCCAATAAATAACATTCTCTTCTTCCAATACAAAGGCAAAATAGACAATTGATATTATAGTTAATGTTATACAATTATTTCTTTAATATTTATGCACAACTCTAAAACGACTTATATTAAGGAACAAATAGAATAACACCCACCAATAATAACCTAACATACACTTAAAATATTTTTAAATCATTTAATTTCATCATCCATTCTATTTCTTCAATAATCCAAACACGGCATAATATATATTCTTTTCTTCCTGTACAAAAAGAACTTGTAAATAAAGGAGTACTAATTCTTTATAGGAGGATCACAAGTACAGGATTAAGCGGCAAACGTAAGGGCATATTAGTAAAAGCGAAGTAGGGTAAGGTTAATTAGCTTATTCATTCAGAAGCGTGCGGTCCAAGAGAACGGAAAAGAGAGGCCCCGTTTGGAGATGGGAAACGCTACGTCACCACCACAGTAGTAAACCCCACTTACACGCACACTCACGCCTGTACCGAGGAGAGAGAAATTAAACTGTTCGATCCTCACACCTCTTTGATTCTAAGGATTTTTTTTAATAATTATTATAGAGCTGAATTGAAATCGTTGCTTACTAATTTTCATATGATCATTTGAATTTTGTTGCTGTGGGGTAGAGAGTGAAAGAGGGTATATATCAATTTCTTCTTTTCTGTTCTTACTTATTTGGGTATTGGATTGTTACTGTGAATTACTCCTAGTAAATAGTAATAGTTGTTGGAATTTGAATGGGAATTGGTTGCAGAGGAAGAAGGGAGAAAAAGGGCCATGAAAAAGTCTTTCAAAGATTCCCTCAAAGCTCTTGAAGCTGATATTCTACATGCCAATACCCTGTATTTTTTACTCTCTCTTCCTCTTTAATTTGACTGTTTTTCTTTTTTTTCCCCTTCTCAGTTTAATTTTATCTTCTATTTTTGTTGGGGTTTGTTTAATCATCTGTTTGGGTTCCAAAATTTTTGAAGCTGTCTGAATTTTGATTTTCAGTAATTTAAAGGTCTTTTGTGAGTACATGGATCTTTATGCATATTCTTACATGCATGTTAAATGATTTCCCCAGTCTAAGGAAGAGAATCCTGGGTTGCTTGCATTTGGTTGTTTTGATTTATGGTCTATTCTAATTTCTATACCAATATTCTGTACATATATTAAGATTTTTTATTTTTATTTTTTTATTTCGGAGCTGTTGTAGTTATGGGATACAAATTAATACCATTCGATTAATCCAAAAAGGAAAAGAAAAATATGTTCGGTTTGTCTTAGATTAAATGAGCTTGAACCTGGAATAACACGCGCTTCTCAATGAATGGAGCTTTGGATTAAGATAATATTTACTTGTAGATTGGTAAGGATGTGCAAGCTTGATTGCATAGCTTAGTTTCGTTATTTGTTGTCTTGATATGCAGGGCTTCTGATTATCCAAGGGAATATGATGGCGCTTGCCTTCAGATGAGATTATCTTATAGTCCTTGCGCTCATATTTTTCTCTTTCTTGTTCAGTGGAGTGATTGTCACCTTGCAGGTGCCCTTGGATTGCTCAGAATCCTTATTTATAAGGTTGGTCATTTATTTTCAAACATCTAGTGTTTGTTTTCAGTTGTGCCCTTTGGAAACCAATAAAACTATGGGTGCTTTGCAGGCATATGAGGATGGTAAGACGTCAATGTACATTCAAGAGCGAAAAGCTAGTATAAGAGAATTCTATGGTCAGTAGGCCTAACAAATTTTTAAGCATTTCTGTAATGTGTTTTGAAATGAATTTGTTACCCTGTTTCCTGATATGTTAATTGTGTGAATATTTTGAAAATCATTTGTTAATTCTGAGTTTCTGTTGAAAAAAATGTATACATTGGTGAGCATTGAGCAGCTTTAGTCCTCACGTTTGTTCACCATGGGCAGGTGTGATATTCCCATCTTTATTGCAACTTCAAAGAGGGATCACTGATGTTGAAGATAGGAAACAGAAACAGATTTGTGCAACCAAGTATAGACGAAGAGATGAGATGGACAAAGGTAAGCTGACTGAAATTGAAATAGAGAGAGAGGAGGAATGTGGTATTTGCATGGAGATGAACACCAAGGTTGTCTTGCCTAGCTGCAATCACTCTTTGTGTATGAAGTGTTACAGAAATTGGTGAGCAAACTATTCTGTTTTTTATTTAGCTTTCTTTGGTTATGAAATGGGTGTTGGGGGGATTTATTGGCATAGTTTTACATAAAATTTCTAATGACAATCCATTGTTGTTTAAAACGTTAGCACTGAATGTGATTTGTCCCTGCTCTCCAACAACGTCTAATTTCACAATGAGAGGTGGGCTAGCTAGTTTTTGTTCCTTCACAGTAATCTCATTCTATGAAGGAATCATCATTATATGCTGTTGGTGACTTGGTGTGTTCAATCAAATCAAATTTGTGCAGTGGGCTGGTAGCCATTAAAAAAAGTGTGAGCTCTTGTACAGAATTGATTGCTCTCACTCCTCTAAATCATTATATTATTATCACTTATATAATAAGTAGTGGTAAATCTTCTCCGTGTTACGAATTGACCATGCTTCTAATAGTGAGCATCAGAAGAGAAAGGTAGTTAATTTTAAATAATGCATGTAGACATCCACATCTAGGATTTTCCGGAAATCATTTTTTTGCAGGTTGTATAAACAAATTTTCCACTTCAGGAAATAGAAAATCTTTGACTTGGCAATGATGCTATAATTATTACCTTTTCCTGTAGGCATTCTCGCTCTCAGTCATGCCCGTTCTGTCGGGACAGTCTTAAAAAAGTAAACTCAGGTGACCTCTGGATCTACACTAGCACTTGTGACATTGTGGACTTATCTTCAATCGCAAGGGAAAGTTTGAAGAGGCTTGTCATTTACATTGAGAAGTTGCCCATTATTGTTCCCGATCCAGTGCTAGTTCCGTATGATTCTCATTTCCGCTGAAGGTATCTGTTGGATGGCAGCAATTATTTTGTACATAGAACTTGATTGTTTATAAGATTCTTTTCTGTTTGCCTTGTTGTAACACATTAGAACTGTGTATTTATGATAGTTGGACATAGTCAAAGCTCTTAATGTGATGTTAAAATCCTGGCTCATTCTACAGGCCACCCATATGTTAAAACTCTGGCTCATTCTAAGCATATGTACATCGAACATAAAAATCTGGAAAATTGATGGGATTAGACAACTAACAAAGCTAAGGTGGTACAACAAGAACAGCAAGAGCAATAAAAACAACCTCATGCCAAATACACAGGTGATTAACATGATAGCACATTAATATAGAACATACTTGTTCATGTTCGTCCATTTTAGACCTTAACACATGAACCAAAATATGAACGTACAATATCCAGTCTATTTTTCCCTGGATAGGAAAATGTAAAAATAGCATCCCAGTTTAATCATCATCTTCATCGTCGTCCTCTTCCTCCTCATCATCCTATCAAAAGAAAGTCATTTACATTAGTATTTCTAAAGCACTGTATATAGACAATGTAAAGGAAAATTAAATAATTTGGCTAACCTGTTACCAATTTTAAAATTCCAATATTCTAGCGGAAAATAATGTACAAACTAATTTTTCACTAAGGAAAGTTCTATAGCTTGATTAGGGTGGGCATTTAATTCAGTATTTTCGGTTTTTTGGATAACCGAACCGGTCGGTTCGGTACAAAACGAAGCCGTTTATTCGGTAACGGGTTCGGGAAGCCATTTTGTGTGTCCGGTATAAACCGGACCGAACCGGCCATGCCGATTAGCTTTCTTCTGCCTTCTATATTCTATATTCCGTCTTTGGCATTTTCCTTTCCTTGAGTGCAAGCAGATGAAGGATGGGGGTGAAGAAGCCATATTATATATATATGATAGTACCTTTTTCAACCCATAGGCGGCATGAATCAAACAAGATGAAAATACATCATCATTCAATCATAACAGTATAGTAAGTAATATTTTCTAAATAAATTAGAAGATTTAAAATTAATATAAATCTATTTTACCCATGAAATCTAACACAGAATTACAGTTTGAAATTTAGGATTTCACTTATCGAATTAGAAAATGAATATGAGAGAGAGATTGGATGGCATAGCCATATATATAATATAATATATGATGCGGGCAGCAATGAATTTGCAGTCAAGAACATCGTATAGATCCAGAGCTTGAGAAGCAGATGCCATTGCATTCAGTGGCATATCTGTGTACCCTCTGTTTATTTTGCTCTGTTTTTTTAGTTGCTCACTCAACCGGTACAAGAATGGAGCCAATCCGGCTAACCGGTTCGGGATACGGTCTAACCGGTACCGAGATCAGTACATAAATTCGGACACTTTCGATAACCAGTTCGGGCCGTTTTTTACCGATGCACAGTCCTACTTCCCGTTAAGGAAAATCCTCAACAACTATAAGAAAACTTAGCCACCTAAAGGTTTTCTAATAATAGCAGATGCAAAAATTGTTGCAGCACATATTCTTGAAACTTCGACATAGTTTGAATAGCATCCGTATAAACCTTGTATAATAAGACACCTTTTTGAGCTCTCTTAATGGTGCTTAGACATCTAGAACCATCCCCATTAAGGTACAAGTGAAGTTATCCATTAATAGATGATCACGTTTCTTAATCCTACACTCTTTGTTTGGTCATAAATGCATACTAAGTATTCAATTTCTAGGCCATCTCCCATTCCTGTACCTTGAATGAGATCACACCATAAGCAATGGTAAATCATAGTAATAGCTGCAGTACCAGTAATTAATGAGTCCAGCAAACTTTTGCATGCAAATATTGTATCTAAACAAAATTCAAAGTGAAATTTAGAGCTACCCGTTAATTGTGTATAGGATTCTATATTATGGCAAGAGGAGTACTACCTCGTCATCTTCATCGTTTATTTCAGATTTCGACCTGTCAGATTCCTCGTCACCATCATCAGCTGCGCTTTCCTGTTGATTAGAGAATTTAATGAGTAAGCAAGCCAACCGAGGCAGCTACTTCTAATAAACCAGTACAATATAGAGTACTGTGGCTCACCTGCTTCTTGTTATAAGCATTCATAAGCTTTTGGTAATCACCCTTCCTTTTTGCTGCTTTGGCTTCATACGGAGCTTTTTCCTGCCAAAAACAGATAGACATAAGAGAAGACAAAAACATAATTAGGTTTTCACCAGCACAGTCAATTTGCAAGTGGAAGTCACGCTTGCAAGTCCTTTTATACTAATTACACTAGACATCACAACTGTTTGGCTGGTCATTTTTTTTTCTGGTAGAATGTTATTACTAAAATTATTGAAAACATATGTTTAAGCTCACAAAATTTCAATATTAAATGAATACCTTGTTTACTTTACATGCCTTTTCTTTTTCCTTCTTTCCCAAGTGAGAAATGCTGGAAGAATCCGACTTTTAGTCTAAGGGACTACTATCTACTCCAAATTTCACTATCCAGCCTAAATATTTTAAATATTTTTAGCCTTAATCCCCCCTTTTTAATATTTTCTATATTTTTCAAAAGCTTTACTTAGTAGCACTAAGAGACTCCTGGTCACCACCATACTCAAATTGGCCCCTCAGAACCTGAACAGAAATTCTCTAACCCAACTCAGGCGAGATATATAAAGCCTATATACAATTAAAATTTATATATAAAAGAAAAAAGGCTTGAGTACTTACAGCTGCACTCATTGACTTCCACTTCTCTCCACCAGCTTTTCCAACCTTTAATTGCAGCAAATGAAGAAGAGGGAGGGGGAGGGAGAAGTTTCTTATTCCAAACATCATCACATAAAAATTACTGTAAAGTAAATATTCAAAACAATCTCTCAGATATACTTACTGCTGATACGGCCTTCACATTAGGATTTTCTTTTTTGAATGTCGTTCTAAACTCCTCGCTGCAACAACATGAAGGAAAGATCAAATCATCTTTGTAGCATACAACTTAATCACTAATTCAGAAGACTGCAAAAATGACACATACAGGAAAACAAAAAAAGCACTAGGAGGCCTCTTTGGTTTATTAGGGTCCTTGGCCAATTTTCCCTTCTTAGCCGTGCTTTTGCTGCTCTTATCTGCCTTGCCTACAGCCTTTCTCTTCCCAACCTTTCTGAGAAGAGCAGAGACATTCATAATCAATCAAATCCCCCTTGCCCCAATACCCACCATTATGTATTAACATTAGACACCAATAGAACACAGCAATTTATACCACAACTTTGTAGCTAATAATAAAGATGAAACCCATAAACAAAGGCATTCATCTAAAAGCAGATAAGGATCACGAAAATGATCAAAGGAAAACATCGAACTAACTAACTTGTCATCAACAGGCTTCAGCATTTCCCTTTTTGCTGCCCCCTTACCCTTGGTAGCCTTCATTGTTGTTAACTGCAGAAATCCTTAAAAAGAAAAAAACTAACAAAACTTGAGATTCAAACACAGAAGATTACTTGAAAACAAGTCCTAAAACAACTCTACATCACAAATGTGCATATAAAATTATGCAATACATTAAATATAACATCAAAGATCAATGAACTAAAACTAATCAGAAGCAAACAGCAAGCATAAAAGTCAACGACCAAAGGATTACACAATTTAAAACAACCTCATGAAAACAAATCAAAGTATATCTGGAATTGAAAAGTGATAATACCAAACTGAGATTAGCTAACAAAAATGAGGAGATCAATTAAGCAGTAAAGCAAAAACAAAAATTCTAAAACAAGTACTCACAAAAATAAAACCAATGGATCCGAAATCATAAGTAAATTGATAAAATATTAAGAGCGGACTGAGAGTTCCACCAAATGAAATAACACAAGTATAGATTTGAAAATAACGAGAGCAGAGCAATAATCATATGCATATACAAATACAGAACATGTATAGATACATATATAGAGAAAATAATAGAGATAGAACATACCTTGACAAGAGAGAGAAAAGGATCGGCAACTGGTGAAGGAGAAAGTAACAGAGCAATACCAGAAGAAGAATCAAGCGACCTAGCTAACTAGCTAGAAGAGAGAGAAAGTTGGGAGTACGGCCGAATAAGAAAAAGGAAATGTGAATTCTTCAGTCAAAGTTACCGGGAGTTGACCTTTACATTTTTCAAATGGTAAAACAGGACAGTAAAATAAGTGTAAAGTCGGAAATTACTCATTTAGATATTTCTGATAATATAAATTGGTCGTTTTTTTATATCGTAAATTAAGAATATTATATTTTTATAATAATTTCACTATCAACATTCTCATCATAAATGATTAAAAAATAGATGATAATCTCAGATTTTAAAGTGCTCACTTTTTTATATAAAAAACAATTTCAAGAGTACGTTTGTGCGTTTGAATATAAAAGAATGAAGAAAAAATTAATTAGACAAGAAAAATAAAGGTTGAAGAATAATGTGACTGTTTGTTATTTTGAGGTATAAAACATAAATAATGACTTTTTAAAACATATATATAAAATGTGAAAATAAGGGTGAATGGTTGCCGCCAAGTGATCTGATCCTCTGCATGCGATGATGAATAAAATATTTTGTGTCCGTTTCACAAGGTGACACGTGTATTAGACCCCCTTCAGGCCGCTTTGACAGTTATCTAGGTTCAAGTGCGAGTACTTGACTATAGAAGTGAGCACACAGTTAGATTTCATTCAAAGTCAATGGTTGGTGACAAGTTGATTAGGCTTAACCGCTTAAGTGAAGGGTTCTGGTCGGGAGTGATTAATATAAAGTGAATTTTATGATAAAATTTCTTTAATGCTTAATCTGATGATTGACGTGCAGACGGAGAGATCGTTATTTTGCGTGCCACAAGATTGATAATGTAGCTTAATTAAACTTATCTTAAAACGGATTCGTTCTTCAATTTCGAGTTATGAATGCATCAATTATTTTTGGGATAGATTATTGTTTCGATGTCCGAACGTACATCAAAAGATTAGTCATGAACAATTTTAAAGTGTGAGTCAGGATATTTGAAGAAACCAAAAAAGAAAAGTTAATTTACGTTCTATGTATTATTAGTAAGGGATAATTCTTTAATTTTGACCTCACATTAGCAGGGTGAGAATTTTAAAAAACGTACTCCCTCCATTCTTTAATATAGATCGTTTTAGACATATGCACAAGAATTAAAAAAATAATTGAAAAACATTAACTATAGTATCAATTGTCTATAATACCCTTCACATAACTTATCTCATAAATATGAATCAAAATATTAGGTGGAGTAATAAGGGGTAATTTAGAAAAAATAGTAATCAATTCTCCTAGATAACCACAAACGATAAATAATTAAGAATATAAAAAAAAGTCTATAGGAATGAAAGGAGTATTTTATTATTATAGGCGTAGATAGCTTAAGGTGCTTTATCTACTACCTTGTAATTTGTGAAGGAAAAAAAAAGAGAAATAACTAGTTAGTAAGAATAGTTGATATTTATTAAGAGAGAAAAGGCCAGAAGGGTATGCTTCTTCATACTCCATGCCGCTAGTATTTTATTTATTTACGTATTCGGTTATCATGAAGTTAATTTGAAGATAAATTAATCAATTTATTAATATAAGATCTTACACGCAGTAGAGAGAAATTAATTAAATATGCATCATTAATAAATCTTGTATTGATCGATTAATCGACCAAATTTAACTTCTTGCTAATCACTCCCCCTATTTACCGAAAGGTGAGTAATATGAAATTAACTTTGATTAATACATTAATTTCTTTCCATAAAAACATGCATGTAACAATTATTTATAATAATATCACATTTTGTTGTTGGTGTAATCAGAATTACAAGCATATTTTGTATCAACTAATTACACTAATCTCAGTGGGTCTCATAATATACTGTTCCTATCTATCTAATTTTTATTAATCTTTTTAAAATATTATTTTTCATATTTTGGTTATAGACTCATTATTTGAAGTTTAATATTAGAATTAGAATAGATATCATCTTACGAGGCAAAGCTGGATGCATTTTATTTTTCAATCTTGGTCCCTTGAGATATAAGTTGATGGATAATAACAAGTGTCATCATTTAAGTGGTCATCCCTGGCAATCTCAACGGTCAATGACGACCACAAACATAATCCAACTTGTCCGTCAAAAAATCAGCCAATAATGTTCAGCTAAGAAGATAAGGCCTATACTCCCACAACCGTCAGATGGATTCACTCCGCTAATCCAACGGCCACGTATCCCCATCATAGATAAACCATTCGCCCTCCAAAAATCCCCTCCTGACTTAAAATATCACTCACTCTCTCCACACTCTTCATTCTCATATCTTCTTCTCCTCCTCCATTTCACACCCAGCGCAAATTAGCACACACCTACAATGGCAGCCACCACAGCCGCCGCCGCATCCTCATTCATCGGAACCCGGCTTCCGGATCTACATTCAGGATCGGGCAGAGTTCAAGCCAGATTCGGATTCGGAGCCAAGAAATCCAAACCCAAGAAAGCCTCCAAAAACATCCCTGACCGCCCGCTTTGGTTTCCGGGAGCCAAAGCCCCGGAGTATCTTGACGGCAGCTTAGTTGGTGATTACGGGTTTGACCCATTCGGGTTGGGGAAGCCCGCGGAGTACTTGCAATACGACTTCGACTCTTTGGACCAGAACTTGGCCAAGAATTCTGCGGGTGATGTGATCGGGACCCGGTTCGAGAGCGCCGACGTGAACCCGACCCCGTTCCAGCCGTACACGGAGGTGTTTGGGCTGCAGAGGTTCAGGGAGTGTGAGCTCATTCACGGACGGTGGGCCATGTTGGCCACCCTCGGCGCCCTTGCTGTTGAGTCCCTTACCGGTATCACATGGCAAGACGCTGGAAAGGTACGTGGTGTATATTATTATACAAATAGAAATAATTACGTGGTTATAAATTTATATGACACATCTTTTAGAAAAGATGGGTCCAAATTAAAATTGTTTTAGTATTTTATTTGGCTAGCTGATTGAATCAGTTGAGTCAAGCACCAATGAATATTTTAAGCAGCTTATATATATATATATATATATATATATATATATTTGAAATATTATTTTTTGAAATGTACTTAATTACAACTAAATTATTAATTAATACCGTAAAAAATTACATCAAATTTAGAATAAATTGGAAGTAAAATTAAATTACATGAAAATAGCTAAATCTTCCGTATAGCAATTATCTTTTATGTAGAATTTTTATCTCCAAATATTGTTTATTGGGGATATCTCCAAATTTTCAGGTTGAACTAATTGAAGGGTCATCTTACCTTGGCCAACCACTCCCATTCTCCATCACCACATTGATATGGATTGAAGTTTTGGTGATTGGTTACATCGAGTTCCAAAGAAACGCCGAGCTCGACCCAGAAAAGAGGCTGTACCCCGGTGGCAATTTCTTTGACCCACTAGGCTTGGCTGCTGACCCGGAAAAGAAGGCCACCCTTCAACTTGCTGAGATCAAGCACGCCCGCCTCGCCATGGTGGGCTTTCTGGGTTTCGCCGTCCAAGCTGCTGTTACCGGAAAAGGCCCACTCAACAACTGGGCTACCCATTTGAGTGACCCACTTCACACAACCATTATTGACACTTTCTCCTCCTGATTCCTCCTCTTGAGCTTCTTCTTTATCCCCAATCCCCATCCATTTAATATTTATATCCTTGTGGCGGATAACTTTTTCTTGTAAAAATTGTAACGCTTGACAATTTCAGAAGAATGCTCTATATATATGTAATATGTCAGCTTATTGTTGTCATGTTACTTTGTTAATAAGCCAGCCCAATTGAATCGAATCAATTTCATATATCCTGATTAGTTATTTGGTTCATTTAGTTACCAGGAATAACTATAGTTATCTTAATTAATAAGAACATGATGATAAATATTAATAAGTAGACAATGTTAGTCATTACATTTCAAGTGTGCAGGGACCCAGAAGTATTTTCTTGATCATTTCAAGTGTGCAGGGACCCAGAAGCCAAGGTTTGAAGTGGCTGCCTATTGGAATGAATCAAGGTAATCAATGTTGTTTACTGAGGAATGGTTGACACCTAGAAAAATGACCATTTGTAATTAAAAAAAGAAAGAAAGGATTAGTTGTAAAATTCACTTTCTTACATTAGATCAAATTTTAATGTGTATGAACAATTCCCATTGCTGTAAATATTTCTTCCCACTTTCTCTCTTTGGAAGTAATGCAATGACATAGCACTTTAACGCCATATAGTTGTGTAATATGTAGCAATTTACTCAGAGTTGCATGCATCTCCCATTTTTCTCATTCTTGCATTTATTATCAACAACTTGTTCTGCTATCAAAGATGGATAGCTCATACATGTTACCTTCTAGAATCTCTCTAATTATTTGTAACAACAAGACATGAATTTATATTTTCAAATTTTGCATACATGAGCATGAGAGCTGTAAGGAAAGGAGTCTCTAACTTTCCGGCATCAACTTCTCCGCAGTTCACGTACATACTAATAAGTGCATTAGCTAAAGTAACATCAGAGTTCAAGTCCCCTTTTGATAGCATAGCCATGAATAACCATGCCCTGTGCCAAATCTTCAGCCTCACCGAAGCAAGGGAGAACACTTATCAGTGTAAACAAGTCAAGGTCCATCTCTTCTTGCTGCATCTGCTGTAAAAAGAAAGAACTCAAACAAGATACATAAACCTGTAGCAAGTGCTAGTGTGATACCAACCACATCAAAACTACAAAGATAAATTCCAACAAAAGACTAATAGTAGTCAGAATCATTTTACCCAATAACAAAGATATATATTTACATCAAAACTACAAAGATATATTTATTCTATAACAAGAGATTTTGAAAATATCCAACAAATAAGAAGGTAATTTTTATTTATTTATTAATACCTCTGTCCAGAAAATAGTCCTATTTTTTTATTATTGTTTTTTGTTGGACCAAAGATTAAGATATGCAAAAATTCTCTTCGATATTATTTTTCCAATAATAAATTTTAGTCATTAGAGTAATAATGAAAAAGTCATAAAAGAAACAAAAATAATATCTTACCAAGTCCTGTGCAGAGCTTATCATTCATAAGGAAAAAATAGCATAACTTACCTCATTGCTTTCTTTTAAGTGACAGTTTCTTGTCAACTATATTGAATGTGAAATAAAGACATTTAATAATGTTTGTTCATGTGACTTTATATAATGGTTATGTTGTTCAAGTTCCAGGAAACATAAAAAAGAATACCAAATCTTTTGAATGGTATTGCAGTAGCATTATGAAGCATTTCCTAAACTAAATTTCTTTTGTTCAATTCACATCAAGTTGCATTTGTAAGCATTATGTTGTTCAAGTTCCAGGAAACATAAAAAAGAATACCAAAGGATTTCATGATTTTTTTTATGAATTCTCATTATTTCAAAGATAGTGATTTTTTGACAGTGAGATATCTTTCCAAAAGATTTGTTAAAGTTCAACCTGTGATATACCCCTCCTATTGCAATTTTCTTTTATATCTTTCACAATCGAGGAAAAATCCTGAACATTTCACTGATTTGATGTAAAATCTCTTGTTATATACCAAATATATATTTGTTATGTAAAAAAATATGAAATTCATTTTACCCAATGTTAACGCCAAGATCTTTCTCCACGTCCCAATCACCAAGACGAGTCTAATATCCTGCATAATTCAACAAGTCAACACCAAAAAGCTCACTACCCGACCGTCGAGGATAACTTTCCGGCGTGAGAGTCAATACAGCGATCATCAAAGGTCAACAATGGAGAAAAAAATAATATCTAATGCCCGAGAGATAGAATCATAATAATGAATGTATTATTTACCCTCTTATGTGATCTTAGCCCACGATACTCCATCTCCGGCCATCTGATGCGTACACTCATCACTTCCCCGACACCTTTTTCCCCACTTCCTATTATTTCACCAGAAAGTAAGCAAATTTCACTTCCACACCTCCCGCCATCGCTTTTCCACCCACGGCCATCTCCGAGTCCCATCCTCATTAATGCCATGCAAAAAGGTGGTAAAACCTGATAGTCAATGTCACTGATATAATGATTCTTTGGTCAAAGTTGGGTTAAGTGACAATTTGTATATGGGCCAATTCAATAGTAAGCCCAAATAATGGAAATGACCCAGTAATGATGGCCCAAACCAGACCTAAAGATAACATGATCCAAGGAGGGTTTCCATTAAGTCCAGCCCCAAATAAGGAAAAGGATTATGACCCAATATTACCCCCTGAGTCTTATATTAAATGGGTGTTTAATGAAAGACTATAAACAAAGATAAGCCGAGGACATAACAAACTATGATAAGTCATAAGAGATCTAAAGTGAAACTCACCAAAGCCCATCAAAATCAATCAAATTGATATCGAGGAATATAAGTGGGAAGCCCATGACGCAAGCCCACATAGGTGAAGATATTTGGGTCTAAAAAGCAGACGAAACCCCTTCCCATTCATCATCATTGCGATTGAATTAAATGTGCGCCCTCAATTACTGTAGATATCACAAGATAAAAGGTAAACTTTACCAATTCTGACGGTTTTACCTGCTAATTTGAAATTTGAACCCTTGAGCTTTCTTCTTCTCTGCAAACTTCTTTCTCTGCTTCACAAAATCTTAACAATGGTGACCGTAACCTCTGGCCAAAACTCTCCCCTTCGTGCAACTCCTATTAGTATCGTTTCTCCTAACTCAAACCCTAACCAAGAGGGTTCGAGTTCGAACCCCCAATCAACAACCATGGGGGGAAATCCTTCTTTGATCTCCTCTGCCTCTGATTTCTTCAAAGACGGGGAGCAATTCCCTCATGCCAACATCCGGTCTTCAGTCACGGAATCTGAGATATGCATGCTCAGGACTCGTTATCAGATTCCTGATATGTACGCCATAAGGGCCCCTGCTCCTGAAGAGCGTATGTATCAGCGACCTGACGGTTGTGTCGCCATGCCTATCACTTTCGTGGAAAAGGGGGTTCGCCTACCTCTCCACGTTTTTATTATCACCCTCATAGGGTTCATAGGAGTGGGTTTCGCCCAGTTAGTGCCCAACTCCTACATCCACATCCTGGCATTTATTGCCTTCTGCCATGAACTAGGGATTGCTCCCTCTGTCGACATCTTCTTCATCCTCTTTTCTGCTGGTAGGTCTCGAGAACGAGGCTTCAAATGTTGAGCAAGCGGTCTCCAGGCCCAACACCAGTTTCGAGAGGAGACCCACGATGGATACTCCTTCCAAAGAACAAGGGTTGGCATGAGAAGTGGTTTTTCATCACGGACCCGAGATCTCTTCTCTTCACCGGACTACCTCTCGACCGGGTCTCTGCTTGACTTGGAGACATATCCGAAGGGCGGGGTGAGGAGAGATGGCGGACTTTTTGAAGAAGATTCCTCCAAAAGAATGGAGTTTCACATTTCGACCAAACAAGCTCGCTATATCGACCACAAATGTAAGTTTTGAATAACTTTGTAACATAATTTCTGAGCTATATAAGTGATACAGGTTCTGATACATGGTATTTTGCAGTATCTCTGATCAAACCGACTCCCCTGGAGGTGAGAGACCTGGAAGATTTTTTAGCAGGGATGAATGCAGATGCAAGTGAAGAGCATCCGGCCGAAGAATCTTCCCAGGTTAATCCCCCCACCACCGATCCACCAACTTCTTCCCTTCAAACTGATGAACCTCAAACTGACGAACCCAACATACCCGAAGAAAACCTCAGACCTCGCCAAGAAAAAATCCGCCAAACGATCCAAATCCACCCAACCGTAAACAAACCCCGAAAGTGACCTCAAACACTTCCCGAAGCAATCCCCAAACAACCTTCTCAATGAACCCCAATCCTCCACCCTCCGAACCTACCCCGGTGAGGAGGAGCCTACTGATATTCCTTTGCACCATCTGCCAAGGTCCTTCGTAAAAAAGAAAATAAGAACCAAGATAACCCCCGATCGCCAAGAGCTACGAGTTCCCACCTCTCTATCACCTCCGACCACATCCACGTAAATCCATGTACCGACGATGAACCAACCAAGTCGTCCGTCTCACTCCATCCCGAAAAAGAAAACATCCATCGACAACCACCTTTCAACATCTTCGCACTTTGCTTAACTCCCTCGACGCACTCGCCCGATCTCCTCTCCAAAACCATACACGCAGACCCTCACTAGTTCGCGATGAACCTCCGCTTTCTCCTCCAAGACAACCAACTACTGTCGATCAGACGCCATGGCCTCCCAACAATGTGGCCCCGACTCAATGCCCATTTTGCCTTTCAACCTGCTCAACACCTTTGTTCGTGTGAACCGACGATCATCTGGTTCAGAATAGTTCAATGGGGATCTACTCAAATAAGGCATGAGCTACTTGGCGAAGGTAAATGAGTCTCTTCTTTATTTCGAAGTTTTATCTTCATACTTATATATCTGAAAACTGATCAAATAGTATTAGAAACACATAGGCCAATGCGGTGTTCGGACGTCTTCGTCCAAGGTTTCTCGAAGCCGAATCTGAGGAAGAGACCTTGAGGAAGGAGAATGCCTTGCTGAAGTCTACTTTGGCTAAGGAGAAGACTCAACGTGAATGCCTTCTTCATACAAATGAAGGTCTTCAAAAAGAGTTAGCCCAAGCCAAGGGAGATGTGAAGGCCTCCAAGGAAGAACTAAAGTCAACCAAAGCACAACACGAGGAGATCGTCAAAATGAATGTTGACTTGGTTCAGAGGAGCGAAATAAGGATGGAGAAGATCGAGGAATTAAAAGCTGATGCTAAGATCTTGACCAAGACCATCCATAAGCTGGAGGCAGCAGAGACTCGTCACATGAATAGGCGGCTCAAACTCGAAGAGGAAATCCGAGAACTCAAGGCTCTTCGGGACCTTGGACCTCCTTTAACCGACGACCTTCGCAAACAAATATGTGAAGAGTATCGGAACTCGGACGAAATCAACGGGGAAATAATGAAGATATACTCTGAGAGTTACGAGCTTTGCCGAAGTCGTGGCAAAGAGAAGCTGTCTGCAGCCAACTTGGACCCATCCTTACTCGATTCTTCAGACGACGAAGATGGCGCCTGAAGCTGATGTTCCTGTTTTTGTTTTTTCTGTCTTTAATTTATAGTATTTATAAGAATTATCCAATAGTGTAATTAGATTAAATATTAATGAAAATGGCTTCATTCCTTATGACTTCGGTATATTTATTTTGTAAGACCCCGAATTTTATGAAATAAAAGTATTCAATTTTTCTATTCAGTAAATGGTTAAATTGATAAAAGTTAAAGTTAAGGGTGATATATGAATTTTTTTTTTCTAAAATACGCAAGGGGGGTATAAAGTATTCATTATTGTTTGGAATATTCGTTTGGTCGTGGAATATTCTTTCCGCTTGGGAATATTCGTATGCGACCAGTAGCCTATTTGTGGGCCCCATAATGTAATAACCGTCGGATGAAGAAAACGACAAAATTAAGTTTTTATAAATAACGATTTAATCGTTACACGAATTAACACCGTTGGAATACCCTTTGGTAAAATAAAATAATACGCGTTGTTGCCATGGCGACACGGTATTACATGTATTTTTGAATTATTGATTCTTACGTGAAGGCACTACTTACTCAATAATTGTTACGATAATTACCGCTCAATATTTTATTTTATTGATTCAATAATTGATGCGTTGATATTTTAAATTATTGTTGTTCAATAATTGTCACCGCACAAAGATCTCCATTATCGATCAATAATTCATATTATTTGAATAATATTATTAGATAACATTATTGGCAATGTCTAGAAAGTTCATCAAGGAGAGGTTTGGTCACCTAATTGCGGCGCCAAGTGAGGAGAAATTCTTATTGGAAGCCCCTTTTCCTGAACCCGCTCTCGTTGTCATTATTGTGATTCTATAATATTATTTATGAATAATTAATTATTGATTTATATGACAATGAAATATTTATTTGATGTGGATATAAATGATGGATTTATTTATGTGGTTATAAATGAAGGAATTAATGTTGAGGTATTTTATCGAGATTTTGTCGGATTGGAGGTATTAAAAGATCAAATCGATTGTTCTTACAACTTTATTATGTGAGTTATAATTTTTAATCGTACCGATTGGATCGTTGGGATTTTTGGATATGTTATACATATATAAGTTGAGTATATGTTCACAAATTTTGAACCGTTAAAAATGAACGATAATTTGTTATGAATTTTAAGAGGTGACCGATTCGAAATTAGGTTATAAATGATTTTGGTGGAAAATTCTAGAATTGGTGGGCCCCACTTTTTGGTTGGTGAGAAATGTGCTCAATTGAATTTTCAAATGTGGTGGGTGGGAATAGTAGCGGTAAAAGCCATCAGTTGCGAGTTAAGTCTGCTTTCTAAGGTCTAACATTTTCCTATAAATAGAAATTAAGTTAGAATTGAAAATCACACCGTAAACAAGTTTTCTCTCTTTCTCTCTATATATATCGAGTATTATTCTTGTGAGTATTTTGAGTATACTTTGAGTATTGTTAGACGGTGCAAGTTCCCTTCAAAGACTATATCCTTATCAACTAGAAATCTGTCTTTCGAGGTAAGGATGTTATTTTCTTCTCGATGATATTATTTCTTCAATATCATTATCTTTGAAATATTGGTTGGAACTTTTTATCAAATTTGGAACTTTTTTCATGCTCGGGGTTACTATTCATGAGTTACTATTCACGAGTTACTATTCATGAGTTACTATTCACGAGTTCTTATTCATGAGTACTATTCATTAAAGCGTGAAGATGTTTTTTTGTGGAATTTCTATCTTTTGGTGTTTGAGTTACTATTCACGATATCTGACTATTCACGATATCTGACACTATTCACGAATCTTTGACTATTCAATAGAAAAATGAAAATTTTATTTTCGCCTCTAAAATATCTATTTTGGATACTAGCTTTGATTGTATCCATGTTTTGATCATTCTTGAATTTTACACCACTATGATTATTTTGAGGTATTTTTTGGGCGTGGATAAAATCAATGCAAAGATGAATGATTTCGAAGAATATCTTTGGCCATAGTGCAAAGATGAACAGTGTTTAAATGAACATGACTAACTGATGAATATCTTTAGCCAAGAGGTCAAAGATGAATTATTGATGAATATCTTTTTTCGTGTCTGCAAAGATGACTGTTGTTGAATATCTTTAGCTTTTGTAGTGCAAAGATGAATTATTGATGAATATCTTTGGCTTGAATGCAAAGATGACCCGTTGTTGAATATCTTTAGCTTTGTAGTGTAAAGATGAACTGTTGATGAATATCTTTGGCCCGTGGTGCAAAGATGAATTTATTAGTATGATTATGAACAGGAACTATGATTTGGTATAACCATGATCTTTGATGTTTCAGGTAAAGACAAGTGATGAAAATTATCTTTGTCTTGGATGAGAAAGGAATTTAGAACTACAATTGCGATTATGAGTTATACACGTGATTGTGGGCGTGAAATTGTTGATTGATGTTACGGGGATAAAACATTGTTGGTGGATTTTAACATGGAGAAGACAATAGACTTTATAGTCTATTTGACTCTTCTAATGGATTGCTCATTCCGCTGCAACTATGGTTGAAAAGTTTTATCATCTACCATATGTTCTAAATCTCTGATTTATTACTGATGAAGACTATTGATAATTTATTTATCTTTAGTCATAATATTCTTTTACTGAGCTAGTTATGCTCACCCTTTTGTTTCACAATTCCTTTAGGAGTAATAAAAAAGTGTGTAAATTTGGGTCGAGCGGGGATAGCGAGGAATAGAGTGGTGGTCTATAGATGTTGAGGTGAGGTGAATTTAACTTGGAAGGGTGTTTTGTCACTATCATACAAGATGTCTAATGACATCTGACCTCGTGTTATCATAAGACATGGTTGTGCTTCATCCACTTCTTTGAGTATATTTACAAGCACTACCTATATAATCTTGGTGTTTGTTTGGAGTATAATACCCAATTAGAGACAGCTGGAGATAATGATATGTCAAGAGAGACTCACCATTGGGAAGAATATGATTGTAATCTTCTCGTTTTCTTTGGGGTTTATTGGGTCAACCAAGGATAATTACGTGGCCATATGATATCTACCATAACCTAAAAGCATGGCCTCCCATGTATGAAGGTTTCCTTGAACACTTCCCAAAGATTCTAATTTCTAAAACAGGTTTTGACTATACCTTTATGTAAGGTGTCATTGTGACGTCTTCTGAGTTGGTATATATTTGTATCCAAACTCACAAAGATATGTGTTGTTGTATTTTGCACGACAATTGTTGTAATAAAGTTGTAGTTGTTTTTCGCATACCATATATTTGGCGACTCGTAATGGGTTGGATGGAATGAACCTATTTTGGGGTTGTTACATTTAATATCGAGCTTAGGGATATGATCTCTGGCGGAGATCGGGAATAGAACTAGGAGGAGAGATGAGTAAATCCTTCCGCTATTAGTGTGTCTACCTAAGCTTATTTGTTGGTCGATCATAATATCGAGATATTATGTGATATGTTAATTGCTCAATTAACCTTTGTTTTGAAGTCATATTCTAGAATGATATCCTAAATACGGGAGATGAAAGAATGGAGAAATCATGATGACGGGGAGATAGAATCGAAATGAAAACAAGGTATTCTCAACTCTTTGAAATACAGTGCACGTAAATTTCGAGGACGAAATTTCATAAGGAGGGAGATTGTAAGACCGAAATTTTATGAAATAAAAGTATTCAATTTTTCTATTCAAGAAATGGTTAAATTGATAAAAGTTAAAGTTAAGGGTGATATATGAAAATTTTTTTCTAAAATACGCAAGGGGTATAAAGTATTCATTATTGTTTGGGAATATTCGTTTGGTCGTGGAATATTCTTTCCGTCGAGGAATATTCGCAATTACTGCAGCAAGTGACTATTTGTGGGCCCCATAATGTAATAACCGCTTAATGAAGAAAACGACAAAATTAAGTTTTTATAAATAACGACGTAATCGTTACTGCTTAACACTTTGTTGGAATACTCGGTTGGTAAAATAAAGTAATACGTTGTTGCACAAAGCATTACGGTATTACATACGATTTTTGAATTATTGATTCTTACGTAAAAGGCACTACTCAATAATTGTTACAAGTAATTATCGCTCAATATTTTATTTTATTGATTCAATAATTGATGCGTTGATATTTTAAATTATTGTTGTTCAATAATTGTCATCGCACAAGATCTCCATTATCGATCAATAATTCATATTATTTGAATAATATTATTAGATAACATTATTGGCAATGTCTAGAAAGTTACATCGAGGAGAGGTTTGGTCACCTAATTGCAAGGCGCAAGAAGGAGAAATTCTTATTGAAAAGCCCCCACTTTCCTGGAACTACTGGTTGTCATTATTGTGATTCTATAATATTATTTATGAATAATTAATTATTGATTTATATGACAATGAAATATTTATTTGATGTGGATATAAATGATGGATTTATTTATGTGGTTATAAATGAAGGAATTAATGTTGAGGTATTTTATCGATATTTTGTTTGGATTGGAGGTATTAAAAGATCAAATCGATTGTTCTTACAAACTTTATTATGTGAGTTATAATTTTAATCGTAGTTGGATCGTTGGGATTTTTGGATATGTTATACATATATAAGTTGAGTATATGTTCACAAATTTTGAACCGTTAAAATGAACGATAATTTGTTATGAATTTTAAGAGGTGATTGATTCGTAAATTAGGTTATAAATGATTTTGGTGGAAAATTCTAGAATTGGTGGGCCCCACTTTTGGTTGGTGAGAAATGTGCTCAATTGAATTTTCAAATGTGGTGGGTGGGAATAGTAGCAGTAAAAGCCATCGTGTTGCAGAGTTAAGTCCGCTTTTGCGTCTTAACATTTTCCTATAAATAGAAATTTAAGTTAGAATTGAAAATCACACCGAAAAAGTTTTCTTCTTTCTCTCTCTATATTATCGAGCGTATTCTTGTGAGTATTTTGAGTATACTTTGAGTATTGTTAGATTCAAGCAAGTTCCTTCAAAGACTATATCCTGTGTTTCAACTAAAGTCTTGTCTTTTCGAGGTAAGGGATGTTATTTTCTTCTCGGATGATATTATTTCTTCAATATCATTATCTTTGAAATATTGGTTGGAACTTTTATCAAATTTGGAACTTTTTCATGCTCGGGGTTACTATTCATGAGTTACTATTCACGAAGTTACTATTCATGAGTTACTTATTCACGAGTTACTATTCACGAGTACTATTCAGAAGCGTGAAGATGTTTTTTTGTGGAATTTCTATCTTTTGGTGTCTTGAGTTACTATTCACGATACTCAAGACTATTCACGATATCTGACACTATTCACGAATACTTGACTTATTCAATAGAAAAATGAAAATTTTTATTTTCGCTTAAAATATCTATTTTGGATACTAGCTTTGATTGTATCCATGTTTTGATCATTCTTGAATTTTACACCACTATGATTATTTTTGAGGTATTTTTGGACATGGATAAAATCAATACAAAGATGAATGATTTACAAGAATATCTTTGGCTCAGAGTGCAAAGATGAACAGTGTTTAAATGAACATGACTAACTGATGAATATCTTTAGCCAAGAAGTGGTCAAAGATGAATTATTGATGAATATCTTTTGCTCGTGAATGCAAAGATGACTGTTGTTGAATATCTTTGCTTTGTAGTGCAAAAGATGAATTATTGATGAATATTTTTGGCTTGTAATGCAAAGATGACCCGTTGTTGAATATCTTTAGCTTTGTAGTGTAAAGATGAAACTGTTGATGAATATCTTTGGCCCGTGGTGCAAAGATGAATTTATTAATATGATTATGAATGTGAACTATGATTTGGTATAACCATGATCTTTGATGTTTCGAGTAAAGACAAGTGATGAAAATTATCTTTGTCTTGGATGAGGAAAGGAATTTAGAACTACAATTACGATTATGAGTTATACACGTGATTGTGGGCGAAATTGTTGATTGATGTTACGGGGATAAAACATTGTTGGTGGATTTTTAACATGGAGAAGACAATAGACTTTATAGTCTATTCGACTCTTCTAATGGATTGCTTTCATTCCACTGCAACTATGGTTGAAAAGTTTTATCATCTACCATATGTTCTAAATCTACGATTTATTACTTGATGAAGACTATTGATAATTTATTTATCTTTAGTCATAATATTCTTTATCGAAATTTAGTTGTGCTCACCCTTTTGTTTCACAATTCCTTTCGGGTAATAAAAGTGTAAATTTGGGTCGAGCGGGATATAGCGAGGAATAGAGTGGTGGTCTATAGATGTTGAGGGTGAGGTGAATTTAACTTGGAAGGGTGTTTTGTCACTATCATACAAGATGTCTAATGACATACAACCTCGTGTTATCATAAGACACGGTTGTGCTTTCATCCACTTCTTGAGTATATTTACAAGCACTACCTATATAATCTTGGTGTTTGTTTGGAGTATAATACCCAATTAGAGACAATGGAGATAATGATATGTCAAGAGAAGACTCACCATTGGGAAGAATATGATAGTAATCTTCTCGTTTTTCTTTGGGATTTATTGGGTCAACCAAGGATAATTACGCGGCCATATGATATCTACCATAACCTAAAAGCATGGCCTCCCATGTATGAAGGTTTCCTTGAACACTTCCCAAAGATTCTAATTTCTAAAATAGCAGTTTTGACTATACCTTTATGTAAGGTGTCATTGTGACGTCTTCTGATTGGTATATATTTGTATCCAAACTCACAACATATGTGTTGTTGTATTTTGCACGACAATTGTTGTAATAAAGTTGTAGTTGTTTTTCGTACCATATATTTGGCGACTCAGAATGGGTTGGATGGAATGAACCTATTTTGGGGTTGTTACATATTTTCTGCCAATACTCCAATATTTATTTAAGTGAAAAGATGCACAAACTCCTTCATGGGTTGAACCCGAACTGTTAAGTAATAACTAAACATGTCATATAACAGATAAGATGAAGTTTAAGAATGAAGCTTCCCGAACTCAACACTTAGAAAAAATTTAGGTAATAAAGTAAAGGGATACTTATTAGTTACCAAGTGTGAGACAGATCTCTTCATTTAGGAATTTGTTTACCCCGAAAGGCCTAACAAAACCAAAAGATGACATTTGCCTACCACGAAGGGCCTGACAAAGTCTAAAGGATGACACTTGCCTACCACGAAGGGCCTGACAAGGTCTAAGTGTCGACAATTGCCTACCACATAGGGCCTGACAACGTCTTAAAGATGACACTTGCCTACCACGAAGGGCCTGACAAGGTCTAAGTGACCACCGCCAAGAGGCCGCCATCGAATGGCCGTATGAGTCCACCCGAACCTCCTAACACCAATGACATTTGCCTACCACGAAGGGCCTGACAAACTCATAAGGACCACCTGTCGAAAAGGCTGCCATCGAATGGCCAGCGAGTCCACCCGAACCTCCTAACACCAATGACATTTGTCTACCACGAAGGGCCTGACAAACTCATAAGGACCACCTGCCGAAAAGGCTACCATCGAATGGCCAGCGAGTCCACCCGAACCTCCTAACACCAATAACATTTGCCTACCACGAAGGGCCTGACAAACTTATAAGGACCACTTGCCGAAAAGGCTGCCATCGAATGGCCAGCGAGTCCACCCGATCCTCCTAACTTCGTTGAACTGATCAGCAATGAAGACAAGATTTGTTCGAGAAAAAAGGGAACTTTTATTGATGATGACATAAATATTTACAGACTTCCAGTGTATTGACATCATTTCTACTGAAAGTACTTCCTAAGCATGCCAGCGTGCCAAGTATTCTTAATTGCTGACCCATCTAATGCTTTCAATCGATAAGTTTCCGCCCTAAGACTTCAAAGGATTTTATACTGGTCCTTCCCAGTTTGGCATCGCCTTTCCAGATTCGAGGTGTAGATGCTTGAACTTCTCGAGGACAAAATCTCCTACTTGAACCTTCAAACTTTACTCCTCTTATAATGCTTGCCACTCTTCACGATAAGTCGCTAACTGATTAAGGTTGTTTCTCTTACTTCTCAAGCAAATCAAGGTTGGCTTTAAGCCCTTCCTCATTGTAGATCTCTCTGAATTGGTGACCAAGACTTGGAGATCCAATTTCAACTGGGACTAAGGCATCGCATTACCATAGGCGCCTAAAAGGTGAATCCCGTTGTAGTCCTCGAAGTAGTTCGATAAGCCCACAACACGCTAAGTAGCTCCTCGGCCATCTCGCCTCGGCTTCATCCAATCAAGGCCGATCCCATTCAAAGCGGTTTTGTTGGTCGATTCAACTTGTCCATTCGACCGTGGATGAGCCATCAAGTCTTTCTGTCTTTGAATCCCAGCCTTTTCAAGAATGCTTCAAATTTTGATCCCACAAACTGACGTCCATTGTCTGATATTACCACCTTAGGAATTCCGAAACGAAATACTACTGATTCTTTTAAAAATTTCAAGCATTCTTGTTCCGTTATTAACCTAAGTGGTTTTGCTTCTACCCACTTGGTCATATAGTCGATGGCAACTATAACAAAGTCGACTTGACCTTTTGCCTTTGGTAGTGGACCCAAAGATATCAACCCCTGATAAATGAAGGGTATAGGAGATAAGATCGAGTATAGCTCTTCCGGTGGTCGATATGGATCGGATCGCTGAGTTGACACTTCTCGCACTTTTTGCGACGATTCGATCCGCTTCTTGGAAGATGGTAGACCAAGTGAGTATCCTTGTCGAAGTACTTTATAGGCTAATGACTTAGCCGCCATATAGTCGCCACAGATACCTTCATGTACTTCCAAGAGCATATTCAACGGATGGAGTCGCATTTCAAGAAGTGGAGATGAGAAAGCTCTTCAAAGCATCCCCATCAATCGTAACAAAATTAGCACTTTTGTACTTGATTTTCTTGGCGAGCATCCGATCCAAGGTAAGACGCCATCTGCCGGATACTCTATATATGGAGTCAAATGTTAGTTGGTTCGATCAATGCACATTACCGATTCATAATGGACACTAGATGCTTTGCAAAGTTTCTAAATAAACCGACCCATCAAAGACGTTAACATCCGTAGTGGCTAATTTGGAGAGTGCATCGAAGAATTGAATTGTTATCACGCTCGACCCTCAAACTCGTAGGATTGGAAATGCTTGAAGTTGTTCCTTCAATTACATTAGATATTTGATCATTTTGGGCCTCGAGCTTCATATTCCCGAAAATTGCTTAACGACCAACCGAGAATCATCAAGATGATTATTCTTTGCACTTCAAGACTCTTTGTCGATCAGAATCCTCAAGTACCGCCATACTCGACCGTTGTTTGTCGCTTTGAATCAAATATGATGGCTCATTGTATTTTGAATCCTCCCGACTCGCTGAATAATCTAATCGCTCCACTAACGTCCGTGGTAGAAGACCCATCTGCATACAAATATCACGAACTCTCGCTTCACTGGCGAAGAATCGCCATCGCTCGTCTGATCCTTCACCGCCACAACTTCATCGACTTGAAAAATGAGCATTCAACAACAAAATCAGCCAAGGGCTTGCCTTTGATGGTGGTTCGGGGATGATATTCAATGAAAATTGTGACAACTCCATCGTCCCATGCAGCCTAATCTCCCCGATACCTCGGGTTTGCCCATAATCTTCTTTAAAGGATGATCTCAGATATACTATTACCAATCTACCCCGGAAGTATTGCCTAAGCTTTCATCATTAACGCTTATTAAAGCAAAACAAACTTTTCAATGTTCGGTACCTTGTTTCAAAGATCCCGAAGGACATGGCTTACATAATAAACCGGTCTCGCTACTTACCCCAACTTCACGCACCAAAACCGCTTTCATCGCCAACGAAATCTAACTAGTGCTAAGTACAAATATAGGGGTTCAAGCAGAGCGGCTTCACCAACAAAGGCGCCAAGATAAGTAGGACTTGATGCTCGAAAGGCGCCCTCACACTCAAGTCCATTGAAACGTCTTGGCATTCTTCTACCCTTTCAATGTATCAAAGAACGGTAGACATCTTTCTCGCCGACTTAGACATGAACCTCCTTAAAGTCGCAATCCTTCCAAATCGACGTTGAACATCTTTAAATGATTGAGGAGTCTTCATGTTCGGGATCGCTCAATCTTCTCGAGATTGGCTTCGATTCCTCTCTCGATCGACAAGATAACCCGAAAATTGCCCCCTTTCAGGCCAGAAGGTGCACTTAGTGGGGTTCAATCTCAAATTGTGTTGACGAATTGTCTGAAAGCATTCTTCTAAATCATCCAGATGTTTATGTACCAACATACTTTTGACAATCGTGTCGTCTACGTACACCTCCACATTCCCCGCCAAATGATATCTCGAAAAACATGGTTCATCATCCTCCGATATGGGTCAGGCATCGATGAGGCCGAAAGTCATTTTCTTATAGGCATATACCGAACGATGCGTAATGAACGCCGTCTTCGGTATATCCTCCTTGCACATGAAAATTTGATGATATCCAGAGAATGCGTCCATGAAACTTAACAAAGCATATCTCGAAGTGGCGTCGATGAGTTGGTCAATGTGGGGTAGAGGGTAGAAATCCTTCGGACAAGCCTTATTTAGGTCAGTGTAGTCGATGCAGACTCGCCATTTACCATTCTGCTTCTGTACCAATACCACATTCGCCATCCATTGTGGGTAGTCAATCTCAAAGATGAAGTCAGCTGCCAACAGTTTTGCAATCTCTTCATCAATTATTCGCTGACGTTCAGGTGCGAAAATCCTCCTCTTCTGTCGGACTGGCTTCTTTGACGGGTCCACCTCCAACCGATGCTCAGCGATATCCCTGCTTACTCCTGGCATATCCTGAGGCTCCCATGCGAAAATATCAACATAACATTGCAGGAGCTCCACAAGGTTTGTCCGGAGAGGTTCTGGCAGACCTGAACCTATTTTCACCGTCTTGATCTCCTTGCCCGGGACGAGCTCTATCTCCTCCGTTTCTTCAGCTGGCATGACTAATGGTTCGGAACTACTCTCTGTGAAGGGTTCAATCTCTATCGACATGGTCTTCTTCTGCTTGATATTCCCACTCCGAAAGTGATCACAAAGATTTCTATAACATCTTCGGCGGATCCAAGTCTCCCTTCACCTCATGAATTCCATGCGCGTAGGAAATTTGATTTTGAAATGAGGAATAGAGGTCACACTTGCAAAGCAATTAAAGCGAGCCTTCCCAAAATAGCATTATAAGCGAGATCTCTACATACACAACATAAAATTTGCAAATAATTTCTACTGTTAGGGGCCGTTCAAGAAGATATTTGGCGATTCAATGGTTCCAACCACCTTGACCGGGTCATTACTAAAACCATATAAAGGAGCCTCCTGTCCTATCTCCATCTTTCGCCCATCTAGGTGCATCCTCTGATAAGCGTGGGCATACAGAATATCTACAGAAGACCCATTATCTACCATTATCCGCTTCATATCCACCGAACCCACTTGGGCAGTCAGCACCAATGATCCTCATGCGATTCGATGACTTTCAAGGGTAATCTTCATCGAGAAAAGAGATTACCGTATCGAATAAGGTCTGTCGCTTTTCGGAGGTACTACATCGATACATGAATGAATCCAAGTAACTTGCTAACTTTTCCAATGAATTTGCTGTAAGTACCCCCAAGGATGTCATCTATCACGTGCCTTACAGTCGTTCGAGCCGGCAATACTTGCCGAACCGGTTGAGCTACGGAACAGACCTCCGTCCTGCTTGTTGATTAGTTCTGCGACCCACATACTCAATTAAAGTCTCCGCCTTATACCTTTCTTTTCAATAAAATCCTTCAAACTAGCACGATCGTTTGATCGTGACCAAAGCTTGATGGTAATCACAATACTTACGAAATTTCCTTTTAAGGCTTAATGTTATCTCGAGGTGGTTCAAAATAGGTTGATTCTTAATTTGATCCAAGATAATAGCCCCGTCGTGTTAAGTCTTTGTATACGTTCTATTCACTCTTTGAAATTGGAGCCGAACGAACGTCCTCCACCCCTGCTCTAATTGTTATACTTTTTTCGACCGCGCCGTAGCGGTCTTTATTAACCTCATTCTTTCTCTGGTCTCTATCGGTTCTATCCCGATCTGTCTCCTTAAGTCGGTCTGAAGCAGGACGTTTGAGGCTATCCATGGCTTCCTCCACCACGATATAACCTTCAGATTTGTCAAAGGCCTCAGCGAGACTCTTCGGGTGATGAAACATCAACTTCTTCACTAACTTCTCCGATTTGACAAGATTTAATCCATTCTGAAACAGTCCAACGGGCCAGTAGATCGTTCAGTGTCATCACCGGCCGATCGCTTCACGGAATCTCTTCACATATTGGCCCAAAGACTCATTTGAAAACTGTCGAACCTGAGCCAACGAACCAGTTGGTTTTCCCCTTCTTTTGTTGCTCCCAAAGCGAGCATGAAATTTACTACACATGTCTGCCCAAGATGAAATTGAATCTGAGGGCAAAGTCCCCATCCACTGCCGGGCATCCTTTCTGAGTGTTGTGACAAAAGTATGACACTTAGCGGCATCGCTAAAGTCATAATAATCCATCACGATCGATCGAGCGATCAGGGTCATAGGGATCCCCGATCCATCATAACTCTCAATATGGGGTAACTTCTTGGTAAATTCAACTTTTCTTTAAGAATCTCCGCGGAAAAGGGGGATGCCTTCTTTCCGGTATCCTTCGCTTTTACGTCCGGCAAGTTCGCTTAGAAGTTCTTTTAACTCTTTGACCAAATACTCTACACCTTCTGGTTGAGATGATGCTTCTTTTTCCGGTGACTCCTTCCTCCTCCTGAGTAGACCGGTTTTCTTACAATAGAGCCTTCAACTCTGAAGGGCTTCTTCGATGACGAAAGTGTCCACGGTGGTGTACCCTCGATAGACTCTCCTGAGCACGATCTCTAGATATGCTTCGTCTTTGAGCCCGGCACTGAGGCGAGAATGTGCAACAACAAGGGCTTTTTTGTGGTTTCAGAGTACGATCTCGGATCGACCTCTTCGTTCTCTCCGACCCCTGCTCCTTAGAATCGACGGGGTGATGTACCTCCTCGATCTTTGATGAGTAGGGCTTGGGATCTTCTTCTTTCTCGATTTCGGCCTCGAGACTCTCGTCCCCGAATGAATGTGTTCTTTTCCACTTGGTGTCCTTGCTCTTGAATCGATTATAACCGAGCTCTTCGTCTCTCAACTCATCATCCGCCATCTGCTCACTATATCCTGTCGTTGCTTCACGAGTACTTCCATAGCTCTATCCGCCTCATCTGCCATCTTAGCCAGTCGTGAAGCTTTTTCATCCTGGTCCTCTCGGTATCGAGTTCTAGACGAAGTGTCTTCTACTCGTTTTCGACCGTGACCAGACGCTTTATCAGTCGGAAAGACTAACCTACGTTTAACCTTGCCCACCGCCTTCGACCGAAAATTTTCAGGGGATTGTTTGGACGCTGTGCTAGCATGAACACTTATTGCGGCCCCAAACGATCCTCGATGACACTCGTGGTGTCGATTCACCGGTAGCCCTCTACGCCTTTCCTTGTGTGTAGGTATTCTACTCTTCACCATGAATATTAACGTAGAACAAACACAGTCTGTGATTGAAAAAATAATCGTGACACTAGAACTCAAATTTCTCCTTCTAGCGCCCAATGTTAACGCCAAAGATCTTTCTCCACGTCCCAATCACCAAGACGCGTCCTAATATCCTGCGTAGTTCAACAACAAGTCAACACCAAAAGCTTGACTTACCGACCGTCGAGGGATAGCTTCCAAGTGAGAGTCAATACAAAGCGATCACAAGGTCAACAATGGAGAGAAAAAATAATATCTAATGCCCGAGAGATAGAATCATAATAATGAATGTGTTACTTTACCCTCTTATGTGATCTTAGCCCCATACGATACTCCACTCCTGGCCATCGTACCACTCATCACTTCGACACCTTTTTCCCCACTTCCTATTATTCCAAATAGAAAGTAAGCAAATTTCCACTTCCACACCGCCGCCATCGCTTTTCCACCGCCGGTCATCTGAGTCCCATCTTCATTAATGCCATGCAAAAAGGTGGCCGACACAATAGTCAACTGTCACTTGATATAATGATTACTGGTCAAAGTTGGGTTAAGTGACAATTTGTATAATGGGCCAATTCAATGACTAAGCCCAAATAATGGAAATGACCCAAGTGACCGGTTCCAACCAGGACCTAGCATAACATGATCCAAGGGAGGAGCCCATTAAGTCTGGCCCAAATAAGGAAAAGGATTATGGCCCAACACCCAATAAATTCCCCCAAAAGACTAATAGTAGAGAATCATCTAAATAAATATACTACTAAATAATACAGAGCATATAAATTATACAGAGCATCTAAATTTACCACTTTTGCAAAGCATTTATTTCTCCTTGTATTAGTTTGCCCTTGCTCAGTTCTGTTTACACATTATAGTAGTCTGTTCTTCGCAATAACAATACTTCGTGTTTTAAAAACAAATTTCAGGAACAAACCCATGGGCAACACACACAGAGATCTATACTTCTATACTTCGCAATAACAATAATTTGGGTTTTTCGTTCTAGGGCTTACCGATTCGAAGTGGAGATTCTTCGTTCAAATTGAGATTCAAGCGGAGAGATGGAGATTCGAGGCGAGATTCTTCCTTTTTTAGGGCTTTGTTTTATGAAGATTTGGAGAAGAAGTCCACGAGTGTCGAGCCTTACAAATTGGATTGAATGTGCAGTGAGGAGAGAATGTTAAAATAAAAAACACTAAGGTTATATATAGTTCGCTATTTAAGTTCTCATTATTTAGGAATTACATTTCTGATCTTTTCTAATATATATATATATATATATATATATATATATATATATATATTTTATCTATTGTTGATTATTTTTAAAAGTTCATACCACACTTTTTTGTATAATTTTATCTTTTATTTATTAAAATAATTTATAAGTATTTTAAAATATAAAAATATTTTTAAATAGAACATACATATTATAAATTTTATAATATTAATTTTTATTAATATTATTCATATTATAAATATTTAGGTAAAGAAAAAGAAAGAAAATTAAACATAAAAATATTTTAAAATCACAGTGGGCCATTTGTATTTTTTTTAAAGTGTAGTGGCTCAATAGTATTAAGAATTTGGATGACTGGCTTGCCACGTAGGAAATAACTTATTTTATTTTATTTTTAAAAAGCCACGTAGGAAAATCAGCCCAATTTTTTGACATCCGTATGCAAAATTGGACGGAATGGGTTGATTGAACATTTTAAAAAAATACAGTGGGCTAATTGAATTTTTTAAAAATACAGTGGCTAATTGCTTAAACCACTATAACCACAGTGGTGAAAAAGTGTTTTTTGCTGAATTATTTATAGTGGGACTAGTTGGGATTTGTAATTTTGTTGAAGGGTAATTTTGGGTATTACACATTTGAAGACTTAATTGCAGTTAACTACTCTTAATTTACAGCACATTTTAATATTTACCCTTGAGCTTTATTTATTTGCTATTATCAATGACATATGGCATACGCGATGTGTGTGGATTTTAATCTAATTTATGATGAAATATGATTATAAGATAAATAAACAGATGATGCTTTATCTTTCCATTGAGGTCTTAGTAGCTCTCCGTCGTGTTCCGAACATGCAATTTACGTTCTCACGGTAGTCCAAAGGGTGGTTCCACCAAAAAACCGGAAGAATTTGAGTAGAAGGATAAAATATCACTAGAATTGTGTATGTGTAAATACGAGTGTCCAACTTTTTTTTGGTTCCTTTTACTTCTTATTTATAGCCTCTTTCCTTGAGGAGACAAGACATGTCACCAAAAGGTGAGTGGTGGTCAAGGTCATTATTGAGATTTTGGTGTTTCAAGACGAAAAATAAAAATGAGACCTTTTTTAAAACGCTGCCTTTGTGACGCCCCCAAAATTAAGTATACATCATCTATCTTGGGTCGTCAGATACATGATACATAATTCAAATACAACTTACTAATACAACTGTCGTGCACAATACGACAAAACATAACTGTGAGTTTGAATACAATTATTGTATACTAGAGATTATACAAACTCAAAAGGAATTCTCATTACAATTATTAACACACTATTTCACAAAATAGTGAGGACTACTAATGCTATCCTCTGGACCGTCACTCTGTTCCCCGACTAGTCCCTGCTATGTTCTCATTTTCTGAAGAGAACAGTGAAAGAAAAGGTGTGACGCCCCCAAAATTAGGTATACGTCACCCATCTTGGGTCGCCACTTACATGGTACATAAATTCAAATACAACTTACTAATATAACTGTCGTGTACAATACGACATAAACTGTGAGTTTGAATACAAATATTGTCTACTAGATATTATACAAACTCAAAAGGAGTCCTCATTACAACTATTATCACACTATTTCACGAATAGTGAGGACTACTAATGTTATCCTCTCGGACCATTACTCCGCTCCCCGACTCGTCTCAAATTTATGTTCTCATTTCACGAAGAGAATGAAAAAGAAAAGGTGAGCTCAACTAGCCCAATGAAGAAATATTATGACTAAGATAATGCGAATAAATTATCATTAGCCTTCAACAATGTTAAACCGATAAAATACAATAGACAACCGGTTTAATCTGCAATGAATGTGCAATCCATTAAAAGAGTCAAGTAGAAAATAAAGTTTACTATCTTTTAGGTTTTAAAAGGTTTTCATCAATTTTTATCATTAAGACTCAGTTTAATGAATAAACCACAATATCTAATCATCCCTCGCATTACCACGGTCAAGGATTTTCATCAAATTATCAATGGTCATGACTATACCGAATCACCCCCCGGTCATAATCATACCAAAAACTATCCATCACTACATTACAGGCCACTGAGGACTTTTGTCACATCATTTATATCAAGCCATGATTATACCGAATAAACCCTGGTCATAATCATATTAAGTTCATCTATGCACGTAAGCCAAAGATAACTTTCAACATAATAAAAACATGAGGATTGTGACGCCCCCAAAATAGGTATACACAACACCCATTCTGAGTCGCCAAATACATGGTACAAAAAACAAACTACAACTTCAATAATACAAATGTCGTGTGAAATACGACAAATATATAATCGTGAGTTTAAATATAATATTGTCTTCTAGACAATATCCACATGCAAATAAATCCCCATCATAATTATTGATTCATTATTTTACAAAAATGGTGAGGACTACTAAACAACTCTCTAGAACCTTCATTCCATACCCCGACTAGTACTGCTACATTCTCGCCTCCCGAGAAGAAAAATGGAACAACAAGGAAAAGGGTGAGCTCAACTAGCCCAAGAAAGAATATTATGACTAAGATAATATACAACAAATTATCGTTAGTCTTCAACAGGAAAAATGATAGAATACAATAGACAACAAGTTTTGGATCAATATTCGCAATGAAATAATAATTCATAGAAGAGTTACGTAGAGAATGAAATCTACTATAATCTATGAATTTAACGATCCATCATCAATATTTTATCCTCAGTAACATCAATCAATATACATCTGAATCAAATATTCATCTTTGCACTACGGTGCCAAAGATATTCATCATTAATCATGTTCATTTAAACACTGCTCATCTTTGCACTACAGCCAAAGATATTAATCAATCGGTCATGTTCATCTCAACACTGCTCATCTTTGCACTACGAGGCCAAAGATATTCTTCAGAAATCATTCATCTTTGCACTACTGGGCCAAAGATATTCAATAATATTATCATTTAAGACCGAGGATGATGAAAATATTTTTTTAGAAAACGAATCCAAAGAAACAAAATGACAAGGATTAAGGATTAAGGATTCGTACTTGGTTTTATCCACGTCCAAAAATACCTCAAAAATAATCATAGTGGTGTAAAATTCAAGAATGATCAAAACATGGATACAATCGAGTTAGTATCCGAATAGATGTTTTGACGAAAAGAAGAAATTTTATTTTTCTATGAATAGTCATCAGATCGTGAATAGTCTTGGATATCGTGAATAGTCTTAAATATCGTGAATAGTAACTCAGACACCAAAAGATAGAAATTCCACAAAAAACATCTTCACGCTTCATGAATAGTACTCGTGAATAAGAACTCGTGAATAAGAACTCATGAATAATAAGAACTCGTGAATAGTAACTCATGAATAAGAACCCATGAATAAGTAACCCCGACATGAAAAAAATTCCAAATTTGATAAAAACTTCAGATCAACATTTCAAAGATAATGATATTGAAGAAATAATATCATTACGAAAAAAATAATATCCCTTACCTCGAAAGATCAAGATTTAAATAAATGAAACAGGATATAGGCTATGACTTGACTTGCAGACAGTATAGCAATACTCAAAGTATACTCAAAATACTCACAAGAATACGCTCGATAATATAGAGAGAAAAACTTCATTTACGGTGTGATTTTCAATTCTAACCTAAGCTCCCTATTTATAGAAAATGCTTAGAACACCAAAGCGTAAAATTTAATAAAATAATAATATTAATATTACAAATTCCTACGCCCACTTTTAAGGATCTGAATTCAGCATTTACATCACATGCAAGACCCACCTTTAATGACAAAAACGTTTTTCATAATAAAAATAATTAAAACTTCCAAAAATTAATTATTTCGGAGCTTCAGAACTTCAATAATTCATAAGAAATAGCCCTTTCATCAGAAAATTCGAATCTCATGAGCTTTTTATAGGAAATTCAATTCTCTACAACTTTGCAGAAGAAAGTTTTCCAAATTCCAAATAGAAATTGACCGAAATCCACAAACCAAGCGATTTTACAAAAGTATAATCAAATTTCAAACTAATAAATGGGGTCCACCGACATGTTTAACATGTTTTAAACATTTATTGCAACAAAAATACTCTTTCTCCTCAGTATACTCATATATCCCACATTCGTTGTAAAAATATCACCAGATTAATATATTATTAAAATAATATATTTAAATGAATTATTTTATCGAGAAAAAGATAAAATATTAATTTTCAACAATTGTCATTTTAAAAATTTTCTCCATCTATATCCACATAAAATCAATATTTTCCTCATCATATAAATCAATAATTAATTATTCACAAATAATATTATAGAATCACAATATTGACAACCGAGCAGCTTCTCAGAGAGGGCTTTCAATAAAATTTCTTCTTCTTCTCGCCAATTGAATTAGGTGACCAAACCTCTCCTTAGACGTAACTTTCTAGACATTGCCAATAATGTTATCTAATAATATTATTCAGATAATATGAATTATTGCTTCGATAATGAAAGATACTTGTGTAATGACAATTATTGAAACAACAAAGAATATAAAATATCAACGCAAAGAATTATTAACTCAATAAAATACTTGAATAAGAATTATTACGTAACCATTATTGAGTAGTGCCTTCTTCACGTAAGAATCAATAATTGGTGCAATACTGGTAGTAATCGCTTCAACAACGCTAATAGTGTGTTTTAACCACCAATCGGTATTCCAACAAGATAATTAACAGTAATAACTACGCCTGCTTATTTAAAAACAACTTATATTTGTCGCTTTTCTTCATCCAATTACTTTCCAGTTATGGGGCCCACACATGGTCACTACCGTCGCATTTAATATTCCCTCGACAAAGATTTAATATTCCACGACCAAACGAATATTCCCCGACGATAATGAATATTTTATAACCACTTGCTTAATTTGAAATATTTGCATATTTAACCCTTAACTATCCACATTAATCAAATCAACCCTTACTATTTCAAAATAATAAATAAAGAAAATTCCTTTTTATTTAAAAATTTCGGGGTCTTACAAGGATGATGACAATGATATAAGAATTCAATAAAACAAGTTCAAGAATTAATTTATCTAGGAATTATTAACGTCCAAATTGTCAACAAGATACTGTTTTGTAGAGTAAAATTCAAGAATGATCGTAAGAATATTTCCATGAAAAGATCTTTGGATGAAACGCAAATATTAAGGATATTCTACTAATTTCATGGAGTATAGAAGTCAAAGTTTTAACCAACCGGTATAATAAAGAATGGAATAACAAAAGAAATCACCACGCATGCGCTAGATTGCGATGATGTGTTATTCCAATGAATAATAATAATCGGAACCAAGTCGTCGTGAAATTCACACCCAAACATGATGATCCAACAAGAATAATAAATGCTTTGAATAATAATCAATGGAACCAGTCCTGTAAAACACACGCATGTGATATTCCAAATGTAATAATAAATGCGAATAATAAACAATGGAACCGGTCCTGTAAAACACACGACATGTGATATTCCAACGAATAATAAAGAATGGAATAATGTAAGAAGATCACCAAGTATAGGGGATTCAAGCGTATAAGGTTATTCCAATGTAATAAATAAGAATGGAATAATATAAGGATTTCACCAAGTATAGGGTATCTGCCGTATCACAAAGTTATGTATAGGGTATGCCACTTTTACAAAGTTATTCCAACGTAATAATAATGAATGGAATAATGAAGTTCTCTTCATGAATAAGAAAGAATAACATCCCTTACGAGTACAACAAATAATATCCCTTACCGTAGTAAAAGACACTTTGAATATCAAAGTAGTAAAATACGTAATACTCTTCTTCTTTCTCTCTATAGATTTTCTCTCTATAGCTTCTCTCTATAATTTCTCTCTGTAGTTTGGTTGAATTAAATAAAAAATAATGAAGGAATGAGCTTCTATTTATAGGAAAATAGAATGCATAAGAATTAATCCATGAATGATCGAGATTGATTTACTTTAATCGACGGTCATTCATATTTAAAGCAAAATCTTTTAAATAAAATATAATATATTCTATTTATATAAAAATATTTTACTATCTGCAAACACTATGCAACACTATGCAAAATACTATGCAATACTATGCATAATAAAATATAATATATTCTATTTATAGAATAACTTTAATAAAGTAATTCATTTTATATAAAAAGATGTTTCGCTTTTATTACGTTAATAATACTGAATAAAACAAAACGTCATTATCGCTATAATAATTCATATTATTAATCGACAATAATGGAATCAAACCGGTGACTTCTCACATAAGCATCAATAATCAATACCGGTGCTACTACTACGCAACCACACGACATCGTATTTTTTACTTTACTAAAGAAGTAGTTCAACAAGATCAACCAGTAAAACTTCCGCCGTTATTTCAATAAAATATTTTTGTCGCTTTTCTCGATCCGACAATAATTTTGTTGTGGGGTCCACCAATGATTGAGTAGTTGTATTTAATATTCCCCGCTAAACCGAATATTCCCCACCAATCGAATATAATATAACCACTTGCATAATTTGCAAAATTTATAAATACTACCCACAACTATAATATTATCTTAAATTCACACTATAATATTAAAAATTATTTCGACAAAATTTAAATCTTTATTGATAAAATCTGGGTCTCACAATCTCCCTCCTTATGGAATTTTGCCTCGAAATTAGGGTATGCGTTACACGGTATGATAAGAGGTGAGGATACCTTGAATACCATTATCGTAAAAAATATTAAATTCATCTTCGCAATCCTATTAAAGATATCAATTCATCTTTGCACTACAGCCAAAGATATACAATCATAAAACCAATAATCTTTGAGACGCAACTTAATAGTATCACGACCACTAATTATCCATGCACCAATTGCCAAGGATATTCGTGTTTTCAATTACTTACTTATGATTATACCGAATAATCCTTGGTCATAATCATACCAAGTCTATCAATGCACTACTACCAAAGATGACTTTTACCACATCCATGAATTAATATTTCATTCTTTGAGACTCAAATTTCAATAATTAATTCATATCATCGAATCATCCCCGCACTACGTGCCAGGATATTCATTAGTATCACGACCACGAATTATCCATACACTACTACCAAAGATAATCGTGTATTCATTAAGTATCACGACCACAATTATCCATGCACTACGTGCAAAGATAATCGTGTTTTCAATTACGGTCATGATTATACCGAACAATCCTCGGTCATAATCATACCAAGTCCATCTATGCACGTGAGCCATGTATTGACTTTCAACATAATATAAGCATGAGGATCATATCAATGATATAAAGAATCAATCAAATGAGATAAAGGATAAATATTAAACATTTATAATATAATTTATCCGTAATTCAAGAATATCCCCATGTTATCAATCACTTAATAATCTTATAATCTAATATCATTAATATTATAACAATTTTTAATCACTTCTTAAATTTATAAACAATTTATTTCAATTGTTTACGCTTTACCATATAATGCATTTAATCATTCAAAATGCCATACTCATAAGATATCATCACCAATTATCAAATCCTCATCAAAAAAAAATATGCATATACTCTATATATAGGATTCTCCATAAAAATCCTATTTTCAACTTTGTTACTTCACATAACATATTTAACTCATATGTTCAGAATTAAACTATTTTCATGAAAAATACCAAATCAGTCCCAAATATATTTCTTTTCAGGGATTTAGCATAATATAGTCCCATAATGAACATACATTTTTCTCGGAATTTTTAAAATTCATTTATTATTTTTCAAAAATCAATTTCTAATTAATTCCTTAAGAAATTAGCTACCTCAAGGTTAATTCCAGAATTTCCCATATCTTGGCAGGACCTTACACATGTTAATGTGAGCCTCCAGTTTAAATTTCATGGTCATCGGAGTTGTAGAACTCCGGTTATATCATTTTTCGTCGAAAAAACCTAAATATTGAAATGGTCATAACTTGCTCATTTTAAGTCATAATGAGCTCATTTTTGGACAGGAGGTACTTTATAACATATATTTTCGTGTCCCAAAAGGCCAGAATTTTTCACATAAATTTAGTGGCCGAAATAGCCCCTCTAAAATCATGGCAGCAGCTTTTTCGATTTTTGCAGCTTTGCACTCCTTTGCTAAAATCAGTGCACACAAAAATCAACAACACCTTTTCCAGTAATTCCACTTGGATTAGTTAGGTAACTCATAGATCTAACTCTAGGACTTGACCACACTCAAAAATTCAAAATATATTAGGAGATATGGTCAATTGAATTTTATGTTACGTTTTTCACAAAATCTGATTTTCAACTCTTTGTGATTTCTAAGAAACTTTCATGTTTTCTCATAATAACCAACATAACTCATTATAACTAATACCACGTATACCCATGATTTTCATTAGTCCAATGCTTTTATTATGACTTTTATCATAAACCACGTAAACTGTTCATTTTAGTTGAAGAAATATTTAAGGGTTTAAGAAATGGGTTTTGTACTGGGGTCAATACAAAATTCAATTTCACGCTCTAAGTAGGCTAAGAAGTCTTCAAGAATACGCCAGGAAATTTATTAATAATAGAAATATCATTCAAAATCGTGACTCTCATCCAAGACTTGGATAATACGTCACATTGATACCAATCGTGACTTTCTATCCTTTAACCTAGATAAGACCTCATAATGATGCTATCAACTCGCCATCTTCTTTCATGATGTCGCCTAGAGAAAGTCTGGCCTCGATGCATTCCACACAAGGAAATCAACAACGAAAGGATCGGGGCTCTTTATTTATGGCTTGATATAACAGTGATTAACTTTAGGGTTTGGTTACTTGAATTCGCACAATAGGTTGGTTATGAATATAAAAGCTAACAACCTTACGAAAAGCATGATGATTAGTTAACCAATTGATTCCTAAAATCACATCAAAGGCCAGTATTTTAAAAAAATAAGATCGACAAGTAACGTGAAAGTGTTTATTTGAATCAAACAAGATTTAAAAACAATAGAGGTAACAAAGGCTCCTACTAACAAAGTTTCAACCAATAAGTCAAAGTCTAACTTCTCCGGAGTCAAATTTAAACGTTGAACGCAAAGCAAGAGAGAGATAAAATAATGGGTAGAACCCCAGATCTTTATAAGGTATAGACTTACGTAATTTATAATTAACTAACTCGTGCTAACTTCGTTCGGGTTACTCGCTTTTTGAGAAGTCACGAAAAACGCCTCCCTTACACTTACCGATTTTGACTTTTCTCGAAATCGGTCTTTGGTGCCTCCATCCTAGCTGAACTTGTCTTGGTGAATGACAAAATCGCTAAGTGACCTTCTTTCCACAATTATAACATGCTTTAGATGACATCGCGCTTTGACCGATATGTCCTCCCTCCAGCATTTGAAATGTGACGCCCCCAAAATTTGGTATACGTCATCCATCTTGAGTCGCCACTTACATGGTACATAAATTCAAATACGACTTACTAACCTAACTGTCGTGTACAATACGACATAAACTGTGAGTTTGAATACAAATATTGTCTACTAGATATTATACAAACTCAAAAGGAATCCTCATTACAACTATTATCACACTATTTCACAGAATAGTGAGGACTACTAATGCTATCCTCCGACCATTACTTACGTTCTCGACTACGTCCCAAATATATGTTCTCATTTCACAGAGAACAAAGGAAAGAAAGGGTGAGCTCAACTAGCCCAAAGAAGAAATATTATGACTAAGATAATGCGAATAAATTATCATTAGCCTTCAACAAAGTGTTAAACCGATAAAATACAATAGACAACCGGTTTAATGCTGCGTGAATAAGCAATCCATTAAAAGAGTCAAGTAGAGAATAAAGTCTACTATCTTTTAGGTTTTAAAAGGTTTTCATCAATTTTTATCACGAGACTCAACAAATAAATAAACCACCACATCTAATCATCCTCGTACCCACGGTGGCCAGGATTTTCATCAAATTATCAATGGTCATGACTATACCGAATCACCCCCGGTCATAATCATACCAAAAATTATCCATCAACGCATTACAGAATACTTGAGGACTTTTGTCACATCATTTATATCAAGTCATGATTATACCGAATGATCCTCGGTCATAATCATACTAAGTTCATCTATGCACGTAAGCCAAAGATAACATAATATAACATGAGGATGATGACAATGACATAATAATTCAATAAAACAAGTTCAAGAATTATTTAATCCATGAATTATTAACGTCCAAATTGTCAACATGATATCTTGTTTCAGAGAGTAAAATTCAAGAATGATCGGGAAGAATATTTCCATGAAAAGATATCTTTGGATGAAACGCAAATATCAAGGATATTCTACTAATTTCATGGAGTATAAGTCAAAGTTTTAACCAACCGGGTATAATAAAGAATGGAATAACAAAAGAAATCACCATGCATGCGGTGCCTTCGCATAGACAAAGTTATTCCAACATAATAATAATAATAATCGGAACCAGTCGTGTGAAATTCACACCGGTCGGGATGTTCCAACAGTAATAATAAAGATGGAACCAGATCCTTGTAAACACACATGATAGGATATTCCAACGTAATAATAAAGATTTTAACCCAGTCCTGTGTAAACACACCACGCGTGATGTTCCAACGAGAATAATAATAAAGATTTTAACCAGTCCTGTAAAACACATGCAGGATGTTCCAACGTAATAATAGAAGAATGTCACCAAGTATAGGGTAAATCACAGCGTATCTGAAAGTTATTCCAATGTAATAATAAGCAATGGAATAACATAAGGATTTCACCAAGTATAGGGTATGCCACAGATATCTGTTATGTATAGGTATGCCACTTTTACAAAAGTTATTCCAATGTAATAATAAAGAATGGAATAATGTAAGTTCTCTTCAAGAAGAAAGAATAACACCCTTTACCGTAAAAGAACCTAATATAGAAGTAGTGAAGTAGCGAAATACTCTTCTTCTTTTCTATAATTTTCTCTCTATAACTTCTCTCTATAATTTCTCTCTGTAGAGTTTCAATGAATTCAAGAAAATAATGAAGGAATGAGCTTATTTATAGGAAAATGGAATGCATAAGAATTAATCCATGAACGGTCCAGTTGATTTACTTTAATCGACCGGTCCATATTTAAAGAAAAATCTTTTAAATAAAATATAATATATTCTATTTATATAAAAACATTTTACTATGCAAACACTATGCAATACTATGCAAAAAACTATATGCAACACTATGCGTAATAAAATATAATATATTCTATTTATAGAATAACTTTAATAAAGTATTCTATTTTATATAAAAGATGTTTCGCTTTTATTTCGCTTAATAATACGAATAAAACAAAACGCGTCATTATCGCTATAATAATTCATATTATTAATCGACAATAATGGAATCAAACCGAGTGACTTCTCACATAAGCATCAATAATCAATACCGTGTATATTTATGCAACCACACGTATTCATCGTACTTTTTTACTACCGAGTAGTTCAACAAGATCAACCAGGTAAAACTTCCGTCGTTATTTCAATAAAATATTTTTTGTCGTTTTCTCAATACGACAATAATTACATTCGTAATAGGGTCCACCAATGATTGAGCCGTTGTACGAATATTCCCTACTAAATCGAATATTCCCCGACCAATCGAATATAATATAACCACTTGCATACTTTGCAAAATTTATAAATACTACCCACAACTATAATATTATCTTAAATTCACACCATAATATTAAAAATTATTTCAACAAAATTTAAATCTTTATTGATAAAATCTGGGTCTCTCACAATCTCCCTCCTTATGGAATTTAAGCCCTCGAAATTAGGGTACGCACTGGTATGATAAAGAGGTGAGGTACCTTGAATACCTTTATCGTTAAAAATATTAAATTCATCTTCGCAATCCGCCAAAGATATTCATTAACAATTCATCTTTTGCACTACAGTGCCAAAGATATACAACTCAGAAAACCAATAATCTTTGAGACTCAAACAATAGTATCACAACCATGAATTATCCATGCACCATCTTGGCTAAGGATATTCGTGTTTTCAATTACTACATGATTATACTCAAATAATCCGTGGTCATAATCATACCAAGTCTATCAATGCACTACTACCAAAGATGACTTTCTACCACATCAATGAATTAATATTTCATTCTTTGAGACTCACTCAATAATTAATCCATATCATCGAATCATCCCCGCACTACGTGCCAAGGATATTCATTAGTATCACGACCACAAATTATCCATGCACTACTACCAAAGATAATCGTGTATTCATTAGTATCACGACCATAAATTATCCATGCACTACTGGCTAAAAGATAATTGTGTTTTTCAATTACGGTTATGATTATACCGAATGATCCCTGGTCATAATCATACCAAGTCCATCTATGCACGTAAGCCACATATGACTTTGAACACATCCATGAATTAATATTTCATTGCTGAGACTCAGCTCAATAATTAATCCACATCATCGAATCATCCCTGCACTACAGGCCAAGGATATTCATTAGTATCACGACCACAAATTATCCATGCACTACGGCCAAAGATAATTGTGTTTTCAATTACGGTTATGATTATACCGAACAATCCCTGGTCATAATCATACCAAGTCCATCTATGCACGTAAGCCACAGATGACTTTGAACACATCCATGAATTAATATTTCATTCTTTGAGACTCACTTCAATAATTAATCCACATCATCGAATCATCCACACTCTACGGCCAAGGATATTCATTAGTCATCACGACCACAATTATCCATGCACTACTACCAAAGATAATTGTGTTTTTTCAATTACTGATTATGATTATGCCAACAATCCTCGGTCATAATCATACCAAGTCCATCTATGCACGTAAGCCACGGATGACTTTGAACACATCCATGAATTAATATTTCATTCATTGAGACTCAAATTTCAATAATTAATCCACATCATCGAATCATCCCCGCACTACGTGCCAAGGATATTCATTAGTATCACGACCACAAATTATCCATGCACTACTGACCAAAGATAATTGTGTATTCATTTACTGATTATGATTATACTTAGATAATCCGTGGTCATAATCATACCAAGTTCATCTATGCACTTTCAAAGCCACAGATGACTTTCAACATAATATAAACATGAGGATAATGATATAAAGAATCAATCAAATGAGATAAAGGATAAATATTAAACATTTATAATATAATTTATCCAGATTCAAGAATATCCCCATGTTATCAATCATTTAATAATCTCATAATCTAATAACATTAATATTATAACAATATTTTAATCACTTCTTAAATTTATAAACAATTTATCTTAATTGTTTACACTTTACCATATAATGCATTTAATCATTCAAAATGTCATACTCATAAGATATCATCACCAATTATCAAATCCTCATCAAAAAATATGCATATACTCTATATAGGATTCTCTAGCCATAAAATCCTATTTTCAACTTTGTTACTTCACATAACATATTTAACTCATATGTTCAGTAATTAAACTATTTTCATGAAAAATACCAAATCAGCCCCAAAAATATTTCTTTTCTGAGATTTAGCATAATATAGTCCCATAATGAAAATATATTTTTCTCGGAATTTTTAAAATTTATTTACTATTTTTTAAAAATCAATTTCCACTTAATTCCTTAAGAAATTAGCTACCTCAAGTTTAACTCCAAAAATTCCCAAATCTTGACAGGACCTTACACATGTTAACGTGAGCTTCCAGTTTAAATTTCATGGTCATCGAGTTATAGAACTCCGGTTATAGCGTTTTTAAATCGGAAAAACCTAAATATTGAAATAGTCATAACTTGCTCATTTTAAGTCGAATGAGCTCATTTTTGGACAGGAGGTACTTTATACCATATACTTTCATGTCCCAAAAGGCCAGAATTTTTCTCATAATTTAAGTGGCCGAAACAGCCTCTCTAAAATCATGGCGTAAGCTTTTTTTCGGTTTTTTGCAGCTTTGCACTCCTTTGCTAAAATCAGTCCACACAAAAATCTACAACACCTTTTCCAGTAATTCCACTTGGATTAGTTAGGTAACTCATAGATCTAACTCTAGGACTTGACCACATTCAAAAATTCAAAATATAATAGGAGATATGGTCAATTTAATTTTATGTTACGTTTTCACTAAAATCGATTTTCAACTCTTTGTGATTTCTAAGAAACTTTCATGTTTTTACGTACTAACCAACATAACTCATCATAAAACTTACTAATACTTCATATACCCATGATTTTCATTATTCCAATGCTTTTATTATGACTTTCATCATAAACCACGTAAATCTGCTTTATTTAGTTGAAGAAATATTTGAGGGTTTAAGAAATGGGTTTTTATCTTTCGGGTCAATACAAAATTCGATTTCACACTCTAGGGTAGGCTAGAAATCTTCAAGAATACGTCCAAGAAATTTATTAATGATAGAAATATCATTCAAAGCATTACTTTTATCCAAGACTTGGATAAGACGTCACATTGATACCAACCGTGACTTCTATCCCTTAACCTAGATAAAGACCTCACAATGATACCTATAAACTTGCCATCTTCATTCACGATGTCGCCTACAGAAAGTCCGGCTTCGGTGCATTCCACACAAGGAAGTCAACAACGAAAGGTTCGGAGCTCTTTTCTTATGGCTTGATATAACAGTGATTAACTTTAGGGTTTGGTTACTTTGAATTCGTATAACAGGTTGGTTATGAATATAAAAGCTAACAACCTTACGAAAAGAATGATGAGTAGTTAACCAATTGATTCCTAAAATCCCATCAAAGGCAAATATTTTCAAAAAGATAAGATCGACAGGTAACGTGAAAATGTTTATTTGAACCAAACAAGATTTAAAAATAGTAGAGGTAACGAAGGCTCCTACTAACGAAGTTTCAACCAATAAGTCAAAGTCTAACTTCTCCGGAGTCAAATTTAAATGTTGAACGCAAGCAAGCGAGATAAAATAATGGGTAGAACCGGTATCTTATAAGGTATAGACTTCGCAAGAATTTATAATTAACTAACCCGTGCTAACTTCGTTCGGGTTACCCACTTTTTGAGAAGTCACGAAAAACGCTCTTCCTGAAACCACCGACTTTTTTTTTTGTCCGTATCCGCCTTTGGTGCCACTATCCCAGCTGGACTTGACTTCACTATACGAAAAAATCGAGCTAAATGACATTCTCTTCTTGAAATTTCCACTTCTATTATCTTTGCCATGATTACCAATCAAGTGGTTACCATTCTTAGCATGATAATTTCCCCACGATGGTTATCATTGTTCGATAAATTGGCCGCTGCCACCAAATATGATTATTATCGTGTTGTTGGTCGTTACCTTTTGTTTGAAATTTGAATCAACACTCTCATGTGCTTCATTGCTTAACTCAAATTTTTTCGGATGCCATTCTCAAACACCACACAAAACAATGGTTAATTGACATGTAACAAATTATCCCTATATTCTCGACCGACCAATTAAATACCAAATAAATTTAGGTAGGTCATACTAATGAAAGGAATTCCCGTCTCTCCCTCCTAGTTCTTATCTCACATCTCGGCCAGGATCATATCCCTAAGCTCGATACTAACCGTGGCGCCCCCAAAATTTGGTATACGTCATCCATCTTGAGTCGCCACTTACATGGTACATAAATTCAAATACGACTTACTAACCTAACTGCGTCATGTATACAATACGACATAAACCGTGAGTTTGAATACAAATATTGTCTACTAGATATTATACAAACTCAAAAGGAATCCTCATTACAACTATTATCACACTATTTCACGTAATAGTGAGGACTACTAATGCTATCCTCTCGACCATTACTTACGTTCCCGACTCGTCTCCCAAATATGTTCTCATTTCACAAGAGAACAAAGAAAGAAAGGGTGAGCTCAACTAGCCCAAGAAGAAATATTATGACTAAGATAATGCGAATAAATTATCATTAGCCTTCAACAAATTTAAGCGATAAAATACAATAGACAACCAGTTTAATCTGCGGCTGAATAAGCAATCCATTAAAAGAGTCAAGTAGAGAATAAAGTCTACTATCTTTTAGGTTTTAAAAGGTTTTCATCAATTTTATCATCGAGACTCGACTTTAATAAATAAACCACCACATCTAATCATCCCCGTACCACGGTCAAGGATTTTCATCAAATTATCAATGGTCATGACTATACCGAATCACCCCCTGGTCATAATCATACCAAAATTATCCATCACATTGCATTACAGCCACGCCACGAGGACTTTGTCACATCATTTATATCAAGTCATGATTATACCGAATGATCCTCGGTCATAATCATACTAAGTTCATCTATGCACGTAAGCCAAAGATAACATAATATAACATGAGGATGATGACAATGACATAATAATTCAATAAAACAAGTTCAAGAATTATTTAATCCATGAATTATTAACGTCCAAATTGTCAACATGATCTTTGTTTAAGAGAGTAAAATTCAAGAATGATCGGAAGAATATTTCCATGAAAAGATATCGGATGAAACGCAAATATCAAGGATATTCTACTAATTTCATGGAGTATAGAAGTCAAAGTTTTAACCAACCGGGTATAATAAAGAATGGAATAACAAAAGAAATCACCATGCATGCGGATGCCAGATGACGGTGTTATTCCAACATAATAATAATAACGGAACCGGTCGGTGAAATTCACAATCAAGCGTGATGTTCCAACGTAATAATAAAGATGGAACCGGATCCTGGTGTAAAACACATGAATAGGATATTCCAACAGAATAATAAAATTTTAACGGAACCCGGTCCGTGTAAAACACACGCATGAGCGATGATGTTCAACAGAATAATAAAAGCGGAACCGTGTCCTGTAAAACACATGCATGATGTGTTCCAATGTAATAATAGAAGAATGTCACCAAGTATAGGGTAAATCACAGACATCTGAGTTATTCCAATGTAATAATAAGCAATGGAATAACATAAGGATTTCACCAAGTATAGGGTACGCCATATACAAAGTTATGTATAGGGTATGCCACTTTTACAAAGTTATTCCAATGTAATAATAAAGTGAATGGAATAATGTAAGTTCTCTTCAAGAAGAAAGAATAACACCCTTACCGTAAAAGAACCTAATATAGAAGTAGTGAAGTAGCGTAATACTCTTCTTCTTTCTATAATTTTCTCTATAGCTTCTCTCTATAATTTCTCTCTGTAGAGTTTCAATGAATTCGTAAGAAAATAATGAAGGAATGAGCTTCTATTTATAGGAAAATGGAATGCATAAGAATTAATCCATGAACGGTCCCAGATTGATTTACTTTAATCTGACGGTCCATATTTAAAGAAAAAATCTTTTAAATAAAATATAATATATTCTATTTATATAAAAACATTTTACTATGCAAACACTATGCAATACTATACAATACTATGCAAAACACTATGCAACACTATGCATAATAAAATATAATATATTCTATTTATGTAATAACTTTAATAAAGTATTCATTTTATATAAAAGATGTTTCGCTTTTATTTCGTTAATAATACGAATAAAACAAAACGTCATTATCGCTATAATAATTCATATTATTAATCGACAATAATGGAATCAAACTGAGTGACTTCTCACATAAGCATCAATAATCAATACCGTGTGCTACTATGCAACCACACGTATTACTGTACTTTTACTACCGAGTAGTTCAACAGTATCAACGGTAAAACTTCCGTCGTTATTTCAATAAAATATTTTTGTCGTTTTCTCAATACGACAATAATTCTGTTGTGGGGTCCACCAATGATTGAGCCGTTGTACGAATATTCCCTACTAAATCGAATATTCCCCGACCAATCGAATATAATATAACCACTTGCATACTTTGCAAAATTTATAAATACTACCCACAACTATAATATTATCTTAAATTCACACCATAATATTAAAAAATTATTTCAACAAAATTTAAATCTTTATTGATAAAATCTGGGTCTCACATGAAAATATATGATAGGTGGTCGCTTCTCCTTCCTTAACAACTAAAAGGTCTTTAGTCTTGACGTCTTTTCCATCATTGTTGAATTTCCCTTCTTGAAATGTCCATTCTTATTGTTTTGGTCCCGATTACCACCGAAGTGGTTACCATATCCGCCTGTTGATTCCTCCACGCTTGTTGTCACCGCTTCGATGACTACTCTCACCGGTATTATAATTTTGCTTACCGCTTTCTTTTTAGTCAAGGTTGTCTCGTTATCGCGCTCCACTAAGCGAGAGCCATATTTACAACATCCGAATACAAACACAATTTATGAGAAATAAGATGTTGACGTATCTCCCGCTTCAAACCTCTTAAAAACATTCGCTCATTCTCTCTTCATCCACTAAGTGGGATGCAAACCGTGATAACTCCGCAAATTTTGCCTCGTATCATGCGACACCTGGCCATATTGTTTTGTTCCAACAATAAACTCCACCTCCTTCATGTGACGAATACTTTCGGAAAGTACTTGTCGTTGAACAACTCTTGGAACTTCTCCCAAGACATCTCTGAGTATGTCGATCTGGTAATGCGTTTACTGATTCCCACCAATGTCGCTTTCACGCACGCACATAAAGGTGGCAAATGGAACCTTTTGCTCCTCGAGCATCCCAAGACATCAAATATCTTGGTGATCTGCTTTAACCACGCTCCGCCTTTAAGTGGTTCTGGTTTTCCCAAAAACTCCGGTGGTCCCGTCCCAGCCTCGAATCGCTAAGCAGTGGGACCAATGTGGTTGCCAATATTTTCACCGCTTTATGAATGAGTCGCCTCGATGTCGATGTTGCATGAATTCTAAAAACTCCTAAACGTATCGTCGTTAAATCATTTGATCAAGATTGTTGTTTACGGAGGATTATCGCCATCCCGTCGCACATTAACTCGATTATTGATCCGTGGAGACTCAACGGTCTCTCATGCTCTATCATTATCTCAACATTTTCTTGATGCCATTTTCAAATACCGCCACAAAACAAGGGTTAATTAACATATCACATATTATCCCTATACACCGACCGACCAATTAAATACCAAATAAACTTAGGTAGGTCATACTAACGAAGGAATTTCCGCTCTCCCTCCTAGTTCTTATCTCACATCTTAGCCGTGGATCATATCCCTAAGCTCGATACCAACCGTGACGCCCCAAAATTAGGTATACGCCACCCATCTTGGGTCGCCACTTATATGGTACATAAATTCAAATACAACTTACTAATATAACTGCTAGGTATACAATACGACATAAAATCGTGAGTTTGAATACAAATATTGTCTACTAGATATTATACAAACTCAAAAGGAGTCCTCATTACAACTATTATCACACTATTTCACGTAATAGTGAGGACTACTAATGTTATCCTCTCGGACCATTACTCTGCTCCCCGACTCGTCCAAATTATGTTCTCATTTCACGAAGAGAATAAAGGAAAGAAAGGGTGAGCTCAACTAGCCCAAGAAGAAATATTATGACTAAGATAATGCGAATAAATTATCATTAGCCTTCAACAATGTTAAACGATAAAATACAATAGACAACCGGTTTAATCATAGCTGAATGTGCAATCCATTAAAAGAGTCAAGTAGAAAATAAAGTCTACTATCTTTTAGGTTTTAAAAGGTTTTCATCAATTTTTATCACTAAGACTCAGCTTTAATGAATAAACCACAATATCTAATCATCCCTCGCACTACTCCAAGGATTTTCATCAAATTATCAATGGTCATGACTATACCGAATCACCCCGGTCATAATCATACCAAAACTATCCATCAACGCATTACAAAGCCACCGAGGACTTTTGTCACATCATTTATATCAAGCCATGATTATACCGAATAAACCCTGGTCATAATCATATTAAGTTCATCTATGCACGTAAGCCAAAGATAACTTTCAACATAATATAAACATGAGGATGATGACAATGATATAAGAATTCAATAAAACAAGTTCAAGAATTAATTTATCTAGGAATTATTAACGTCCAAATTGTCAACAAGATACTGTTTTGTAGAGTAAAATTCAAGAATGATCAGAAGAATATTTTCATGAAAAGATACTGGATGAAACGCAAATATCAAGGATATTCTACTAATTTCATGGAGTATAGAAGTCAAAGTTTTAACCAACCGTATATATAAAGAATGGAATAACAAAAGAAATCACCACGCATGCAGATTGGCATGATGTATGAGTTATTCCAATGTAATAATAATAATCTAACCAGTCGTGAAATTCACAATCGGCATATGATGATCCAACAGTAATAATAAATGCTGAATAATAATCAATGGAACCAGTCCTGTAAAACACACGCATGTGATATTCCAATGTAATAATAAATGCGAATAATAAACAATGGAACCAGTCCTGTAAAACACACGAATGTGATATTCCAAATGTAATAATAAAGAATGGAATAATGTAGAAGAAGATCACCAAGTATAGGGGATTCACAGACATGTGTTATTCCAATGTAATAAATAAGAATGGAATAATATAAGGATTTCACCAAGTATAGGTACGCCGCCATGATACAAAAGTTGTGTAGGGTATGCCACTTTTACAAAAGTTATTCCAATGTAATAATAATGAATGGAATAACAGAAGTTCTCTTCATGAATAAGAAAGAATAACATCCCTTACGGGTACAACAAATAATATCCCTTACCGTAAAAGACACTGGATATCAAAGTAGTGAAGTACCAGAATACTCTTCTTCTTTCTCTATGTAGATTTTCTCTATAGCTTCTCTCTATAATTTCTCTCTAGAGTTTTAGTGAATTAAGTAAAGAAAATAATGAAGGAATGAGCTTCATTTATAGGAAAATAGAATGCATAGTAATTAATCCATGAATCGGTCCAGTTTGATTTACTTTAATCTGACGGTCCATATTTAAAGCAAAATCTTTTAAATAAAATATAATATATTCTATTTATATAAAAACATTTTACTATGCAAACACTATGCAACACTATGCAAAACACTATGCAACACTATGCATAATAAAATATAATATATTCTATTTATAGAATAACTTTAATAAAGTATTCATTTTATATAAAAAGATGTTTCGCTTTTATTACGTTAATAATACTGAATAAAACAAAACGCCATTATCGCTATAATAATTCATATTATTAATCGACAATAATGGAATCAAACCGAGTGACTTCTCACATAAGATCAATAATCAATACCGTGTTCTACTATGCAACCACACGTGACATCGTATTTTTTTACTACCGAAAGTAGTTCAACAAAGATCAACGGTAAAACTTCCGCCGTTATTTCAATAAAATATTTTTGTCGCTTTCTCAATCCGACAATAATTACATTAATAGGTCCACCAATGATTGAGCCGTTGTATTAATATTCCCCGCTAAACCGAATATTCCCTCACCAATCGAATATAATATAACCACTTGCATACTTTGCAAAATTTATAAATACTACCCACAACTATAATATTATCTTAAATTCACACCATAATATTAAAAAATTATTTTGACAAAATTTAAATCTTTATTGATAAAATCTGGGGTCTCACAAAAGGTGAGCTCAACTAGCCCAGTAAGAAATATTATGACTAAGATAATGCAGAATAAATTATCGTTAGCCTTCAACCGTGTTAAACTGATAAAATATAACAACATCAAGTTTAACTGCAGCAGAACAAGAAATCCATTAAAAGAGTCAAGTAGAGAATAAAATCTACTATCTTTTATGATTTAAAAGGTTTTTCATGACTTTTATCGCTGCGACTCAGCTTAATAAATAATCCACATTATCGAATCACCCATGCACTACGGCCAAGGATATTCTTTAGTATCACGACCACAAATTATCCATGCACTACAGCCAAGGACATTCGTGTATTCATTAATGGTCATGATCATGCCAACAACTGTCCATCAATGCACTACGGGCCAATGATAACTTTTACAACATCATTTGTAACATTACGATCATGATTATACCGAATAATTCCTGGTCATAATCATACCAAGTCCATCTACGCACTACAGGCCACAGATGACTTTCAACATAATATAAATATGAGGATGATGACAATGATGTAAGAATTCAATAAAACAAGTTCAAGAATTAATTTATCCAGGAACTAATAATGTCCAAATTGTCAACATGATACGGCTTTGTAGAGTAAAATTCAAGAATGATCAGAAGAATATTTCCATGAAAAGATACTGGATGAAGCGCAAATATCAAGGATATTCTACTAATTTCATGGAGTATAAAAGTCAAAACTTTAACCAACTGAGTATAATAAAGAATGGAATAACAAAAGAAATCACCATGTATGCGGTACTTGTGATAGACAAAAGTTATTCAACAGTAATAATAATAACGAAACCAGTCCTGTGTAAAACACACGCATGTGATGTTCCAATGTAGAATAATAGAAGAATGTCACCAAGTATAGGGTAAACCGCGATACAAAGTTATTCCAATGTAATAATAAGCAATGAAATAACAACAGCTTCTTCATGAATAAGGATGAATAACACCCCTTACATTAGTAGTAGATTGAATACTTGCAGTAGTGTAATAATGTAATACTCTTCTTCTTTCTCTCTTATTCTCTATACTTTCTCTCTATAGCTTGAATGAATTAAGTGAAAATTAATGAAGCACTAGGCCTATATTTTAGAAGATTTCTAGGTTAGCACTTGAAATGTGAAAAGGCAAGTGGCTTGGTAATCGGTGATGTGAAAAGAAAAGTGGTTTGACGCTTTTGTAATGTGAAACGATAATTGGTTCGGCCTTTTATAATATGAAACGCGGCAAGTGGTTTGACGTCTGATAAATGTAGTTACTATTGACGAAGGTAATTACTATTGACAAAGGTAATTACTATTGACGAAGGTAATTACTATTGACGAAGGGACTCTTAGATGATGACATATGCCCCCCCCATAAAATAACCAAACTTACCACAAACGTCTCATAATAGACTCTTTATATACATCAAGGATTGAATAAATATTACCACAAATCATTTTATTTTTAATCAACACATATTTAATCTTTCAACAATTATTAATCATTTATAACTTGTCGTCTCAATTATTGATTTAATAATATAACATATTATCTGAGGATGATATATCGTGACAATAATTGAATCAATAATATAAGAAATATGATCGCGCAAATTATCGTAGCAATAATTGAGTATAACCGAGTGACTTCTCACGTAAGCATCAATAATCAATGCAGGTGTTAACTGCTAATCACGCCAGACATCGTATTTTTTTACTACTAAGTAGTTCAACAGCTTTTAACAGTAACACCTCCGCCAAGTTATTTTCATAAAGTATTTTTATCGCTTTCTCATCGTCGATAATAATTCAGTTGTGGGTTCCACCAATGATTGTGCTTGCCATCGCATTTAATATTCCTCGATAAAAGAATATTCCCCACCAAACGAATATTTTATAACAACTTGCTTACTTTGCAAAATTTATAAATATTACCCACAACTATAACATTATATCAAATTTACTCCATAATTTTCAAAAATAATATTTATAGAAAATTCATCTTTATTTATAAAAGTTGGGGTCTTACAAATTTCACAAAAAAAATATATAAATAAATAAATAATACAAACTGTATTTAAAAAAGTACATTTTCGAGCTTAAAACATAATAGTTCACTACAATAAAATATATGAGAATACATTTATGGAAAGATATTTCTTATAGTATTCTTAGAATAAATCATATATATATAGGGGTTTCATCCACGATGCTTGGTTCTTTGTGGAGCAACCCTTTTTTCGCATGTTGAAATTTCTATTTGAGCAAAAAAAAAAAAATTCAACAGTCAAAAGATTGCTCCACAAAGAATCCGATATATCGCAGATTTAAACCCCATATATATATATATATCAGAAGACCCCAAATTATTAATAAATAAAATTTATTTTCCTCTATTTATTATTTTGAAATAGTAAGGGTTGATTTGATTAATGTGGTTAGTTATGGGTAAAATGCTAAATATTTTAAATAAACAGTGGTTATAAAATATTCATTGTTGTTTGGGAATATTCGTTTGGTCGTTGAATATTCTTCACATCGGGAATATTAAATGCTGACGGTAGCGGTCTTTGTGGGCCCCATAACGGAAAGCGATTGGATGAAGAAAACAACAAGTATAAGTTGTTTATAAATAACGAGCGTAATTATTACTGATTAATCTTGTTGGAATACCCTATGGGTTAAAACACGATGTCTGGCGTTGTTGCAAAGAAGACACTGCAGATTGCACCAATTATTGATTCTTACGTAAGAAGGCACTACTCAATAATTATTACGGTGATTCTTTATTGATTTTATTTTATTGATTCAATAATTGTCTTGCGTTGATATTTTATATTATTGTTGTGTCAATAATTGTCACTACACGTATTTTCTATTATCGAAGCAATAATTCATATTATCCTAATAATATTATTAGAAAACATTATTGGCAATGTCTAGAAAGTTCGTCTCAAGGAGAGGTTCTATACTACCTAATTGCTACGCCAAGAAGGAGAAATTCTTATTAGAAAGCCTCCTTTCCTGAACTACCGTCACAAGATCTTTGTGATTCTGTAATATTATTTGTGAATAATTAATTTTGATTTATATGATGAGAGAAATATTGATTTTATGTGGATATAGATGGAGAAAATTTTTAAAGTGACAATTGTTAAAAATGATATTTTATCTTTTCGATAAAATAATATTTTATTATATTATTATAATATAATAATGGTGATATTTTTACAATGAATGTGGGATATATGAGTACATGAGGAGGAAGAGTATTTTTGTTGCAAAAGTTATTTAACACGTATTTTGTATGTCGGTGGACCCCATTTTTTGACTGAAATTTGATTATAGCCTGTAAAATCGTCTGTTTATGGATTTCGGTCAATTTCTGTTTGGAATTTGGAAAAACTTCTTCTGCAAAGTTGTAGAGAATTGATTTTTCTATAAAAAGTCCAGAGATTTGAATTTTCTGATAAAAGGGCTATTTATTATGAATTATTGAAGTTCTGAAATTCCGAAATAATTGATTTTTGGAAGTTTTAATTATTTTAATTAAGAAAACATTTTTTGATTTAGTTGACTATTGGTGGTGATATTTGGATCCGATTTGGTGTGCGTAGGATTTTAATATATATATATATATATATATATATATATATATATATAATATTATATTAAATTTTTCTTTTTGGTGTTCTAAGCATTTTCCGTAAATAGGGTGCTTAGGTTAGAATTGAAAATCACACCGTAAACTACTGATTTCTCTCTCTTCTCTCTCGATATATTGAGCATATTCTTGTGAGTATTTTAGTACTTTGAGTATTCTTATACCGTAAAGTTCTTTCAAAGACTATATCCAAAGATTCCAAATCAAGTACTATTCTTTCTCGAGATAAGGGATGTTATTTTATTCAAAAATGATATTATTTCTTCAATATCATTATCTTGAAATATTGGTTAGAAATTTTATCAAATTTAGAACTTTTTCATGTATGGGTTACTTATTCAGCGAGTTCTTATTCACGAGTTACTATTCATGAGTTACTATTCACGCGTTCATTATTCATGAGTACTATTCACAAAACGTGATGATGTTTTTTTTGTGAAATTTCTATCTTTTGAGGTCTGAGTTACTATTCACGATATCGACAATTATTCACGAATCACTGACCTTATTCACGTAAAAATTAAATTTTCTTTTTTGTGTCTAAAATTGTCTGTTATGATTCCTATCTTTGATTGGATCTATGTTTTGATCTTCATCCTTGAATTTTACTCCAATCTGGTTATTTATGAAGTATTTTTGAACTTGGATTATTTAAAGTACGAATCCTTAATACTTGTTCTTTTGTTTCACCGGATTCGCTTTTCTTTAAAATATTTTCATCATCCTCACCCTAAATGATGATATTATTGAATATCTTTGATCCAGTAGTGCAAGATGAATGATTTCTTGATGAATATCTTTGGCCCGTAGTGGAAAGATGAACAGTGTTTAGATGAACATGACTTAATCGATGAATATCTTTGGCCCATAGTGCAAAGATGAATATTTGATTCCGTATATATATGATTGATGTTACGAGGGATAAAATATCGACGATGAACTTTTAAATTCATATATAGAAGATAGTAGTTTTGCATTCTCTACTTAACTCTTCTAATGAATTATTATTTCACTGCGAAGATTGATTTAAAAGCGGTTGGCTATTGTATTCTATTAGATTTTTCCTGTTGAGGACTAACGATAATTTGTTCTATATTATCTTAGTCATAATGTTCTTCTTGGGCTAGTTGAGCTCACCCTTTTCCTTTTTGTTCCATTTTTCTTCTCGAGAGAGAATGTAGCGAGTACTACTAGTCGGGATGTGGAATGATGGTTTTAGAAGTTGTTCTAGTAGTCCTCACTATTCGTAAAATAGTGTATTAATAATTGTAATGAGGACTTATTTGAGTGTGGATATTGTCTGTATGACAATATTTGTATTTAAACTCACGCTTTTATGTTGTATTAATAAAGTTATAGTTGTTTCTGTACCATGTATTTGGCGACTCAGAATGGGTGTTGTATACCTATTTTGGGGGCGTCACACACACACACACACACACACACATATATATATATATATATATATATATATCGGTCAGGATCAAGAGCATTCTCCTTAAATAACATTCCTCCTTAAATAGCATTCTTTTATTAAAACTACGTCATTTTGGAGGGACGCGATGACATTTTTATAAATACAATGCCACCGCGTATTTATAAAAATGTCACCGCGTCCCTCCAAAACTACGTCATTTTGATAAAAGAATGCTATTTAAGGCAGAATGCTATTTAAGGAGAATGTTCTTAATCCTGACCGTATATATATATATATATATATATATATATTAGGTTTTGGAAAAAAAATGCTTCTGCCAAAAGTATAATATTTTTACTTTTGCCCAAAGTTTTTATTCTTTCTAAAATATCTACTCAACAAAAGAAATTTAAGAGAGTCACGAAATACTAAAATATTTTTGTATTTAATTTAAAAACGTAAATCCATTATTGAATACAAATTCAATGAATAACTACAATTTCATTTATTCTAGATAGTGATATTTCCACCATAATAATAAATGATTTTTCATCTCAAAGTTTGGATTATGTGTATTAAAAGTCATATACTAGGCAGCAGAAGATATCAATTATTACGCTAAAAATATCACAATTATTTGTTTTTACATAGTTAATACAACATGTCCAAAAAACAAATAGGAAAAAGATTAAATTTGAAAGAAGAAAAAATTATTTATAGCCATTAATATATCCTTGAAATGGAAAATGATATACTCCCACCCTCCAAGCCCTCCTCCTCCTCCTCCCTCCAGCCTTCTCTAATTAATTCTTCACCCTAACTATTTCATTCGACAAAAAATATTTTTTCAGCACTGTGGTTATAGTGTTTTAAGCAATTAGTCACTGTGCTTTTAAAATATTCAATTAGCCCACTGTGTGACGCCCCCAAAATAGGTATACATCACCTATTCTGAGTTGTCAATACATGGTACAGAAACAACTACAACTTTATTATTACAACAAGAAAAGCTGAGTTTGAATACAAATATTATCTTCTGACAATATCTATACTCAAATAAATCCTCATCACATTTATTGATACATTATTTTACAAAAATGGTGAGGACTACTAAACAATTCTTTCTAAAACCTTCATTCCATACCCCAGACTTGCACTCGCTATATTCTAGCCTCCCGAGAAGAAAAATGGAACAAAAGGAAAAGGGTGAGCTCAACTAGCCCAAAGAAAGAATATTATGAGTAAGATAATATACAACAAATTACCGTTAGTCTTCAACAGGAAAAATCTAATAGAATACAATAGACAACAAATTTTAAATCAATATTCGCAGTGAAATAATAATTCATTAGAAGAGTTAAGTAGAGAATGCAAACTACTATCTTCTACGTATGAATTTAAAAGTTCATCGCCTATCTTTTATCCTGTAACATCAATCAATATATATCCGAATCAAATATTCATCTTTGCACTACTGAGCCAAAGATATTTATCGATTGGTCATGTTCATCTAAATACTGCTCATCTTTGCACTACTACCAAAGATATTCTTCAAAATCATTCATCTTTGCACTACAGTGCCAAAGATATTCAATAATATCAACATTTAAGATTGAGGATGATGAAAATATTTTTTAAAGAAACGAATCCAAAGAAACAAAATGACAAGGATTAAGGATTAAGGATTCGTACTTTTGTTTTATCCATGTTCAAAAAAATACCTCAAAAATAATCATAGTGGTGTAAAATTCAAGAATGATCAAAACATGGATACAATCAAAACTAGTATCCGTAATAGATATTTTGGACAAAAAGAAGAAATTTTATTTTTCTATTGAATAGTGCTTGAGTATCGTGAATAGTCTTGTATGTAAGACCCCGAATTTTATGAAATAAAAGTATTCAATTTTTCTATTCAAGAAATGGTTAAATTGATAAAAGTTAAAGTTAAGGGTGATATATGAAATTTTTTTTCAAAATACGCAAGGGGGGTATAAAGTATTCATTATTGTTGGGGAATATTCGTTTGGTGGTGGAATATTCTTTACGTTCGGGAATATTAAATGCGGCGGTAGCAGCGACTATTTGTGGGCCCCATAACGAGAATAAGCCGTCGGATGAAAAAAGCGACAAAATTAAGTTTTTATAAATAACGACGTAATCGTTCACAGAATTAACACTTTGTTGGAATACGGTTGGTAAAATAAAGTAATACTGCGTTGTTGCACGATGAGCACGGTATTACACGTATTTTTGAATTATTGATTCTTACGTGAAGGCACTACTCAATAATGGTTACGATAATTCTTTATTCAATATTTTATTTTATTGATTCAATAATTGATGCGTTGATATTTTATATTATTGTTGTTCAATAATTGTCACCGCACAATATCTCCATTATCGGATCAATAATTCATATTATTTGAATAATATTATTAGATAACATTATTGGCAATGTCTAGAAAGTTCTATCGAGGAGAGGTTTGGTCACCTAATTGCGGCGCCGATGAGGAGAAATTCTTATTGGAAAGCCCCTCTTTCTGAGAAGCTGCACAGTTGTCATTATTGTGATTCTATAATATTATTTATGAATAATTAATTATTGATTTATATGAAAATGAAATATTTATTTGATGTGGATATAAATGATGGATTTATTTATGTGGTTATAAATGAAGGAATTAATGTTGAGGTATTTTATCGATATTTTTTGTCGGATTGGAGGTATTAAAAGATCAAATCGATTGTTCTTACGACTTTATTATGTGAGTTATAATTTTTAATCGTAGTTGGATCGTTGGGATTTTTGGATATATTATACATATATAAGTTGAGTATATGTTCACAAATTTTGAACCGTTAACAATGCACGAATGATTTGTTGTGAATTTTAAGAGGTGTCTGATTCGGAAATTAGGTTTATAATTGATTTTGGTGGAAAATTCTAGAATTGAGTGGGCCTCACTTTTGGTTGGTGAAGAAATGTGCTCAATTTTATTTCAAATGTGGTGGGTGGGAATAGTAGCGAGTAAAGCCATCGGGTTGCGAGGTTAAATGCCTTGGCGTCTTAACATTTTCCTATAAATAGAGGCTAAGTTAGAATTAAAAATCACACCGAAAACAAGTTTTCTCTCTTTCTCTCTCTATATTATCGAGTGTATTTTGTGAGTATTTTGAGTATACTTTGAGTATTGTTAGGCGGTTTGCAAGTTCCTTGAAAGACTATATCCGGTGTTTTTCAACTAAATCTTGTCTTTCGAGGTAAGGGATGTTATTTTCTTCTCGATGATATTATTTCTTCAATATCATTATCTTTGAAATATTGGTTGGAATTTTTATCAAATTTGGAACTTTTTCATGTCGGGTTACTATTCATGAGTTACTATTCACGAGTTACTATTCATGAGTTACTATTCACGAGTTACTATTCACGAAGTACTATTAATGAAGCGTGAAGATGTTTTTTGTGGAATTTCTATCTTTTGGTGTCGAGATTACTATTCACGTATATTTACACTATTCACGTATCTGACCTTATTCACGATATCGACACTATTCACTTAATACTCAGACCAAAAATGAAAATTTTTCTTTTCATCTAAAATATCTATTCGGATACTAGCTTTGATTGTATCCATGTTTTGATCATTCTTGAATTTTACACCACTATGATTATTTTTGAGGTATTTTTTGGGCGTGGATAAAACCAATGCAAATGAATGATTTACGAAGAATATCTTTGGCACATAGTGCAAAGATGAGCAGTGTTTAAATGAACATGACCAATCTGATGAATATCTTTAGCTTGATGAGTGCAAAGATGAATTATTGATGAATATCTTTTGCTCGTAATGCAAAAGATGACTTTGTTGTTGAATATCTTTAGCCGGTGAGTGCAAAGATGAATTATTGATGAATATCTTTTGCTCGTAATGCAAAGATGACACATTGTTGAATATCTTTGCTTTGTAGTGCAAAGATGAATTATTGATGAATATCTTTGGCTTGTAATGCAAAGATGACCAGTTGTTGAATATCTTTAGCTTTGTAGTGTAAAGATGAATCTGTTGATGAATATCTTTGGCCGTGGTGCAAAGATGAATTTATTAGTATGATTATGAGCAGGCGTGTGATTTGGTATAACCATGATCTTTGATGTTTCGGTAAAGACAAGTGATGAAAATTATCTTTGTCTTGGATGAGGAAAGGAATTTAGAACTACAATTACGATTATGAGTTTATACACGTGATTGTGGGCGAAATTGTTGATTGATGTTACGGGGATAAAACATTGTTGGTGGATTTTAACATGGAGAAGACAATAGACTTTATAGTCTATTTGACTCTTCTAATGGATTGCTCATTCATTTATGACTATGGTTGAAAAGTTTTATCATCTACCATATGTTCTAAATCTCTCGATTTATTCTTGATGAAGACTATTGATAATCTATTTATCTTTAGTCATAATATTCTTTCTTGAGCTAGTTGTGCTCACCCTTTTGTTTCACAATTCCTTTCGGGTAATAAAGTGTAGGTATTTGGGTCGGCGGGGGATAGCGAGGGAATAGAGTGGTGGTCATAGATGTTGAGGGTGAGGTGAATTTAACTTGGAAGGGTGTTTTGTCACTATCATACAAGATGTCTAATGACATCTGACCTCGTGTTATCATAAGACATGGTTGTGCTCATCCACTTCTTTGAGTATATTTACAAGCACTACTATATAATCTTGGTGTTTGTTTGGAGTATAATACCCAATTAGAGGCAGTGGAGATAATGATATGTCGAGAGAAGACTCACCATTGGGAAGAATATGATAGTAATCTTCTCGTTTTTCTTTGGGGTTTATTAGTTGTCAACCAAGGATAATTACGTGGCCATATGATATCTACCATAACCTAAAAGCATGGCCTCCCATGTATGAAGGTTTCCTTGAGCACTTCCCAAAGATTCTAATTTCTAAAACAGGTTTTGACTATACCTTTATGTAAGGTGTCATTGTGACGTCTTCTGATTGGTATATATTTGTATCCAAGCTCACAAACATATGTGTTGTTGTATTTTGCACGACAATTGTTGTAATAAAGTTGTAGTTGTTTTTCGTACCATATATTTGGCGACTCGAGAATGGGTTGGATGGAATGAACCTATTTTGGGGTTGTTACATTTAGTATCGAGCTTAGGATATGATCTCTGGCGGAGATCGGGGAATAGAACTAGGAGGGAGAGATGAGTAAATCCTTCGCTAGTGTGTCCTACCTAAGCTTATTTGTTGGTCGATCATAATATCGAGATATTATGTGATATGTTAATTTGCTCAATTAACCTTTGTTTTGAAGTCGTATTCTAGAATGATATCTCAAATACGGGAGATGAGCAATGGAGAAATCATGATGACGGGGAGATAGAATCGAAATGAAAACAAGGTATTCTCAACTCTTTGAAATACCAGTGCGTAAATTTCGGGGACGAAATTTCATAAGGAGGGAGATTGTAAGACCCCTAATTTTATGAAATAAAAGTATTCAATTTTTCTATTCAAGTAAATGGTTAAATTGATAAAAGTTAAAGTTAAGGGTGATATATGAATTTTTTTTTTTCAAATACGCAAGGGGGTATAAAGTATTCATTATTGTCGGAGAATATTAGTTTGGTCGTGGAATATTCTTTACGTAGGGAATATTAAATGCACTGGCAGTAGCGACCTATTTATGGGCCCCATAATGAATAACCGCTCGGATGAAGAAAACGCGACAAAATTAAGTTTTTATAAATAACGACGTAATCGTTACAGTTAACAACATTGGAATACCCTTGGTAAAATAAAGTAATGTCTGGCGTTGTTGCCGCGATGCACACGGTATTACACAAGTATTTTTGAATTATTGATTCTTACGTGAAGGCCTTTACTCAATAATTATTACGGTAATTCTTTATTCAATATTTTATTTTATTGATTCAATAATTGATGCGTTGATATTTTATATTATTGTTGTTCAATAATTGTCACTTTACCTGATATCTCCATTATCGGATCAATAATTCATATTATTTGAATAATATTATTAGATAACATTATTGGCAATGTCTAGAAAGTTACATCGAGGAGAGGTTTGGTCACCTAATTGCGGCGCCCAAGAAGGAGAAATTCTTATTGGAAAGCCCCTCTTTCCTGAGGCGCTGCTGGTTGTCATTATTGTGATTCTATAATATTATTTATGAATAATTAATTATTGATTTATATGAAAATGAAATATTTATTTGATGTGGATATAAATGATGGATTTATTTATGTGGTTATAAATGAAGGAATTAATGTTGAGGTATTTTATCGGTATTTTGTCGATTGGAGGTATTAAAAGATCAAATCGATTGTTCTTACGACTTTATTATGTGAGTTATAATTTTAATCGTAGTTGGATCGTTGGGATTTTTGATATGTTATACATATATAAGTTGAGTATATGTTCACAAATTTTGAGCCGTTAACAATGCACGAATGATTTGTTGTGAATTTTAAGAGGTGTCTGATTCGAAATTAGGTTTATAATTGATTTTGGTGGAAAATTCTAGAATTGAGTGGGCCCCACTTGTGGTTGGTGAAGAAATGTGCTCAATTTTATTTCAAATGTGGTGGGTGGGAATAGTAGCGAGTAAAAGCCATCGAGGTTGCGAGTTTAAGTCTGCCTTGAGCGTCTTAACATTTTCCTATAAATAGAGGCTAAGTTAGAATTGAAAATCACACCGAAACAAGTTTTCTCTCTTTCTCTCTATATATTATCGAGTGTATTTTGTGAGTATTTTGAGTATACTTTGAGTATTGTTAGGCGGTGCAAGTTCCCTTGACCTATATATCGGTGTTTCAACTAAAAATCTTTGTCTTTCGAGGTAAGGGATGTTATTTTCTTCTCGGATGATATTATTTCTTCAATATCATTATCTTTGAAATATTGGTTGGAATTTTTATCAAATTTGGAACTTTTTCATGTCGGGTTACTATTCATGAGTTCTTATTCACGAGTTACTATTCATGAGTTACTATTCACGAGTTACTATTCACGAGTACTATTAATGAAGCGTGAAGATATTTTTTTGTGAATTTCTATCTTTTGGTGTCGAGTTACTATTCACGTATACGACCTTTATTCACGTATACTGACCTTATTCACGAATCGGCATTATTCATAGAAAAATGAAAATTTTTCTTTTAAATCTAAAATATATCTATTCGGATACTAGCTTTGATTGTATCCATGTTTTGATCATTCTTGAATTTTACACCACTATGATTATTTTTGAGGTATTTTTTTGGGCGTGGATAAAACCAATGCAAAGATGAATGATTTACGAAGAATATCTTTGGCACAGAGTGCAAAAGATGAGCAGTGTTTAAATGAACATGACCAACTGATGAATATCTTTAGCTTGATGAGTGCAAAGATGAATTATTGATGAATATCTTTTGCTCGTAATGCAAAGATGACTGTTGTTGAATATCTTTAGCCGTAGTGCAAAGATGAATTATTGATGAATATCTTTTGCTCGTAATGCAAAAGATGACTGTTGTTGAATATCTTTGCTTTGTGGTGCAAAGATGAATTATTGATGAATATCTTTGGCTTGTAATGCAAAGATGACCCGTTGTTGAATATCTTTGCTTTGTAGTGTAAAGATGAACTGTTGATGAATATCTTTGGCGATGGTGCAAAGATGAATTTATTAATATGATTATGAGCAGGGCTGTGATTTGGTATAACCATGATCTTTGATGTTTCGAGGTAAAGACAAGTGATGAAAATTATCTTTGTCTTGGATGAGAAAGGAATTTAGAACTACAATTACGATTATGAGTTATACACGTGATTGTGGGCGAGAATTGTTGATTGATGTTACGAGGATAAAACATTGTTGGTGGATTTTAACATGGAGAAGACAATAGACTTTATAGTCTATTTGACTCTTCTAATGGATTGCTCATTCATTGCAACTATGGTTGAAAAGTTTTATCATCTACCATATGTTCTAAATCTACGATTTATTCTTGATGAAGACTATTGATAATCTATTTATCTTTAGTCATAATATTCTTCTTGAGCTAGTTGTGCTCACCCTTTTGTTTCACAATTCCTTTCGGGTAATAAAGTGTAGTATTTGGGTCGAGCGGGGATAGCGAGGAATAGAGTGGTGGTCTATAGATGTTGAGGTGAGGTGAATTTAACTTGGAAGGTGTTTTGTCACTATCATACAAGATGTCTAATGACATACAACCTCGTGTTATCATAAGACATGGTTGTGCTCATCCACTTGCTTTGAGTATATTTACAAGCACTACCTATATAATCTTGGTGTTTGTTTGGAGTATAATACCCAATTAGAGGCGATGGAGATAATGATATGTCAAGAGAAGACTCACCATTGGGAAGAATATGATAGTAATCTTCTCGTTTTTTCTTTGGGGTTTATTGGGTCAACCAAGGATAATTACGTGGCCATATGATATCTACCATAACCTAAAAGCATGGCCTCCCATGTATGAAGGTTTCCTTGAGCACTTCCCAAAGATTCTAATTTCTAAAACAGGTTTTTGACTATACCTTTATGTAAGGTGTCATTGTGACGTCTTCTACGATTGGTATATATTTGTATCCAAACTCACAGCATATGTGTTGTTGTATTTTGCACGACAATTGTTGTAATAAAGTTGTAGTTGTTTTTCGTACTATATATTTGGCGACTCAGAATGGGTTGGATGAAAATTTAATATAATATTAATATATATATTAATATTTCTACGCCCACCTTCCTAGATCTGATCTTAGCTCATTATGCACATGTTGTAGCCCACAAAACAAACAAAAAATGTTTTTATTATTTAAAATATTTTAAACTTCCAAAAATCAATTATTTCGGAGCTTCAGAACTTCAATAATTCATAATAAATAGCCCTTCTATCAGAAAATTCAAATCTCGCGAGTTATTATAGGAAATTCAATTCTCTACAACTTTGTAGAAGAAAGTTTTTCTAAATTCCAAACAGAAATTGACCGAAATCCATAAACGCGGGATTTTACAGGCTATAATCAAATTTCAGTGAATAAATGGGGTCCACTGACATGTTTAACATGTTTTAAACATTTATTGCAACAAAAATACTCTTCCTCCTCGTATACTCATATATCCCACATTCGTTGTAAAAATATCACCATTATTATATTATTAAAATATAATAATATATTTAAAAGAATTATTTTATCGGAAAAAGATAAAATTTCAATTTTCAACAATTGTCACATTAAAAATTTTCTCCATCTATATCCACATAAAATCAATATTTTCCTCATCATATGAATCAATAATTAATTATTCACAAATAATATTACGAATCACAATATTGACAACCAGTGCGGTTCAGGAAAGAGGGGCTTTCCAATAAGAATTTCTTCTCCATTTGGCGCGCAATTAGGTGACCAATCCTCTCCTTAGACGTACTTTCTAGACATTGCCAATAATGTTATCTAATAATATTATTCAGATAATATGAATTATTGCTTGAATGAAAAATACCGTAATAACAATTATTGAAACAACAAAGAATATAAAATATCAACGCAAAGAATTATTAACTCAATAAAATAATTGAACAAGAATTACGGTAACCATTATTGAGTAGTGCCTTCTTCTACGTAAGAATCAACAATTGGTGCAATCTTGTGACACCCCAAAATAGGTCCATTCCATCCAACCCATTCACGAGTCGCCAAATACATGGTATGCGAAATAACTACAACTTTATTATTACAACATATAAACTTTGAGTTTAAATACGATATTGCCATCTAGACAATATCCACACGCAAATAAATCCCCATCATAATTATTGATTCATTATTTTACAAAAATGGTGAGGACTACTAAACAACTCTCTCTAGAACCTTCATTCCATACCCCGACTAGTACTCGCTACATTCTCGCCTCCTGAGAAGAAAAATGGAACAACAAGGAAAAGGGTGAGCTCAACTAGCCCAGTAAAGAATATTATGACTAAGATAATATACAACAAATTATCGTTAGTCTCCAACAGGAAAAAATCTAATAGAATACAATAGACAACAAATTTTAAATCAATATTCGCAGCGGAAATAATAATTCATTAGAAGAGTTAAGTAGAGAATGCAAACTACTATCTTCTATGTATGAATTTAAAAGTTCATCGCCTATCTTTTATCCCTGTAACATCAATCAATATACATCTAGAATCAAATATTCATCTTTGCACTACAGGCCAAAGATATTCATCAGTTGGTCATGTTCATCTAAACACCTGTTCATCTTTGCACTACAGGCCAAAGATATTAATCAATCGGTCATGTTCATCTCAACACTGCTCATCTTTGCACTACTGGGCCAAAGATATTCTTCAGAAATCATTCATCTTTTTGCTACATGGGCCAAAGATATTCAATAATATCATCATTTAAGACTGAGGATGATGAAAAATATTTTTAAAGAAACGAATCCAGTGAAACAAAATGACAAGGATTAAGGATTAAGGATTCGTACTTGGTTTTATCCACGTCCAACAATACCTCAAAAATAATCATAGTGGTGTAAAATTCAAGAATGATCAAAACATGGATACAATCAGAGTTAGTATCCAGAATAGATGTTTTGAACGAAAAGAAGAAATTTTATTTTTGGTGAATAAGACCAGATATCGTGAATAGTCAGATAATATCGTGAATAGTAACTCCAACACCAAAAGATAGAAATTCCACAAAAACATCTTCACGCTTCATGAATAGTACTTTCGTGAATAAGAACTCGTGAATAGTAATTCATGAATAGTAACTCGTGAATAAGTAACTCATGAATAAAGAACTCATGAATAGTAACCCCATACATGAAAAAGTTCCAAATTTGATAAAAACTTCAGATCAACATTTCAAAGATAATGATATTGAAGAAATAATATCATTACGAAAAAAATAATATCCCTTACCTCGAAAGATCAAGATTTAAATTTGAAACACCTGATATAAAGGCTATGACTTGGACTTGCACAGTATAGCAATACTCAAAGTATACTCAAAATACTCACAAGAATACGCTTCGATAATATAGAGAGAAAAACTTCATTTCTAATTGTGATTTTCAATTCTAACCTAAGACCTATTTATAGGAAATTGCTTAGAACACCAAAGCAGAAAATTTAATATAATAATATTATATATATTACAAATTCTCTACGCACCTAGAACCATCTGAATTCAGCAACTTGCATGTGTTTAATGAGGCTAACCAAACACAAAAAACGTTTTTGTAATTAAAAATATTTTAAACTTCCAAAAATCAATTATTTCGGAGCTTCAGAACTTCAATAATTCATAATAAATAGCCCTTTTATCAGAAAATTCGAATCTCGCGAATTTTTATAGGAAATTCAATTCTCTACAACTTTGCGTAAAGAAAGTTTTTCCAAATTCCAAATAGAAATTGACCAAAATCCACAAACAGCAATTTTACAAAAGCTATAATCAAATTTCGATCGATAAATGGGGTCCACCAACATGTTTAACATGTTTTAAACATTTATTACAACAAAATACTCTTCCTCCTCAGATACTCATATATCCCACATTCGTTGTAAAAAATATCACCGTTAATATATTATTAAAATAATATATTTAAATAAATTATTTTATCGAGAAAAAGATAAAATATTAATTTTCAACAATTGTCATTTTAAAATTTTCTCCATCTATATCCACATAAAATCAATATTTTCCTCATCATATAAATCAATAATTAATTATTCACAAATAATATTACGAATCACAATATTGATAACCGTGCGCTTCTGGAAGAGGGGCTTTCCAATAAGAATTTCTTCTTCTTGGCGCCGCAATTTAGGTGACCAAACCTCTCCTTAGATGTAAACTTTCTAGACATTGCCAATAATGTTATCTAATAATATTATTCGATAATATGAATTATTGCTTTCGATAATGAAAGATACCGTCAAATGACAATTATTGAAACAACAAATAATATAAAATATCAACGCAAAGAATTATTAACTCAATAAAATAATCGAATAAGAATCATCGTAACCATTATTGAGTAGTGCCTTCTTACGTAAGAATCAATAATTGGTGCAATACCGCAGCTACCTTTGATCAACAACGCGTATTAGTGTGTTTTAACCAACGGGTATTCCAACAAAGATAATTCAGTAAATAACTACGCCGTTATTTAAAAACAACTTATTTTTGTCGTTTCTTCATCCAATCGCTTTTCGTTATGGGGCTTACACATGGTCAAGCTACCGTCATGAATATTCCCCCCATGCATTTAATATTCCACGACCAAACGAATATTCCCCGACAATAATGAATATTTTATAACCACTTGCTTATTTTGAAATATTTGCGTATTTAACCCTTAACTATCCACATTAATCAAATCAACCCTTAATATTTCAAAATAATAAATAAAGGAAATTCCTTTTTATTTAATAAAATTTCTGGTCTTACAACCTCCCTCCTTATGAAATTTCGTCTCGAAATTGACGTCACGATACGGTGTTTGAAAAGGTGAGGATACCTCGCTTTCATTTCCGCTTTCTAATTCCCGTGTCATTTCCTCTATAAAGCATGTTCCTCCACAAAACTTTAACTTGTGGTATAACCTTTCTTGGCGTAGGACATGCTCCTTCCTATCCAAAATCTTGACAGTACCTCCTCATACGTTAAGTCTTCCGCTATCTCGTCCTGCTTCTAACTCTATAACGTGGTTCGGTCTTTCACATATTTACTGAAAGTACGATATGTGAAACACATTATGAACACGAGACATACTCGGAGGTAACGCAAGTCTATAAAGGCTACATTTCCTACTCTCGGTCAAGAATTTGAAATGGACCGATAAATCGTGGATTGAGCTTTCTTCTCTTCCCAAATCTTGTAACTCCCTTCCATGGAGCAACTTCGCAACAATACATGATCCCCTACATTAAATTCCACGTCCTTTCGATGAAGATCCGCATAACTCTTTTGTCGATCTTGTCTTGGTTTGTATCGTTGTCGAATCATTTGGAACTTTTCGGTAGTCATATGTACTAACTTCGGGTCCCAACAATGTTGCTTCACCCACCTCATCCCAACATATTGGAGAACGACATTTTCGTCCATATAATGCTTGAATGGAACCATGCCTATATTTGTTTAATAACTATTGTTGTATGAGAATTCCACCAATGGCAAGTACTTATCCCAACTTCCTTTGAAATCTAGGACACGAGTTTTAATATATCTTCAAGAGTTTGAGTAGTCCTTTCGATTGTCCGTCCGTTTGGGGATGGTATGCAAACTAAATCGCAAATCGCGCCCATAGCTTTTGCAAGCTAACCCAAAATCTTGAAGTGAATCTTGGGTCACGATCCGAAACTATGGATACAGGCATGCCATGCAACTTCACAATCTCATTCACGTCATACTACTAGCAAAGCGTTCAAGGAATAAGTCTTCCGTATCGGCAAGAAATGAGCGACTTGGTTAATATATCAACAATAACCCAAATAGCATTGATGCCTTGAGAAACCGTAGGAAGACCCGTGTGAAATCCATAGTAATGTGTTCCCACTTCCATTCCTAATCTCAAGTGGTTGCAACGGACCCTTAGGTACAAGATGCTCCGCTTTTACACGCCGCAAGTTAAACACATCGAGATAAACTTTGCAATCTCTCTCTTCATATTGTTCCACCAAAATGTATGTCAAAGATCACGATACATTTTAGTAATTCGAGGATGGATTGCAAATGGTGTCTTGTGTGCTTCCATCATAATCTTATACTTCAAATCGTAGTCGTTAGGAACACAAAAGTCTAGAGTGGACTCAAGTATTCCTTCTTCATCAATTCTCGCTTAGAATAGCTCCTTCTTGTTTTTCTTCTTCATACGCATCGCCCCGGGTCGGGTGGCTTGAGCAACCTTAACTTTTTCTATTAAAGTTGGCTCTATCGTATACTTGACATCATCACACTTTCGTTTCCGCATATGATCTTCTACTCAACGCGTCGTCGGCTACCACGTTCGCTTTCCGGATGGCATGATCGTAACATGTCTTTGAAATGAGTCTCTCTTGAGTTCTTCAAGCTCTTCCCACATTCCTTGCTCCATTCGAATTTTGTATCTCTACGAGTCACCAAGAAATGGAATAGCGATTCGAGAATATCCTTCAACGAATCTCCGATAATAATCAACTAAGCCTGAAAGCTACGTATTTAGATTCTTGACTTAGGTTGCTCTCAATCGTGACTCATATCCCAATCTTGGATAAAGACGTCACAATGACACCTATCGATTTACTATCGCATCGAATATGACGTCCCCTACGAGAGTTCGGCGGTGAATTCCACAAAGGAAGTCACAAGATAAAGGCTCGGGTACTAAATTCTATAGTTGAATTTTTAACTCCTCAAGTTCAATAGAGCCATTCGATATGAGATTTTAGAAATGAGTTTTGTCTGGGGTTCAAAGTCGATACAAAATTTAATATCGAACTTTGGAAGTAAGCCAAGAAATTCTTCGAAATACGTCGGAAAAATCAATAACAACAAGAATATTATTCAAATCGACGTGTCTTTATTCAAATCCATAACATGGATTAAGAAAACTTGACATCCGTAATAAACGAATGACTTCATAGCTTGATATGAAAATGTTTGACTACAATGGTTTGATTGCTTGAATTGAATAACAGTTTGCTTAGGAATATGAAAACTAACAACCTTACGAAAGTAATTAATTTTGGCATGATGAGTAGTTAACCTTAAAATCACATCAAAAGAAAATATCTCTATAGAAATAAGGTTAACAGGTAATGTGATAGTGCCAACTTGAATCAAGCAAGATTTTTAAACAACGGATGTAATGAAAGTTTCTCCTAATCAGAGTCTCCATAAATAGGTCAAAGTCTAATTTCTCCGTAGTCAAGTTCAAACGTTGAGCGCAAGCAAGAGAGATAAAAGAATGGGTAGAACCGATATCTAGTAAGGTATATACTTCAAAAGAATTTATAATTAACTAACCCGTGCTAACTTCGTTCGGGTTCCTCGCATTTTGACCGGTCACGACAAACGCTCTTCCAGGAACCGTTGACTTCGACTTTTCTGGGACATCCTTTTGAGTCACCATTCCATTGGATGGGTTTTGATATCGTCATAATTCGGCGATATGTCCTTCTTTTCCACAATTATAGCATACCTTAAACTGTTGTGGGAAGTTTGGGCTGATATGTCCCTCTTTCCCGCATTTGTAACATACGACCGGTGGTCGTTCTCCTCCCTTAAAACTAGTTGCTACTGGCGCTGACGTCTTCACATGGTCGTTGCTAAATCTCCTCTTTTTAAAATCTCCTCCCGACTCGCTTATTCTATTTTCATGACCACGATTACCACCAGAGTGGTTACCGCCTTTGTCTGTATTCTTCTTTCTCCGCCGCTTATCGTTATTACGATGATCGCTATCTTGGTATGATGATCCTGTTATGGTCCCTCGGTTGAACGTATTTCGTTATCTCGCTCTAACAACCGAGCCTCATTGACAACATCCTGAATAGAGAAAAATTTATGAGAAATGAGATCTTGGCGTATGTCGGGTTTCAAACCTCTCGAAACATCCGCGTCATCGTTCCTCATTCTCCACCAAATGAGGTGCAAACTCGGATAACTCCGCGAACTTCGCCTCGTCTTTGGGACACCGCCATGTTATTCGCTTTCTAGTCTAATAAACTCCACTTCCTTCATATGCGATTAATACTTTCGTGGAAATACTTGTCATTGAATGCGCTTCAAACGTCTCCTACGACATCTTGAGTGCAAATTTGGATGGAGTACGCTTTACGATTCCCACCATGTCTGCCTCGCCACGGAACATAAAGGTGGCGAATGGAACTTTCTGTTCCTCCGTCATCCCAAGACATCGAATATCTTGGTAATTTGTTTGACCCACGTCTCACTTTTAATCGGATCTGCTTTCCCGAATTCTAGTGGTCCCAACTCTTTGAATCGCTTGGCATTTGTGACCACCCGTGAATTGCTATCATTTCCTCCTCAGATTTTGAACACGAGTCTCCTCGTCGATTTTGCATGAATCGCAAAAACTTCTAAACATCCCTCATTCCCCATCTCGCCGGTGGTGTTGTTCACGGGAGGAACATTGCCACCTGTTGCGACGTTCTCCTCGTTGGTGAGTACAGCATCTCCACGGTCTCATTTACTCCACTTTGTTAATATTCTCGATCGACATTCTCAAATCACATAAAATAAGGGTTAATTAAGAAATCAATATATCACATAATATCCCTATATACCTTGACCAACTAACAAATAAGCTTAGGTAGGACACACTAGCGAAGGATTTACTCGCCTCTCCCTCCTAGTTCTATTCCCCGATCTCCGCCAGAGATCATATCCCTAAGCTCGATACCAACCGTGGCGCCCCAAAATAGGTCCATTCCATCCAACCCATTCTCGAATCGCCAAATACATGGTATAAAAAATAACTACAACTTTATTATTACAACATATAAACTTTGAGTTTAAATACGATATTGCCATCTGTACAATCCACCACACGCAAATAAATCCCCATCATAATTATTGATTCATTATTTTACAAAAATGGTGAGGACTACTAAACAACTCTCTCTCTGTAACCTTCATTCCATACCCCGACTAAGTACTGCTACATTCTCGCCTCCCGAGAAGAAAAATGGAACAACAAGGAAAAGGGTGAGCTCAACTAGCCCGAAGAAAAGAATATTATGACTAAGATAATATACAACAAATTATCGTTAGTCTCCAACAGGAAAAATCTAATAGAATCTGATAGACAACAAATTTTAAATCAATATTCGCGGTGGAATAATAATTCATTAGAAGAGTTAAGTAGAGAATGCAAACTACTATCTTCTATGTATGAATTTAAAAGTTCATCGCTCATCTTTTATCCCCTGTAACATCAATCAATATACATCTAGAATCAAATATTCATCTTTGCACTACTGGCCAAAGATATTCATCATTAATTATATTCATCTAAACACTGCTCATCTTTGCACTACAGCCAAAGATATTAATCAATCGGTCGTATTCTCATCTCAACACTGCTCATCTTTGCACTACTGAGGCCAAAGATATTCTTCGAAATCATTCATCTTTGCACTACTGGCCAAAAGATATTCAATAATATCATCATTTAAGACCGAGGATGATGAAAATATTTTTAAAGAAACGAATCCAAAGAAACAAAATGACAAGGATTAAGGATTAAGGATTAAATCTTGGTTTTATCCACGTCCAACAATACCTCAAAAATAATCATAGTGGTGTAAAATTCAAGAATGATCAAAACATGGATACAATCGAGTTAGTATCCGGAATAGATGTTTTGAACGAAAAGAAGAAATTTTATTTTTTGGTGAATAAGATCAGATATCGTGAATAAAGTCTTAGTATCGTGAATAAGAACTCCAACACCAAAAGATAGAAATTCCACAAAAACATCTTCACGCTTCATAAATAGTACTTCGTGAATAAGAACTCGTGAATAAGAACTCATGAATAAGAACTCGTGAATAAGAACTCATGAATAAGAACTCCATGAATAAGAACTCGACGTGAAAAAAGTTCCAAATTTGATAAAAACTTCAGATCAACATTTCAAAGATAATGATATTGAAGAAATAATATCATTACTAAAAAAATAATATCCCTTACGCGAAAGATCGGATTTCTAATTTTTGAACACCTGATATAAAGCATGACTTGGACTTGCAAGACCGTATATAGCAATACTCAAAGTATACTCAAAATACTCACAAGAATACGCTTCGATAATATAGAGAGAAAACTTCAGCTTCTGGTGTGATTTTCAATTCTAACCCAAGACCTATTTATAGAAATTCTTGAAACACCAAAAAGCAGAAAATTTAATATAATAATATTATATATATTACAAATTCTCTACGCACCTAGAACCATCTGAATTCAGCAACTTGCATGTGTTTAATGAGGCTAACCAAACACAAAAAACGTTTTGTAATTAAAAATATTTTAAACTTCCAAAAATCAATTATTTGAACTTGAACTTCAATAATTCATAATAAATAGCCTTTTTATCGGAAAATTCGAATCTCGCTAATTTTATAGGAAATTCAATTCTCTACAACTTTGCAGGAAGAAAGTTTTTCCAAATTCCAAATAGAAATTGACCAAAAAATCCACAAACGCAAGCGATTTTACAAGCTATAATCAAATTTCGATCGATAAATGGGGTTCAATTGACACGTTTAACATGTTTTAAACATTTATTATGACAAAAATACTCTTCCTCCTCGTATACTCATATATCCCACATTCGTTGTAAAAATATCACCGTTAATATATTATTAAAATAATATATTTAAATGAATTATTTTATCGTAAAAAGATAAAATATTAATTTTCAACAATTGTCATTTTAAAATTTTCTCCATCTATATCCACATAAAATCAATATTTTCCTCATCATATAAATCAATAATTAATTATTCACAAATAATATTACGTAATCACAATATCGACAACCGGCAGCTCCTGGGAAGAGAACTTTTAATAAAATTTCTTCTTACCTGGTAAGCAATTAGGTGACCAAACCTCTCCTGACGTAACTTTCTGTACATTCGCCAATAATGTTATCTAATAATATTATTCGGATAATATGAATTATTCTTCGATAATGAAAGATCTTGTCTTGACAATTATTGAAACAATAAGATATAAAAATATCAACGCAAAGAATTATTAACTCAATAAAATCTCAATAAGCGAATTTCAGTGAATTTATTGAGTAGTCTTTCTTTCGTAAGAATCAATAATTGAATGCGACCGCTGGTGTCTTCAACATCGCAATGACGTATTGTGTGTTTTTAACCACCGGGTATTCCAACAAGATAATTAATTGAATAACTTCTGCCAAGTTATTTAAAAACAACTTATTTTTGTCGTTTTCTTCATCCAATCGCTTTCTACATATGGGTATGGTACAAGGCTACTGTCAGCATTTAATATTCTCTCGACAAAGATCTAATATTCCACGACCAAACGAATATTCTCCTATAATAATGAATATTTTATAACCACTCTTTATTTTGAAATATTTGCGTATTTAACCCTTAACTATCCACATTAATCAAATCAACCCTTAATATTTCAAATAATAAATAAAGGAAATTCCTTTTATTTAAAAAAAATTTGGTCTTCTGAATCTGGTGTCTTCTTGTGTTTTAACCAATTTATTTTTTACAAAGATAATCTTGAATAACTATTCTGTAGTTATTTTTAAACCACTTATATTTATGCTTTCTTCATCCAATCGCTTTTTTCAGATTATGGTATTTATATTACTACAAGTAGTCGTGCGAATATTAATATTCTGATCTGAATATTATTCCACGTCCAAACGAAATATTCCCTAATAACAATGAATATTTTATAACCACTTCTTATTTTGAAGTATTTAAGTATTTTTACCCTAACTATCCACATTAATCACAATAACCCTTACTTATTTCAAAATAATAAATAGAAAATTAAATTTCATTAATAATAAGTTGAGATTAACTACATTAATGTGTTTTTAAAAAATGTCTAATCAATGATTCCAAATCAATTTAAGTAACAGATGTTAACAATTTGCTTATGTGACTTTTTTTAAAAAAATAAAAAATTACATGTCTTTGCTTATGTAACTTTTTTTATTATAAAAAATAAAAAATTATTTTCTTATTATTTCTCTCTCTTCCCAAGTTCTTCTTTATTTACTTAAAAGAAATTAATATAAATTTATACATTTATAATAATTATTTTTATTTTAAAAATTAATTCCAAATAATACAAATAATATATCAAAATTTTATATCAATGAAATCTATTACAATATTATATTAATTCCTACAAAATAAAAAAAATAAAAATTATTAATTACGTGACAAAAAAATAATTAAAATAATAATAAAATTAAAATAAATATTTTAATTCATTTTTTTTGTTTGTATTCTTTTCTTTATTTCTTTTTCTTTCTTTTAATAATTATTTTTATTTTAAAAATTAATACTAATGATATAAAAAAATGTAAGTACATAATTAACATAAAATAAGAAATTCGATACAATTAACAAAAATTAGTTTAACAAATGACATAAAAATTAAAATTATTTATACAATCAAAATCACATTATTTTTTTATAATTTATTCTTTTCCTTTCTTTTAATGTTCTGCTGCTCATCTTCTCCACAAATCTACTGTTCATCTTCTCCACAAATCTTTTCCTTTATTCTACTGTTCATCTTCTCCTCAAATCCCAATAAAAGCTCGTTTATTCTACTGTAAACCACCGACAATGACACCGGAAATAAAAAACACGAAATAGGAGGAGATCTGGGCGGTGGAGTAGGTGGTGGCGGCGACGGTGGAAATCTGGGCGGCGGAGGCGGCGGACATGGATCCAGAGGATCTGACGACGACAAATAGGAGGAGATACCGGTGACGGTGGAAGGCTTGGAGGGAGGATGAGGAGGAGGGATTGGGGGGAAGAGGGGGAAGGAGTTTGTGAGGCGTGGTCATCCGATGTTGGGAAGGCGAGCGGTGGAGGAGATACGACACTGATGGTGGGAAGGTCCTGGGATTATTTGTATTATTTGGAAGGAGTTTTAAAAATAAAAATAATTATTAAAAGAAAGGAAAAAATAAAATGAAAGGTTTTAATTATATAGAAAATGAATTAAAATATTTTATTTTAATTTTATTATTTTAATTATTTTTTGTCACATATATTATTTGTATTATTTGAAATAAATGTTTAAAATAAAAATAATTATTAAAAGAAAGGAAAAGAAAAAATTTGTGACGCCCCCAAAATTAGGTATACATCACCCATCTTGGGTCGCCACTTACGTACTAATGTAATTTAAATATCTGATTTATTAACATATCCGCTTTATATAATACGACGTAAAATCGTGAGTTTAAATACAAATATCGCTCTACTGGGATATTATACAAACTCAAACAAAAAGTCCTCATTACAATTATTATCACACTATTTCACGTATAAATGAGACTACTAATCTTATCTTCGCGACCATCACTGCTTTAAGACTCGTCCCAAATTTATATTCTCATTTCGCAAGAGAATAAAAAAAGAAAAGGGTGAAATTTAAATAAATTAAGAAGAAATATTATGACCAAAGATAATCTGAAATAAATTATCAATAGTCTTCAACAATGTTAAACCGATAAAATCTGATAATAGGCAATGGGTTTAATCTGCGATGAATATCTAATCCATTAAAAGAAGTCAAGTAAAAATAAAATCTACTATCTTTTATGATTTTAAAAGGTTTTCATCATTTTATATAAATGAGACTCACTTTTAATAAATAATCCACATCATCGAATCACCCCGCACTACTACCCAGGGATATTCTTTAAGATCGCGATCACAATTATTCCTCGCATTACTACCAGAGAATAGTTGTGTATTCATTAATTAATTACGATCACGCCAACAATCGGTCATCAATGCACTACTACGGTATTTGAGGATTTTTTTTTTTTACCACATCATTTGTAACATTACTTTACGTGATTCATTAATCAATAATCCCAGTTATAATCATACCAAAGTTCATCCATGCCTACGCGCCATGTATTTGACTTTAAAAAATATAAAAATGAGGATGATGACAATGATATAAGAATTGATAAAACAAGTTCAAGAATTATTTTATCCAAGGAATTTTAACGTCCAAATCGGCAACACGATACTTTTTTGTAGAAGTAAAATTCAAGAATGATCGGAAGAATATTTCCATGAAAAGATATCTTGGATGAAACGCAAATATCGCCGATATTCTACTAATTTCACGTGAAAGATAAGTCAAAGTTTTAACCAACCCAGGTATAATAAAGAATGGAATAACAAAAGAAATCACCACGAATGCGATCTTGGATGATGAGGTTATTCCAACAGAATAATAATAACGTAACCAGGTCAGGCGAAATTCGCACCGACGGGATGTTCCAACAGAATAATAAAGATGGAACCAGGATCCCGCCAAAACACACGAGATAGGATATTCCAACAGAATGATAAAAGACGGAATCAGGGTCCCAAATTGTAAAAACATGCATGCGATGTTCCAATGAATAATAATAAAAAAGCGGGCAACTGCGTCCGCCAGAAACACATGATGCGATGTTCCAACGAATAATAATAAAAGACGGGCAAGGTCCTGCCAGAAACACACGCATGCGATGTTCAAATGTAATAATAGAAGAATGTCACCAAGATATAGGGTGAGCCACAGATATCTGAGTTATTCCAATGTAATAATAAGCGATGGAATAACATAAGGATTTCACCAAGTATAGGGTATCTGGCGTGTCTGAGTTATGTATAGGGTATCTTGCCACTTTTACGGGTTATTCCAACGTAATAATAATGAATGGAATAACGGAAGTTTCTTCGAAGAAAGAATAACACCACTTCTGTAAAAAGAACCGAATATAGAAGTAATGAAGTAGCGAATCTTCTTCTTTTTCTATAACTTTCTCTATAAACTTCTCTATAATTCTCTGTAGCTTCAATGAATTCGTAAAGAAAATAATGAAGGAATGAGCTTCTATTTATAGGAAAATGGAATGATAAGAATTAATCCAATGAATCTATCCGTAGATTGATTTACTTTAATCTGATTATTCCACGTTTAAAGAAAAAATCTTTTAAATAAAATATAATATATTCTATTTATATAAAAACATTTTACTATCTGAATCTATCACAAAAATTTATCGAAAAATACTATCGAAAACACTATCGTAATAAAATATAATATATTTTATTTATAAAATAACTTTAATAAAGTATTACATTTTATATAAAAGATGTTTCGCTTTTATTACGTTAATAATACGAATAAAACAAAACGTCATTATCGCTTATAATAATTCATATTATTAATCGTGATAATGGAATCAAACTAAGTGAACTTCCACATAAAGATCAATAATCAATACCGGTGTACTACTTAACTGTACACGTGACATCGCTTTTTTACTACTGAGGTAGTTCAACAATGATCAACGGTAAAACTTCCGCCGTTATTTCAATAAAATATTTTCGCTTTTTTCTCAATCCGATAATTACATTTGTGGGGTCCACCAATGATTGATTAGTTGTATTTAATATTCCCTCGCTAAACCGAATATTCCCCACCAATCGAATATAATATAACCACTTGATACTTTCTGCAAAATTTATAAATATTACCCACAACTATAACATTATATCAAATTATTCCATAATATTCAAAATAATATTTATAGAAAATTCATCTTTATTTATAAAAGCTGGGTCTTACAACCTCCCTTCTTATGAAATTTAAGCCGAAATTAGAAGACGTCACCAGTATGTCGAAGAGGTAAGGATACGTGATTTCATTTCGATTCTAACTCCCAAGTCATTTCTCAACATCGCGGTTCCTCCACAAAACTTTGACTTGAGTATATAACCCTCGAGCGTAGAATATGTTCCTTCTTATCCAAAATTTGAACAGGGAACCTCTTCATACGCCAAATCTTCCGCTTATTTCGTCCCTGTTTCTAACTCAATAATATGGTTCGGTCTTTTCACATATTTACGTAATATGGATATGTGAAAAAAAGTTATGAACGCGAGACATATTTTGGCAGAAAGCGAGTCTATAGTAGCACGCTTCCTACTCGATCGAGGATTAAAATGGATAGATGAATCGAGGATTAAGTTTCCTCTCTTTCCAAATCTTGTAACTCCTTTCCATGGAAGAACTTTTAACAACACACGATCTCCTATATTGAATTCCACGTCCTTTCGATGAAGATCGGATAACTCTTTTTTGTCGATTTTGTGAGGTTTTTATACGTTGTCGGATCGTTTGAATCTTTTCCGTAGTCATATACGTACTCAACTCCGGTCCCAACAACGTTGCTTCACCCACCTCATCCCAAAGATATCGAGAATCGACACTTTCTTCCATACAACGCTCGAATGGAGCCAGCCGCCAATACTTGCGATGATAATCGTTGTTGTAGGAAAAAACTCCACCAATGGTAAAAACTTGTCCCAACTCCCTTGAAATCAAGAACACGTAGTCTTAATAGATCTTGAAGAGTTTGAATAGTCCTCTCCATTTGTCCGTCCGTCTCGAGGATGATATCTTAGAAGCTAAATCGTAAGTCCGTGCCCATAGCTTTTTCTAAAACTAACCCAAAATCTTGAAGTGAATCTTGGGTCTCGATCGAAAACTATGGATACTGCAGATACCATGCGATCTTACAATCTCGTTTATGTATATACGAGACGAGACGTTCAAGTGTATAAGTTTCTCGTGTCGGTAGAAATGAAGCGGACTTGGTCAATCTATCAACAATGACCCAAATCGCATCAATGCCTTGAGAAACCTTAGGAAGACCGAACGAAATCCATGGTAATGTGCTCCCACTTCCATTCGAATTTCAAGTGGTTGCAATGGACCTTTTGGTACTTGATGCTCTGCTTTAACTCGTTGACAAGTTAGACACCTTGAGATAAACAAATATTATCTCCCTCTTCATATTGCTCCACCAAAATGTATGATTTAATATCACGATACATTTTGGTACTCCCTGAGATGGATTGCAAATGGTGTGTTGTGCGCCTCCATCATGATATTATACTTTAAATCGTGGTCGTTAGGAACACAAAGTCCGGAGTTGACTCAAGTATTCCTTCTTCATCGATTCTTGCTTCCCGATAGCACCTCTTGCACTTTCTTTTTCATACGCATCGGCTCCAGTGTCCGTAGCTTGAAGCGACTTTAACTTTATCGATTAAAGTCGGTTCTACTCAGATATTTGCTATCATCACACGCGTCCTCGAGTCTTTAACTCTATCTCCATCCTTTGCAAGTCACACAAAATGGGCCTTTGTGTTGACAATAACGCACTCGCATTTCGTGCATAATCGATCTTCTACTCAATGCATCACCTACCACGTTAACTTTCCGAGATGGTATTGGATGGTATGATCATAATCTTTCAATAGCCAAGCCAACGTCGTTGTCGCATGTTGAGTTCCTTTTGAGTGAAGAAATATTTGAGGCTTTTATGATCCGTAAAGATCTCCACTTTCTCCCCATACAAGTAATGCCTCCAAATTTTAAGTGCAAATCTAAATAAATGCTTAACTCCGGATCATGAGTAGGATAATTCCTCTCATATTCTTTGAGTTGTCATGAGGCATAAAGCTATAACTTTTCCATGTCGCATAAGAACACATCCCAACCTTTGCTCGAAGCATCACCAGTAGATGACAAATCCCTCCGAGCCAAATGGTATTGTCGAAACAGTCTTTGAAATAAGTCTCTTCTTGAGTTCTTGAAAACTCTTCTCACATTCTTCGCTCCCAACCGAACTTTGTATCTTTTCGAGTCACCGAAGTCGATGGAGTAGCGATTCGAGAAAATCCTTCCACGAATCTCCGATAATAACCAAATTTAAACCGAAAAAGCTACGTGACTTGGTCATTTGATTTAGGTTGTTCCCGACTTTGAATAGCTTCAATCTTTGTTGGGTCAACAGATATTCCATGACTTGATACCACGTGCCCAAGGAATGCTACTTCTTCAAGCCGTAACTCGCATTTCTTCAACTTGGCATAAAGCTTATATTCACGAAGCTTTTGGAGTGTCGACCTCAAGTGTTGCTTTCATGATCTTCACGGCTTTTGGAATAAATAAGGATGTCATCAATAAAGACGACCACAAAGTGATCTAAATATTCCTTGAATACTCGGTTCATCATATCCATGAAGGCGGCGGGAGCATTAGTCAATCCAAAGGACACGACTAGGAATTCATAATGCCCGTCTCGAGTTCTCGAAGCCGTCTTTGGAATGTCGGCGGTTCTAATCTTCAATTGGTGATATCCTAACGAAGATCAATCTTTGAAAAGAATTTGGCTCCTTGAATCGGGTCAAACAGTCATCAATACGTGGCAATGGATACCTATTTTTGATGGTGACATGATTCAACTCCCGATAATCAATACAAAGTCGCATACTCCCATCTTTCTTCTTCACGAATAGAACAGAGAGCACCCCAAGGAGAAGTACTTGGGACGAATAAAGCCAATGTCTAACAATTCCTGCAATTGGGTCTTTAATTCCTCGAAGTTCAATAGAGCCATTCGATATGGGGCTTTGGAAATAGGTTTTGTACCGGTGTTCAAGGTCGATACAAAATTCAATTTCACGCCTGGGGTAGGCGGGAAGTTCTTCTTGGAATACGTCGAAATTTATTAACAATAGAAATATCGCTCAAAACCGACGTATTTTTGTTTAAATCGTGATATGAGCTAAGAAAGCTTGACATCCATTTTTCAATAAACGAATAGCTTTATGGCTTGAGATGACCGTGATTGATTTTAATGGTTTGGTCGTTTGAATTCGCGATAATAGGTTGATTAGGAATATGAAAGCTAACAACCTTACGAAAACAATCAATTTTTGCATGATAAGTAGTTAACCAATCAATCCTAGAATCACGTCAAATCTGAGTATTTTTAATGAAATAAGATCGACGGTGTAATGTGAGGTACCGATTTGAACCAAACAAGACTTATAAACAAAGTGGATGTAATGAAGGTTTCTCCCAACGGAGTTTCCACAGATAAGTCAAAGTCTAATTTCTCCCGAGTCAAATTTAATCGATGAGCGCAAGTAGGAGAAATAAAAGAATGGGTAGAACCCAGATCAAATAAAGTGTGAGACTTCATTAGAGTTTATGATAAAACTTACCGTGATGACCTCATTCGGGTTCCTTTGCTCTCCGGGAGGTCACAACAAACGCCTCCCTCAGACTACTCTGGTTTTGACTTTTCTCGGGACTACCTTTGGTGCCTCCATCCTAATTGAATTTGTCTTGATGAACGACAAAATCGAGCTAAAGTGACCTTCTCTTCCACAATTATAACATGCTTTGACTAAGGCGTACGCGATTCGAATGATGTGTCCCTCTTCTCCGCATTTGAAGCATATGATGACAGTGGTCTTTCTCCTTCCTTAACAACGGGTCTTTGGTCTTGACGTCTTTCCATCATTGTTGAATCTCCGCTTCTTGAAATGTCCATTCTTATTGTTTTAGTACTCGATTACCACCGGAGTGGTTACCATATCTCTGGCCCATTGATTCCCTCCACGCTTGTTGTCACCGCTCACGACTACTCTCACCAGTATTATAACTTTCTTACCGCTTCTCTTTTTAGTTAAGGTTGACTCGTTATCGCGCTTCCACTAATCGAGCCTATTTTATTTACAACATCCGAATACAAACACGGTTTATGAAATAAGATGTTGACGTATCTCCGACTTCAAACCTCTTAAAAACATTCGCGCGCCATTCTCTCTTCATTATCCACCAGTGGGAATGTGAACCGTGATAACTCCGCAAATTTTGCCTCGTATTGCGACACTGGTCATATTGTTTTGTTCCAACTTGATAAACTCCACCTCCTTCATGTGGCGAATACTTTCGGGAAAGTATTTGTCGTTGAACACTCCCCTTAACTTCTCCCAAGATATCTTCAAGACAAAGAGAGTTGAGTCGTTTTACCGATTCCCACCAAGAATCCTTCTCTCCAAGAACATAAAAGCGCCAAGAAGAACCTTTTGCTCCTCGGAGCATCCCAAGACATCAAATATCTTGTGTAATCACTTTATCCACGCTTCCGCCAGAAGTGGTTTTGGCTCTCCCTTAAACTCCCATGGTCCCAAATTTCGAATTGTTTAATGCGGTGTGGCCGAGAGTTTTCCGTGTTTCCACCCACGTTTTGGATGCGAGTCGCCTTTCTCGCCTTTGTTGATAAATCAGATAAAGCCTCCTCGAACATTTGATCATTCATCATTTAGTCGGTGTTGTTGTTTCACGTGATGAGGATTGTCGCCTTCGACGATGACATTATCCCGATTATTGATATGTGGTGAATCAACGATCGCCATATTCCATTCATATTCTCAACATTCTCGGATGTCATTTTCAGACATCTTTACCACAAAACAAAAGATTAATTGACATTTAACAATTATCTTTATATTCGACCACCACCAATAAAATAAAGACAAAAAACTTAGGTAGAGTCCATACTAAATAAGCCAGATTCCCTGCCTCTCCCTCACTCCTGAGATCTTTTCACATCTTAACCAGGTGATCATATCCTTAATTGATATCTGAATCCGCGACGCCTCTAAAATTAGGTGATACATCACCCATCTTGGCCGCCACTTATACTAAGATGTAATTTAAATACTGATTTATTAACATATCCGTAGGTAATAATCTGACGTAAATCGTGAGTTTAAATACAAATATCGTCTACTAGATATTATACAAACTCAAACAAAAAGTCCTCATTACAATTATTATCACACTATTTCACGTAATAATAGTGAGGACTACTAACGCTATCTTCGCGACCATCACTGCTTCCGACTCGTCCCCAAATTTATATTCTCATTTCCAAGAGAATAAAAAAATGAAAGAAAGAAAATTGAAATTTCAACTAAATTTCAAGAGAAGAAATATTATGACCAAGATAATCTGAAAATAAATTATCAATAGTCTTCAACAATATTAAACCGATAAAATACAATAGACAACCAGGTTTAATCATGCTTAATACGTAATCCATTAAAAGAAGTCAAGTAAAAATAAAATCTACTATCTTTTATGATTTTAAAAGGTTTTTATCATCATTATATAATGAGACTCAACTTTAATAAATAATCCACATCATCGAATCACCCCGCACTACTACGTAGGGATATTCTTTAAGATCGCGATCACAATTATTCCCGCATTCTACCAAGAATAGTTGTGATTCATTAATAGTCATGATCACGCCAACAATCATTCCCATCAACGATCTACTACTAATCGAGGATTTTTTTTTTTTTTTTTTACCACATCATTTTGTAATATTACGGTCGTACGATTATAATCGAATAATCCTCATTATAATCATACCAAGTTCATCCACGCTTTCTACGGTAGCCACGTATGACTTTAAAAAATATAAAAATGAGGATGATGACAATGATATGTAAAATTCAATAAAACAAGTTCAAGAAATTATTTTATCCAGAATTTTAACGTCCAAATCGTCAATCTTACATTTTTTCAGAAAAAATTCAAGAATGATCGTAAGAATATTTCCATGAAAAGATCTCTGATTTGAAACGCAAATATCGAGGATATTCTACTAATTTCAAATGAAGATAAAATCAAAGCTTTTAACCAACCCAGATAATAAAGAATGGAATAACAAAAGAAATCACCACGACATGCGGATTTGATGACAGGTTATTCCAATGAATAATAATAATCTGAACTGGGTCGGTGAAATTACAATCGGCTGGATGTTCCAACGAGAATAATAAAGATGGAACAGATCCGCCAGAAAACACACGATGCGAGATATATTCCAACGAAATGATAAAGATTTAACCGCGTCCGTAAAAAACACATGAGAGCGATGGATGTTCAAACAGTATGTAATAATAAAAAAACGGGCAGAATTAGGAAACACACGATGCGATGTTCCAACGTATAATAATAAAGACGGGCACTGTCCCCGCCAGAAACACACGCATGCGATGTTCCAAATGTATAATAAAGAATGTCACCAAGTATAGGGTAGATCACATGATACTGAGTTATTCCAATGTAATAATAAGAATGGAATAACATAAGATTTCACCAAGATAGGTATATCTGATATACAAGTTATGTATAGGTATCTTGCCACTTTTACGAGTTATTCCAATGTAATAATAATGAATGGAATAACGGAAGTTCTCTTCAAGAAAGAATAATAACACCCTTTACCGTAAAAAAGAATCAATATAGAAGTAATGAAGTAGCGATAATCTTTCTTCTTTCTATAACTTTCTCTATAAACTTCTCTAATAATTCTACTGTAGCTTGATGAATTCGTAAGAAAATAATGAAGGAATGAAACTTCTTTTATAGGAAAATGGAATCGATAAGAATTAATCCAATTTAATCTATCCCAGATTGATTTACTTTTAATCTGACGATTAAAAGTATTTAAAGAAAAATCTTTTTAAATAAAATATAATATATTCTATTTATATAAAAACATTTCTTATCTGAAATACTATCGCAAAACACTACGCAAAACACTACGCAAAAACATCTATCGTAATAAAATATAATATATTTTATTTATAAAATAACTTTAATAAAGTATTACATTTTATATAAAAGATGTTTACTTTTTATTACGTTAATAATACTGAATAAAAGCAAAACGTCATTATCGCTTATAATAATTCATATTATTAATCGTGATAATAATTAATCAAACTAAGTGACTTCACATATAAGCGTCAATAATCAATACTGCTATACACTTGTCTGTGCACGACATCTTTGATTTTTTTTCTTACCGAAAGTTCAGAACAATATCAACCAGTAAAACTTCCGCCGTTATTTCAATAAAATATTTTTGCTTTTTTTCTCAATCCGAAATAATAATTACATTGTGGCCCACCAACGATTGAAATTGTATTTAATATTCCCCGCTAAACCTAATATTCCCCACCAATCGAATATAATATAACCATCAGATCTTTCTGAAAAATTTATAAATATTACCTACAACTATAACATTATATCAAATTATTCCATAATATTCAAAATAATATTTATAGAAAATTCATCTTTATTTATAAAAACCTATCTTACAAAATTATATAGAAAATGAATTAAAATATTTATTTTAATTTTATTATTTTAATTATTACTTTGTCACATAATTAATGATTTTTTATTTTTATTTTTTGTTAAAATTAATGTAATGTTGTAATAAATTTCATTGATACAAAAAATTTTGATATATTATTTATATTATTTGATATTTATTTTAATTTTATTATTATTTTAATTATTTTTTTACCACATAATGATTTCATTATTTTATTTTTTTGTTTGAGAAGAAAAAATTATAAAAAAAACCTATTAAACAAGCATTGACCGACTTTCTGCAAATTTGACCGAAAAAAGCCACGTAAACAAAGACATGTAATTTTTTATTTTTTTAAAAAAAGCCACATAAGCAAATCGTTAACGTCTGTTACTCAAATCGGAAGGAATGACTTGATTGTATATTTTTAAAAAACACAATGAACCAATTGAATATTTTAAAAACACAATGACTAATTGCTTAAAACACTGTAACCATTTGCCCATTCAATTTCATAACCACTGATTTTCTCCTCCATTCAATTAGCCAAGCACCTAAAAATAAAACAAAAGAGAATTAAATTATCAAGATCAACGATCTATTTGCCGCCGCCAGATCCTCCGGATCAATGTCCGCCGCCGCCGCTACCACCACCTTCTCCGCCGCCCAGATTTCCACCGTCGCCGCTAACTATGTGTAGGAGGTTACCGGAGGCGAAGGAGACCGCAGTGAAGGCTAGGGGGTTTTTGAGAGGGAGGGGGAGGGGGAGGGAAATCGAGGGTTTGTGAGCGTGGTCATCGAGGGTTTAGGGGTTGAGGAGGAGGAGGGCACGGAGGGAAGAGGGGGATTTTGGGTGGACTGTGAGGGAAGAGGAGAGAGAGAGGAATTTTGGGTGGACTGAGGGAAGAGGAGAGAGAGGAATATTGGGTGGGTTGATTGAAATAAGAAGAGAGAGAAAATAAAAATCCATAGTGTCATATGATAAAAAAAGACTGCATCAGCAAATACACGTTATTTATATTTTAATTTTTAAAGATTTAAGAAAATCAGCCCAATTTTTTGAGTCCGTCTGTAAAATTGGACAGAATAAGTTGATTAAATATTTTTAACAAATACAATAGACTAATTGAATTTTTTAAAAACACGGCTAATTGCTTAAACTAATGTAACCACAGTCGCGAAAAAAATGCTTTTTGCCCTATAAATTCTATTACCTCTTTCTTCCATCTTCCCCTTTTTCTCAGGCACTGAACGAGCAGCGCGAACAAGCACTCCGGTCACACCGCCGTCGTAAACGACGGTGGTTTTACTCCACCTACCAAGTCATCTCTCTAGGTATATATACATATATATGTATTGTGTATAGTTGTATCTATAATACTAGCACGAATGCTATATAGTACTTCTACATGCTTTGATTTAACTAGTTAAAGACGAATTTTACTCCCGAAGAATAAGATTCATAATCTTTTTGTTAGTTTGTAATTGCTATTGCTTCAAGTGATTTGTTATTTTATTTCATAATTTTAATAACCATCTCCATTTCTTAGTTTCATTTCAAATGGTTTAGATCTTTCTGTTCTTATTCCATGATTTTTTTTTTTGTAGATATAATTTTTTTTAATGGTGTTTTGCATGTGTCCTTGATTAATCTACTGCTATACTATGTTTTCTATTTTTGAGATTGTAGGGCACTTGGACAAATATTATGTCTTTTACCTTACATATGTGTTACTCATTGTTGTAGAGTATATGGGAAACATCTTTGCCTCTTTTTCAATTCAAACTTGGTTGGCAGGCCTGCTTAAATGTGTCAATAAAATAATGCATAAATTTATTTTTTATTTTATCATTAACTTCAGAAAATAAAGGTATCAAAGTTGAATATAGTACTTTCTTTTCTAAATATACGGTGCGGAAAGTTGACTATTACTATCTAATTTGCGAGTAATTGCTGCAATGGATGAATTTTACTTTCCAAGAAATTCATCAATAAGTGGTGCGTGGAAATTTTGTTCCGGATATGGTAGGCTGGCTTTACGTTTATAAAGTGATAAAAAAAGGTCTCTTAATTACAAGATATTTGAAACCGAAGTTCCTAGAAGCATCATTGATTGGTCCTCAACAATTATTTGCGGATCCCTCTCGTTCCTAGGCTTTGATGCTTCCCTTTTCGTCATGCAATCAGTCTATACGTTTTCCAACTCGCTTAGGTTTCAAGTATATATGTGGTCACACCTATTCTCATCAGGAGTGTCTCTTATGCCACCATCATCAGTATAACTTACTTAATTGTAGTTCTTAAAATGGAAATAAATTCTTTCTTGTTTTGTTCATATAAATAAATACACCGCCAATAGTTTGTTTTTACTTTCCTGTTACTTATCGGGTTTCTCTTAGGCTTTAAGTCTTCACCTATATATTGTTTTTATGATTAGTTTTCTGTTGATATTTTAGATACTAAAATGTCCTCTGCAAACTCTTAACATATCTTATGAACTACTCCCTCCAAAATTAGATATACATTTTCCATGTCCATTCCAAAATTAGAGATTTGTTTTTAATATTAGACTATAAAATGACATGAAGTTTTTAACATGCCATTACTTTTATCTAGGTAGATTGAATACTATCATGCCACCACAACTATATTTCTAACAAATGTTAGGGATATGAATGGAAATATAAAATTATCCTTAAAAGTCATCGTTTTAGAAATATATGTTTAAATTTGGAATGTAAAGAATAATTATTTGTGAAACCACAAGTACCTTTCTTTGGTGGTTGATCCGAAAGTCAGCCGCAATGGATCAAATCACTTGTTTTTGAATGTATCAAATGCTGACAAAAGAAACTGTGAAGTATCTTTGTTTGGTTGGGTTTATGGTTAATGTGATTAGTCATCTAGATTTTAAGATTTTTGGTGTACTTCCTAAATAAAACACAATCTTATGTATTAAGAAGAGCAGAATGGAAGTTACGCGTTCATTAGGTATGTAATTTAATTTTATTATTTTGTTTTCTGATTCCCTCAAATAACGTGTAATAATGCATGTTTCATCAACGTTAAGTCAAATTTGGTCTTATTGCATATCTTTTCTTTCCTAATAAGAAACTGAAATACTTGATTCAGTCTCACATTTGATATAAACAAAGTTTCATATCATTTGCGCAAATGACCACCCTTTGATCTCCACTATAAATCTCTTTATAAGAATTATATCGATAACCAAGTCATTTATTACTTATTTACTTATGTGACTCACCAAATGTTTCTCTGCAAAAATATTTGGTTAATTGGTTTACAAGTCAAAAGTGCTTTTGGCTTGCTGTCATGGGAGACTATCAATTTAAAATACTGAACACTTGATTTACTTGATAAATAGCTATTTATATATTAAATAATTTTAATCAGGCAGAGCAACTGCAAATAGTTGTATTTCATTTTATTTTGTTGAACACTACTTTGCAGATGGCCTCCCATTCAATCTGACGCTCAACTTTCTGTAAAATGGATATGGGAAGTCTGAATTTTCTTTGGAATTTCTCAAAGAAGTTTTTCACATTTGGGCTCATAGGCCTTACCATATCAGATCGTTATATCTGTATTGTCCCTGTTCGAGGCTGCTCTATGTCCCCGACTTTCAATCCCCATTGCAGCACTTTGTTGGAAACATCAACAGGTTACAATTTTCAGAGGAAGCATGCTTAAACTCTTTACCGCGTGTACATTAGTGGTGTATTTTTTGCCTTAATCATTGGTATTGCTGCAGCTGACCATGCTTTGGTGGAGAAATTTTGCCTGGAGAAGTACAAGTTTTCACTTGGTGACGTGGTAGTTTTCTGGTATATTTTATATAACTTTGCTTTGTTAGAAATTCTGCTTTACACACCATCAATTAAAATATAATTTTTATTACTTGCAAGGCTTCATTGACATAATTCGCTCTATGAATGGTTATTGAGTGCGGTAGGCACAATTTCTTGTAACGAAGATATTTCCTCCTTTGTTTGGGGTTGGGAGATAGTATATACGACTGCAAGTGAGTTGACCTGAGCCTCTCTGAGCGCCATACCAGCAGTTTGGTTATGATGTTTGAGCTTACCTTGAGCCCAAGCTTACTGGTTTCATAAATAGTCTGTGCTCGGGATTGCTGTGATTAATTGGCCAAGGAAACCAGATGGGGCTGGGGCTTTTGGGGGGGTTGTTTCGTTACTTCATAGAAGAATAATTGTCATTAATTTGACTCCTACCTACACATTTTGAAACACTTAACCCTTATGCATCCCCTTAATCTCATGCAATTGAAGAAGTAAGATTTAATAATAGGGTTGATCATTTGGGGACTACCCCTCCTACAGAGGTTTTGAGGGCTTGTTTGGGGATTTTCTTAGTTATTCTTTCTCTTAATTTTTTTATAATAAAAATAGTACATATAGACAAATATTGGGGTTGACATGTATTAGGTGCTTTGCGACATTTATGCTGTTTACTCGTTAAAAATTAGCAATATGGAGTTTCTGTAAAAGAATTTGATCACACTCTTGTATACGATTACGTGTTTATAGAAGTCTATCTGTTTTGCACTGTAATTTACTTCATTTTTAGGATTGAATCTATAATCTATAATTAACGTGATTTGGCATCGGAATTTTGTTTAATCCAGCAGATGTATTGACTTGAGTTTAAAAATTAGAAGCTTATCTGCCACATCACTTTGTATGAATTAGTTGATTTTATTTATGAAATGTATTCTAGTGATATGCAGTTGATGCCAAATTTCATATGAATTATGATTGTTCTATGGTCTCCATATTTTGCAGCTCCCCCAATGATCACAGGAAGAGATACGTAAAGAGAATAACTGCCTTGCCGGGTGACTGGATCGGACCTCCTTACTCATATGATGCTGTGAAGATTCCAGAAGGGCATTGTTGGGTTGAAGGAGACAATTCAGCCTCTAGCTTAGATTGCAGATCCTTTGGCCCTGTAAGTTACCCATAATCCAAATTTTCTGTTTAGTTTGTATCAAAATTTAAGGCAAGAGAATTTCAAATGTTTCATAGTAGTTCCATACAATAATGACATAAAAATTTCCAGAACTTATGTTAACTTTATCTTTAAAACGATCCAGCTAACCAAAGTTCTGTATTGGAAGAAAGACAGGTGATGTTACTAACATTTTACACATACATGTTTAGATTTAACCAAACTGCTGTTAGCTGAAAACCAAAAAAGGGCTAGATGTAGCTGTTGATGTAGGGTCTGAACAAACAAGACTCCGGTTTCAGGGGCGGATTCAGTGGGTCAAATTCGAAAAAAATCCCTTATAGAATAAAAATTTAATAAAATATATCATAAAACTATATAATCCTCAAATATTGTTTACAATAACATTTATGGGTTTAGAACCGGATATTTTGGACAATAGATTCTGGTACTTGGGTTTGGGGGTTAACATTTTACGGGTGAGTTTCTTGGTGAATATTAGCAGTAACAGGTTCGTCACTAGTTCATTCGGCTTGGACATTTTTAGAAATATATAAAAACTAATTCAACATCAAAACAAGTTCAATATACAATATGAATAGTCAATAATTTAGCCAAAAAAAAAATGAATAGTCAAGTGTAATTAACATCTAACAATAAACCATTTCAATTAAACCACTAACAAGTAACAAGTAATATTACAAAATAAATTATAAATTTAAAGAAAATAAAAATAGAATAGAACACATACTTGAAAAGTTTTTATTTGATGGAGTTCTCTTCATTGTTGGGTTGCAGTGTTGTTTTAAGAAGTAAAAAGTCCTAATTTTATAAAAGTTCAAAAAAAAAAACTATAAATAATTACCAAAATTCCTAAATAATTGTTAAATTTGTGAAATTAAAAATCTAAAATTAAAATAACCTAAACACTTGGAGTTGCTCTGTTGACTGAATGATTGTTGTCTGTTGCATTGTTGTTGAACTTCCTGAACAGATGAAGCACTCTAAGATATTAGGACTACTAGTGGAGTAGTGGGAACTGAGATAATGGGATTGGTTTTGGGTCTCATCTATACCGTCAATATCCCTTTTTTTTTGACTTTAACTTTAAGTATTCTAATAGTTTTTTAAATCAACCATAACAATTTCATTTAAGACCCCCTCAAATATTTTTTTTTAAGTTGACCCCTTAAAATTTCAGTGGGATCAGGTCCCCCTGCTCCATGCTTGGGTCCTCCCCTGTCGGGTTTCTTGCCATCTTTTATGGAATGTATGAAATACTTGAGAGATTTTTTAATCATGTTAAAGAGCTAAACATGTAATTTTGTTTCTTTGTCCTTGAAATTGTTTATAAACACATGCATACAAGTATATGGTATAGAATTGTTCTCGCGAGAAGCCAGTGGAGTTGAGAACAATCACCTGTTATAATTGCATGTTAAAGTTTTTCTTGCTTTTGCTAGTTTAACAACATGCCTGATTTTAGCATGTTGTCAATGGCAGATTCCTCTGGGTTTAGTTCAGGGAAGGATCACCCACATTGTCTGGCCACCGCAACGAATTGGTAAAGTTGGGAAAAGAATTCCTCAAGATAGATGTGCCTTTTAACTCTGCAGGAAGAAGGGTGTTGCGCCTGATTAATTTCATTGGTGTTGCACCAGTGTAATGGCTTTTGAATGGATCAGATTCCATGGAACGATTTATATACGTAAAATTGACCTAGCTCAGTGGTTTACGCTACGTTTGTGAGTATGAAGGGATGCGATTGAAAGAAAAAATATAGGAGAGGAAAGAATAGGAAGAGATGTGAATGAATGTCTGTTAGTTTTAGAAAAGAAGGAAAGGTACGAGATTTTAATTATATTTTCTTTTGTTTGTGAGTTTAGAAGGAGGGAAGGAAAAATATTTTTATTTTTAAATTATATTATTACTATATTACTCTTACATGTTAATGTAATAAATGACTAATTTATTTTGAAATGTTACTTTAAATAATATAAAATATTTAGTTTTCACATCTTTTCAAACCCTCTCACTTTTGCGGGAAAAGTTTTGAGCCAAAAATAAAATTAACTTTATCTCTAAATCTTTTTCATTCCCACCTTAAAAAACTTACAAACATGATATTTAGAGATATTTTAATTATTTTTCCTTCTCTTACAGTACAGTATTAATGACTTCTTGCTATATTGAAATTGTGAAATATATTTTGTTGGCGCTGCATTCGAATCATCACAACTACAGTTTTTGGCACTTGGCATTTCCCTACGAAAAACTTTATATGAATATGATAATTGAGCATGAGGATTTTATAATTTTTATTTTATAATTTCACCTACTGTCGAAAAAAAACTCTTGGCTCTTGAGGTAGTTCATTGTTGTCTTACATAAATAATTTAACAACTTAAAATCCCAATGGAAAAATAAAATAGAAAAGGTTACCACATTAGGATCCCCGGACCCACCCACTACTAATAATAAACTCATGAAAAAAAAAATCACCAGTCTTATTTTAACATTTATTTAATTACTTTTTTGTACTAAAAAAAAGATAAAAATAAGATTATTATTAATTTTACTTTAAAAATTGTCATTAAATTTATTTTAAAATATTAAATTTAAAAAATTAATAATTTTAAAATTATCATTAGATTTACTTTAAAAATTAATAATGGTTTTATATTAAAATTATGATAATAATAATTTACTTTAAAATTAATAATTGTCCTATATTTACCTTTTTTGGTATAAAAATTAATTGAATAAATCTTAAAATGAGACTCAATATTACATATAAGTATTTTTTTTAGTCACGTGAATCGATGATGTCATCAATTTTCCGACGTGACAATATTAATTAGACGTAATTATAAAAATTTAAAGTTTAATCTCCTAATGTAAAAAAATTGAGAAAACAATCTTCAAAATAGAAAAAATTAGAAGTTTAGCATAATAATTCATATTAAAGCCTAATTTTATTGTATCTTAACTATTTTTAATTTTATCCCCACAAAATTAGATGACTTGTATTATTTAATAATTTTCGAATTTTACCTCACTAAATTAAATAATTTATTCTTTCGGTCATATTTGATTGGATAAAACTCATGCATATTAACACGTTATTAGTCACATTAGGTTGTAAGGAGACACTTTTTAAATATTAAGATTTATAAGATGATGTTTGATTATATCTTAATATTTTAATATTTTACTTTTTAATATATTTTAATATTTTATATTTTTATATTAAAAGGTAATTATTTATTACTAATTAGTTTTTAGTTGGTTAATATAATTATTGAGAGATTATTGTGTATATATATATAAATGGGTCCTTTACACTAATATACAACATTTAGAAAGTAATTACAAAAATAAAATATACACAACATAATTACAAAAATAAAATATAAGCAATATAACGCGCCTAAAATTACGTGTCATTATCCAAGTCAGTTACCCAATTTCATATTTGAAATTAACCGTCCCTAAAATCATGCAACTTTGAAATCGGAACAACAGATCAACGACGGAGAAGACAAAAATACGAAGCCGAAGCCTCCTGTAAGACCCCGAATTTTATGAAATAAAAGTATTCAATTTTTTTTTAATTACTATTCATGAGTTACTATTCACGAGTTACTATTCACGAGTTACTATTCATGAGTTACTATTCACGAGTTACTATTCATGAGTTACTATTCACGAGTTACTATTCACGAGTACTATTCATGAAGCATGATAATTTTTTTTCGTAAGAAGGCATTACTCAATAATTATTACAGTAATTACTGTTCAATATTTTATTTTATTAATTCAATAATTGCTACGTTGATATTTTATATTATTGTTGTTTCAATAATTGTCACCAAGACAAGATATGTAAGACCAAAAATTTTTTTAAATAAAAAGGAATTTCCTTTATTTATTATTTTGAAATAGTAAGGGTTGATTTGATTAATGTGGATAGTTAAGGGTTAAATACGTGAAATATTTCAAAATAAGCAAGTGGTTATAAAATATTCATTTTGTTTAGGGAATATTAGATGACGACTAGTAGCCCATGTGTGGGCCCATAACTGAAAGCGATTGGATGAGGAAAACGACAAAGTTTGGGTGGTTATAAATAACGGCGTAGTTATTCTGGTTTAAGATCGTTGGAATATCCGTTGGTTAAAATACGATACTGCGTGGTTGCAAGAAGATGTACACACGGTATTGCATATATTGTTGAATTATTGATCCTTACGTAAGAAGGCACTTACTCAATAATTATTACAAGAGTCTATCGCTCAATAGTTTATTTTATTGATTCAATAATTGCTTGCGTTGGTATTTTATATTATCAAGTTTCAATAATTGTCATCGCAAATATTTCCCATTATCGGATCAATAATTCATATTATTTGAATAATATTATTAGATAACATTATTGGCAATGTCTAGAAAGTTACTCTACAGGAGGTTTGGTCACCTAATCATGCCACGATGAGAGATCCTTATTGAAAGCCCTCTTTTCCTGGAGGAATGACTGGTTGTCATAAATGTGATTCTCGTAATATTATTTGTGAATAATTAATTATTGATTCATATGATAAGGAAATATTTATTTTATATGAATATAAATGATGGATTTATTTATGTGGTTATTAATGAAGAAATTATTGTTGAGGTGTTTTATCGGTTTTTATCTGGATTGGAGGTATTAAAAATCAAATCGGGGTTTTGAGATATATTATGGGGTTATAATTTTTAATCCGACCGTTGGATTGTGGTAATTTTTGGGTATGTTATACATACATAAGTTGAGTATATGTCCACAAATTTTGAACCGTTAAAAATGCACGAATGATTTGTTGTGAATTTTAAGAGGTGTCGGATTCGGAAATTAGGTTTATAATTGATTTTGGTGGAAAATTCTAGAATTGAGTGGGCCCCACTTGTGGTTGGTGAAGAAATGTGCTGAATTTTATTTCAAATGTGGTGGTGGCAATAGTAGCGAGTAAAAGCCATCGGTGCAAAGGTCAAGTCTCGCTTCTACGGCTAACATTTTCCTATAAATAGAGGGCTAAGTTAGAATTGAAAATCACACCAGAAACAAAGTTTTCTCTCTTTCTCTCTCTATATTATTGAGCGTATTTTGTGAGTATTTAGATACTTTGAGAGTTGCTGTTCAGTACAAGTTTCATTCAGCATCACTTCCGACTTTTCCTTCCGAAGTACTAATTCTTTGAGGTAAGGGATGTTATTTTCTTCTCAAATGATATTAATTCTTCAATATCATTATGCTGAAATATTGGTTGGTACTTTTTATCAAATTTGGAACTTTTTCATGTCGGGGTTACTATTCATGAGTTACTATTCACGAGTTACTATTCATGAGTTACTATTCACGAGTTACTATTCACGAGTACTATTCATGAAGCGTGAAAATGTTTTTTTGTGGAATTTTATCTTTTGGTGTCGAGTTACTATTCACGTATACGGCCTATTCACGATATCTGACCTTATTCACGAATCTGGACTATTCATAGAAAAATGAAAATTTTCTTTTCGCCTAAAATATCTATTCCGGATACTAGCTTTGATTGTATCCATGTTTTGATCATTCTTGAATTTTACACCACTATGATTATTTTTGAGGTATTGTTGGACATGGATAAAACAAAGTACGAATCCTTAATCCTTAATCCTTGTCATTTTGTTTCAATTTGATTCGCTTTCTTTAAAAATATTTTTCATCATCCTCGATCTTAAATGATGATATTATTGAATATCTTTGGCACGTAGTGCAAAGATGAATGATTTCTGAAGAATATCTTTGGCTTCAGAGTGCAAAGATGAGCGGTGTTTAAATGAACATGACCGATCGATGAATATCTTTGGCACAGAGTGCAGCAAAGATGAAGCGGTGTTTAAATGAACATGATCGATGATGAATATCTTTGGCCTTTAGTGCAAAGATGAACAGTGTTGAGATGAACATGACCGATTGATGAATATCTTTGGCCAGTAGTGCAAAGATGAATATTTGATTTGAGATGAATATTGATTGATGTTACTGAGGATAAAATATTGATGATGGATTTGTTAAATTCATAGATTATAGTAGATTTCATTCTCACGTAACTTCTTCTATGAATTATTATTTCATTGCGAATATTGATCCGAAACTTGTTGTTTATTGTATTCTATCGATTTTCCTGTTGGAGACTAACGATAATTTGTTGTATATTATCTTAGTCATAACATTCTTTACCGGGCTAGTTGAGCTCACCCTTTTCCTTGTTGTTCCATTTTTCTTCTCGGGAGGCGAGAATGTAAATGCAGTACTTAGTGGGGTATGGAATGAAGGTTCTAGAGAGAGTTGTTTAGTAGTCCTCACCATTATTGTAAAATAATGTATCAATAAATGTGATGAGGATTTATTTGAGTATAAATATTGTCTAGAAGATAATATTTGTATTTAAACTCACGTTTTATTGTTGTGATAATAAAGTTGTAGTTGTTTTTACGTACCATGTATTTGGCGACTCGAAATGGGTTGGATGGAATGGACCTATTTTGGGGCGTCACGGTTGGTATCGAGCTTAGGGATATGATCTCTGGCGGAGATCGGGAATAAACTAGAGGAGGAGAGACGAGTAAATCCTTCGCTAGTGTGTCCTACCTAAGCTTATTTGTTAGTTGGTCAAGATATAGGGATATTATGTGATATATTGATTTCCTTAATTAACCCTTATTTTATGACAATGAATTGAGAATGTCGATCGAGAATATTAATAGTGGTGTAAATGAGACCGTGGAGATGCACAGCTTTTAACAACGAGGAGAACGTGCAACAGTCAAGCAATGTACCTCCTGTGAATAACACCAACGAAAGCGATGATGAACGAGGGATGTTTAAAAGCTTTTTGCGAGTTCATGCAAAATCGACGAGGAGACTCGTGTTCAAAATACTGATGAGAGATGATAGCAATTCACGGGTGGTCACAAAATGCCAAGCGATTCAAGGAGTTGGGACCACGAGTGCAGGGAAAGCCGATCCGATCATGGGCGGAAACATGGGTCAAGCAAATTACCAAGATATTCGATGTCTTGGGATGCGAAGAAACGAAAGTTCCATTCGCTACCTTTATGTTCCGTGGCGAGGCAGACATTGGTGGGAATCATGAAGCGTACTCCATCCAAACACACTCAAAGATGTCATGCGGAGACGTTTGAAATGTTCAATGACAAGTATTTCCACGAAAGTATTCGTCATATATGAAGGAAGTGGAGTTTATTAGACTAGGCGAGCGAATAACAATGACGGTGTCCCAAAGATGCGAGGCGAAGTTCGCGGAGTTATCGAGTTTGCACCTCATTTGGTGGAGAATGAGGAACGTATGATGCGGATGTTTCGAGAGGTTTGAAACCCGACATACGTCGATATCTCATTTCTCATAAATTTTCTCTCTATTCGAGATGTTGTCAGCGAGGGCTCGGTTGTTAGAATCGAGATATCCAGTACGTTCAACCGAGGGACCATAACCAGGATCATCATCAAGATAGCGATCCATCGAATAACGATAACCAAATGGAGAAAGAAGAATACGTATTAAAGCGGTAACCACTCTGGTGGTAATCGTGGCCATGAAAATAGAAAAGAAGCGAGCCTGGGAGGAGATTCAACAACGACCGTACGAAGACGTCGGCGCCAAGAAGAACTAGTTTTAAGGAGGAGAACGACCATCGATCAGTATGTTACAAATGCGGGAAGAGGGACATATCATTCAAATTGCCCACAACAGCTTTAAGGTATGCTATAATTGTGGAAAAGAAGGACATATCGCTTCAAGATTATACGATATCGAAACCTAGTCTAAATGGGCGGTGACTCAAAAGATGTCCCGTAAAAGTCAAAGTCAATCGGTTCTGGAAGAGCGTTTGTCGTGTGGCCAATTCAAATATCGAGGAACCCGAACGAAGTTAATACGGGGTTAGTTAATTATAAATTCTTGCGAAGTATATACCTTACTAGATACCGGTTTCTACCCATTCTTTTATCTCTCTTGTTTACGCTCAACGTTTGAACTTGACTACGGAGAAATTAGACTTTGACTATTTATGGAGACTCAGTTAGAGAAAACTTTCATTACATCCGTTGTTTAAAAATCTTGTTTGATTCAAGTTGGCACCATTACCTTACACGTTGACCTTATCTCTTTAAAGATACTTGCTTTTGGGGATTGATTGGTTAACTACTCATCATGCCAAAATTGATTGCTTTTGTAGGTTGTTAGTTTTCATATTCCTAAGCAACTCATTATTCAACTCAAGCAATCAAACCATTGTAGTCAAACATTTTCATATCAAGCCATGAAGTCATTCGTTTATTACGGATGTCAAGTTTTCTTAGTCCATGTTATGGATTTGAATAAAGACACGTCAGATTTGAATAATATTCTTGTTGTTATTGATTTTTCCTGACGTATTTTCTGAAGAATTTCTTGGTTTACTCCCAAAGACTGATATTAAATTTTGTATCGACTTTGAACCCTAAAAAACTCATTTCTAAAATCTCATATCGAATGGCTCCTATTGAACTTCGTGAGTTAAAAATTCAACTATAAATTTGGTACCGAGCCTTTATCTTGTGATTTCCTTTGTGGAATTCACCTAAGCAAGACTCTCTGTAGGGACGTCATATTAGATGCGATAGTAAATCGATAGGTGTCATTGTGACGTCTTATCCAAGGTTGGGATATGAGTCACGATTGAGAAGCAACCTAAGTCGAGAATCGAAATACGTAGCTTTCTAAGGCTTAGTTGGTTATTATCGGAGATTCGTTGAAGGATATTCTCGAATCGCTATTCCATTATCGCAAATGACTCGTAGAGATACAAAATTCGAATGGAGCAAGGAATGTGGGAAGAGCTTGAAGAACTCAAGAGAGACTCATTTCAAAGACATGTTACACCCATGCCATCCTGAAAAAGCGACGTGGTAGGCGGCGTGTTGAGTAGAAGATCGTATACAAATGCACGTGCGATATATCACAAAAGACTAATTTCGTATAATTTACAAATAATAGAGATGGAGATGAAAACTCTAGGTACCCACGCGTGATGATATCTGATGCGTGATGATATACGAGTATAATCGACTTTAATCGATAAAGTTAAAGTCGTTCAAGCTACACACCGGTGATGAATTTGAAGAAGGAGGTGCAAGAAGTTGTTATTTTAAAAGCGAGAATCGGTGAGGTGAGGAAAGCTCAAACCTTGATTTATTAATCCATTTGAAATTCTCGATCGAATAGGAGCTGTGGCCTATAGACTGCGTTTACCACCAAGTATGACGCGTGTTCATAACGTTTTTCACGTGTCGATGTTACGTAAATATGTGGACGACCCGAACCACGTCATTGAGTTAGAAACCCCACGAGAGATAGTAGAAGACTTAACGTACGAGGAGGTACCGTCAAGATTTTGTAGAGGAAAGAACATGACCTATGTCACGAGGTTATACCACAAGTTAAAGTTTTGTGGCGAAACCATGCTATTGAGGAAATGACACGGGAGTTGGAAGCGAAAATGAAAGCGAGGTATCTTTACCTTTTGAAACACCAGTATGCGTCGTCAATTTCGAGAGGACGAAATTTCATAAGGAGGGAGGTTGTAAGACCCTTATTTTTTTAAATAAAAAGGAATTTCCTTTATTTATTATTTTGAAATAGTAAGGGTTGATTTGATTAATGTGGATAGTTAAAGGGTTAAATACGCAAATATTTCAAAATAAGCAAGTGGTTATAAAATATTCATTTTTGTCGGGGAATATTAAATGCATTGGTAGCGACCTACCATGTGTGGCCCCCATAACTTGAAGCGATTGGATGAGGAAAACGACAAAGTTTGGGTGGTTATAAATAACTTGGCGTAGTTATTCTGAATTAAGATTGTTGGAATACCCGGGTGGTTAAAATACGATGTCTGGCGTGGTTGCACAAAGAAGCACGGTATTGCATGATATTGTTGAATTATTGATCCTTACGTGAAGGCACTACTCAATAATTATTACGGTGAGTTCTTGTTCAATAGTTTATTTTATTGATTCAATAATTGCTGCGTTGGTATTTTATATTATTCATTGCTTCAATAATTGTCATTTTGCAATATTTCCCATTATCGGATCAATAATTCATATTATTTGAATAATATTATTAGATAACATTATTGGCAATGTCTAGAAAGTTACATCTAAGGAGAGGTTTGGTCACCTAATTGCGCTACCAAGTGGAGAGATCCTTATTGAAAGCCCCCTCTTTCTGGGAACAAATTGGTTGTTATAAATGTGATTACGTAATATTATTTGTGAATAATTAATTATTGATTCATATGATAAGGAAATATTTATTTTATATGAATATAAATGATGGATTTATTTATGTGGTTATTAATGAAGAAATTATTGTTGAGGTGTTTTATCAAGATTTTATCTGGATTGAGGTATTAAAAATCAAATCGGGGGTTTTGAGATATATTGCGGGTTATAATTTTTAATCCGACCGTTGGATTGTGGTAATTTTTGGGTATGTTATACATACATAAGTTGAGTATATGTCCACAAATTTTGAACCGTTAAAAATGCACGAATGATTTGTTGTGAATTTTAAGAGGTGTGGATTCTAAATTAGGTTTATAATTGATTTTGGTGGAAAATTCTAGAATTGAGTGGGCCCCACTTGTGGTTGGTGAAGAAATGTGCTGAATTTTATTTCAAATGTGGTGGGTGGCAATAGTAGCGGTAAAAGCCATCGTGTAAAAAATCAAGTCTGCTTTGTACGGCTAACATTTTCCTATAAATAGAGGCTAAGTTAGAATTGAAAATCACACCGAAACAAAGTTTTCTCTCTTTCTCTCTCTATATTATTGAGCGTATTTTGTGAGTATTTATATACTTTGAGAGTTCTTTGTTCAAGATAAGTTTCATTCAAAGATCACTTCCGACTTTTCCTTCCAAGAAGTACTAATTCTTTGAGGTAAGGGATGTTATTTTCTTCTCAAATGATATTAATTCTTCAATATCATTATCTTTGAAATATTGGTTGGTACTTTTTATCAAATTTGGAACTTTTTATGTCGGGTTACTATTCATGAGTTACTATTCACGAGTTACTATTCATGAGTTACTATTCACGAAGTTACTATTCACGAAGTACTATTCATTAAGCGTGAAAATGTTTTTTTTTGTGGAATTTTTATCTTTTGGTGTCTGAGTTACTATTCACGTGATACGGACTATTCACGATATCTGAGACTATTCACGAATATCGGCACTATTCACCTAAAAATGAAAATTTTTCTTTTAAGTAAAATATCTATTCGGATACTAGCTTTGATTGTATCCATGTTTTGATCATTCTTGAATTTTACACCACTATGATTATTTTTTGAGGTATTGTTGGACATGGATAAAACAAAGTACTAAATCCTTAATCCTTAATCCTTGTCATTTTGTTTCAATTTGGATTCGTTTCTTTAAAAATATTTTCATCATCCTCGATCTTAAATGATGATATTATTGAATATCTTTGGCCAGTAGTGCAAAGATGAATGATTTCTGAAGAATATCTTTGGCTCAGGTGCAAAGATGAGCGGTGTTTAAATGAACACGACCGATCGATGAATATCTTTGGCCCGTATGGAAAGCAAAGATGAGCAGTGTTTAAATGAACATGATCGATCGATGAATATCTTTGGCCTTTAGTGCAAAAGATGAACAGTGTTGAGATGAACATGGCCGATTGATGAATATCTTTGGCTGTAGTGCAAAAGATGAATATTTGATTTGAGATGAATATTGATTGATGTTACAGGATAAAATATTGATGATGGACCGTTAAATTCATAGATTATAGTAGATTTCATTCTCTACGTAACTCTTCTATGAATTATTATTTCCGCTAATATTGATCCGAAACTTGTTGTACATCAGATTCTATCGATTTTCCCATTGGAGACTAACGATAATTTGTTGTATATTATCTTAGTCATAACATTCTTTATTGGGCTAGTTGAGCTCACCCTTTTCCTTGTTGTTCCATTTTTCTTCTCGGAGGCGAGAATGTAATGAGTACTTAGTCGGGGTATGGAATGAAGGTTCTAGAGAGTTTGTTTAGTAGTCCTCACCATTATTGTAAAAATAATGTATCAATAAATGTGATGAGGATTTATTTGAGTATAAATATTGTCTAGAAGATAATATTTGTATTTAAACTCACGCTTTATTGTTGTGATAATAAAGTTGTAGTTGTTTTACGTACCATGTTTTGGCGACTCGTAAATGGTTGGATGGAATGGACCTATTTTGGGGGCGTCACAATATTCCATTATCTGAGACAATAATTCATATATTATCTGAATAATATTATTGGATAACATTATTGGCAATGCCTAGAAAGTTCATCTGGGAGAGGTTTGGTCACCTAATTGCGGCGCCAAGAAGAAGAAATTCTTATTGAAAGCCCCTCTTTCCACAGGACAATCGGTTTATCAATATTGTGATTATGTAATATTATTTGTGAATAATTAATTATTGATTTTATGATGAGGAAAATATCTATTTTATATGGACATAGATGGAAAAATTTTAATGTGACAATTGTTGAAAATTGAAATTTTATCTTTTTCGATAAAATAATTCATTTAAATATATTATTATATTTTAATAATATAATGATGGTGATATTCTTACAACGAATGTGGGATATATGAGTATACGAGGAGGAAGAGTATTTTTGTTGCAATAAATGTTTAAAACATGTTAAACATGTCGGTGGACCCCATTTATTGATCAAATTTGATTATAGCACAATAAAATCGCTTGGTTTGTGGATTTCGGTCAATTTCTGTTTGGAATTGGAAAACTTTCTTCTGCAAAGTTGTAGAGAATTGAATTTCCTATAAAAACACGCGAGATTCAATTTTCCTGACAAAAGGGCTATTTATTATGAATTATTGAAGTTCGGATTAATTAATTATTATTTTTTGGAGTTTTAAATTAATTAATTATGAAAACATTTTTGTAAGTTTTGTAAGGTGAGATACTTGTGTTGCTGAAGTTTGAACAAAAAAAAAGTGGGCGAGGAATTCAAATTTATTATATTAATAATTTATTAAATTTTACGCTTTTGGTGTTTCTAAGTATTTTCCTATAAATAGGGTGCTTGGGTTAGAATTGAAAATCACACCGTAAATCAAGTTTTCTCTCTATGTTATCGAGCGTATTCTTGTGAGTATTTTGAGTATACTTTGAGTATTGCTATACTCTGCAAGTTCGCAAGTTCGTTTATTATTCCAATCGGAAATCTTTCTTTTTTTTGAGGTAAGGGATAGTAAAGAGATTTTAAGGGTTATTATGTTTTTAGTTTCGAAATTTTTCTGAACCTTCAAAAATTCTGGAAAAATTTGAAATGATAATTTGATGAGTTTTATATATTATGTCCAAAAATGGCGATTTTTGGATGTATAGATTGAGAGTTATGAATTTTATGAGAAAAGACTACTTTAAAAGTAACTGTTTATAACTCCTTGTGATTAACTCCAAAATTGATGAAATTTTTATTGGAAGTACATCTATATAATATCAGAATACCGTGTAAATTTCAGAATTTTTGGATAAAAGTACAATTTATGATAAATGTCTAACTATTCGGTAGTTTTGGCCATATGGAAAATAGTAAATGAATTTTAAAATTTCTGAGAAAATATATGTTCAATATGGGACTATGTTATGCTAAATCCCAGAAAAAGAAATATTTTTGGAAATGATTTGGTATTTTTATGAAAATATTCTAGTTATGAGTAAATGAATTAAATATGTTATGTGAAGTAAGAAAATTGGAAAATATGATTTTATGGCTTGAGAATCATATATGAGGTATATGCAGATTTTGATGAGGGTTTTGGTTATTGGTGATGAAATCTTATGAGTTTGGCATTTTATGATGATTAAATGCATTAATTAGTAAAGTGTAAACAATTTAATTAAATTGTTTATAAATTTTAGAAATGATTAAAATATTATTATAATATTAATAATATTAGATTATGAGATTTCTAAGTGATTTATAACATTTGGATTAAGGTGTTATAAATATGGATATGAATTTTATTATGAAACTTTATCTTTTAAATTATCGAGGTTACTTATGCGCATTATATACTTGATATACGAATTTAATCACGGGTACTATTCACGACAAATTGGTTTCTTCTCTGACCAAATTATCGTTGATTTATGAATCTTACTCTTGAAATTAAAACCATGTTTTGATTATATTATTTTTATATAACATTCTTATAACCCTAATGATGATATTTCTCTTTGACTTGAGTGTAAAGATGAGTAGATTATTGGTATGATCGTGACTATAGGTTCTCTTTGGCCAAGATGGTGCAAAAAGTTGAATTGTTGACCGGTATGATCATGACCATTGAATTTACAATTGAATATTTTTAGCTTAAGTGCAAAGGTGAATTGATCAACATGGTTATAATTATTGTTATATAACTTCAAATGATTATGTATTTCTTTGATATATGAATATCTTTGGCTCGTTGTGCAAAGATGACTTGTTGATGAATATCTTAACTTTGTGGTGCAAAGATGAATTATCGATGAATATCTTTTGCTCGTAATGCAAAGATGACTGTTGTTGAATATCTTTAGCTTTGTAGTACAAAGATGAATTATTGATGAATATCTTTGGCTCGTGTCTGCAAAGACGACCGTTGTTGAATATCTTTAGCTTTGTAGTGTAAAGATGAATCTGTTGATGAATATCTTTGGTAGTGGTGCAAAGATGAATTTATTAATATGATTATGAATGGGAGAACTGATTTGGTATAACCATGATCTTTGATGTTTGAGTAAAAAGGACAGTGATGAAATTATCTTCGCCCGGATAAGAAGAGAATTTAGAACTACGATTATGATTATGAGTTATACATGTGATTGTGGAAAGGAACTGTTGATTGATGTTACGAGGATAAAATATTGTTGGTGGACTTTTAACGTGGAGAAGACAATAGACTTTATACTATTTGACTCTTCTAATGGATTGCTCATTCATTTACCGCAACTATGGTTGAAAAGTTTTATCATCTACCATATGTTCTAAATCTACGATTTATTACTTGATGAAGACTATTAATAATTTATTTATCTTTAGTCATAATATTCTTTCTTGAGCTAGTTGTGCTCACCCTTTTGTTTCACAATTCCTTTCGTAATAAAAGTGTAAATTGGGTCGAAAGCGGGGATAATGAGGAATAGAGTGGTGGTCTATAGATGTTGAGGGTGAGGTGAATTTAACTTTGGAAGGGTGTTTTGCCACTATCATACAAGATGTCTAATGACATACAAACTCGTGTTATCATAAGACAAGGTTGTGCACATCCACTTCTTTGAGTATATTTACAAGCACTACCTATATAATCTTGGTGTTTGTTTGGAGTATAATACCCAATTAGAGACGAATGAGATAATGATATGTCAAGAGACTCACCATTGGGAAGAATATGATAGTAATCTTCTCGTTTTTCTTTGGGGTCTATTAGGTCAACCAAGGATAATTTCGTGGCCATATGATATCTACCATAACCTAAAAGCATGGCCTCCCACGTATCGAAGGTTTCCATGAGCACTTCCCAAAGATTCTAATTTCTAAAAGCAGCTTTTTGACTATACCTTTATGTAAGGTGTCATTGTGACGTCTTCTGAGTTGGTATATATTTGTATCCAAACTCACAACATATGTGTTGTTGTATTTTTACACGACAATTGTTGTAATAAAGTTGTAGTTATTTTCCGTACCATATATTTAGCGACTCAGAATGGGTTGGATGGAATGGACCTATTTTGGGGTCGTTACACCTCCTGTCGCAACTAAACTCGTAATCGGAGAAGACGAAGCTTCTGTTTGTCGCGACGCATCTCTAAGATCGAAAATAGCATACAAAATCAACAACGCCTTCAAGATCAAGAATCAAATCTTTGTTGATTGTTGAATACAAGATCAACATCAACTTCGATAAAAAAATCTTTGAGGTATGTGAGTTTAAAATTTATAATCATATAGTTACCTATTATTACTACTAATTACTATATTGGTTACCTTTCTTAAGTTTTTGCACTTAAAATGGTCACACTAAGTAAGAATAATGAATGTTTTGATTGCAATATGAATGTTTTGATTGCAATTGCATGTAAAAATGCAATTGGTTACTGCTTAACATTACATTGGTTACTGTCTAACTATGTCTATGTTACTGTTTAATGCTGGATTGGTTAATGCATAATGGTACTAACTAATGTTGCATTGGTTGCTAACTAATAATAATTTGGTTACTGTGTCCATTACATTGGTTACTAACTAATAATGAATTGGCTACTGTGTACCGTTGCACTGGTTACTGACTAATAATGACTTTGTTACTGTGTAACGTTATAATGGTTACTGATTATTACTTGGTTACTGACTAATGCTGACTTGGTTACTGCTTAACATTACATTAATTACTGTCTGACTATGTCTATGTTACTGTTTAATGCTGGATTGGTTAATGCATAATGGTACTAACTAATGTTGCATTGGTTACTGACTAATAATGATTTGGTTACTGTGTACCATTACATTGGTTATTGACTAATAATGAATTGGCTACTGTGTACCATTGCATTGGTTACTGACTAATAATGACTTTATTTATCGCGTAACATTATAATGGTTACTTAATGAAGACTTGGTTCTTGACTAATGCTTTGACTTAATTATTGCTTAACATTACAATGGTTACCGTTCTTACTACGCCTATACATATTCTTAATTATCTTGATTTGGTTACTGTGTACCATTGCATTAGTTACTGACTAATAATGACTTTGTTACTGTGTAACATTATAATGGTTACTGATGAAGACTTGGTTACTGACTAATGATGACTTGGTTACTGTTTAACATTATATTGATTACCGGCTAACATAGGTTATTGACTAATAATGAATTGGCTACTGTGTACCATTGCATTGGTTACTGACTAATAATGACTTTGTTACTGTGTAACATTATAATGGTTACTAATGAAGACTTGGTTACTGACTAATGCTGACTTAATTACTGCTTAACATTACATTGGTTACTGTCTGACTATGTATATGTTACTGACTAATAATGATTTGGTTACTGTGTACCATTGCATTGGTTACTGACTAATAATTACTTTGTTACTGTGTAACATTATAATGGTTACTGATGAAGACTTGGTTCTTGATTAATCTTTGACTTGGTTCTTTATTTAACATTATATTAGTTAATGGGCTAACATTGATTTTGTTACTTACCATTACTTATTCTGTTGACAGACAATGGAGATGATTCCAATTGTACTTTATTTCAACGGCACATGGGCTGATAATAACCAATACACCAAATTTAAAGTTACTGGCATATTAGTTCCATTAACTATTTCGTTCAAAGAAATGCTAACCAAAATATGCAATGCATTACGGCTAGACACAAACGCAACAACATTGTCAATCAAATTTCATATTAGAAGCGACATTCCACCGATCAGTATATCAGATGAAGCAACCTTACAATTCTTTCTGGAAATGAGTAGAAAATCTGATGAACAAGGTAAATTCCCACTAATTGTGGATATTGAACACAGAATGGGACGCACAACGATCTTGCATAACTTGACAAATATAGAAGAATCTATAATTCACGATGTAATTCCAATCAGATCAACACAAGGGAATTCAGCACTAGTTCCACTAGCAAGCCAATCATGCCAATTTGGAACGCAATATGTTGATCAGCTTGCAATAGAAATTATTGAACAATAACGAGACAGACAACATGACAAATCATACGCAGAAGAACGATATGATGATGTAATATCGGATCTGAATGAACGTGAAGTAAAATTACATCAAACCTACACAGACAAAAAAAATCCTCTCACAAGCTATGAGGCTGCATTCAATCAGAAAAAAGAGACAACACAAAGTCCAACGAACAAGTTATAGAGACTTTGTGCTAGTGTGTGTATGCGATGAAAATTGCAAATGGAAGATGAGAGCATCAAGTTTGAGAAAAACCAGTATGTTCAAGGTGAGAGAATTCAATGATATCCACACTTGTTCGGTCAATGTATTGTTGGGAGACCACAGACATGCAAATAGTGAGTTGGTCAGTGAATGCATAATGCAAAAAATAACAAATTTGAAGAAAATATACACACCAACCGATATTGTAGAAGTCATGATGTCAGAATATAATGTGTCTATCTCTTACCAAAAAGCATGGAGATCGAAGGAGAAAGCGTTGGAGATTGTAAAACCCCAACTTTTTGAATAAAGATGAATTTTCTATAAATATTATTTTTGAATATTATGGAGTGAAATTGATATAATGTTATAGTTGTGGGTAATATTTATAAATTTTGCAAAGTACGCAAGTTGTTATATAATATTCGATTGGTGGAGAATATTCGTTTTAACGAGGAATATTAAATAACCAAGACCGTAAGAAGACCCAAATTTTATAAATAAAGATGATTTTTTTTATAAATATTATTTTGAATATTATGGAATAAATTTGATATAATGTTATAGTTGTGGGTAATATTTATAAATTTTGCAAAGTAAGCAAGTTGTTATAAAATATTAGTTTGGTTCTTAGAATATTCTTTTTGTCGGGGAATATTCATTGCGACTACTCAATCATTGGTGGACTCCACCACGGAATTATTGTAGTAGTTAGAAAGCGACAAAATTATTTTCTATAAAAAATAACGGCAGAGGTGTTACCATCAAAACTATTGAACTACCCGAGTAGTAAAAAATGCGATGTCTGGCGTAGTTGTATAGTAAGACACGATATTGATTATTGATGCTTACGTGAGAAGTCACTCAAATATGCTCAATTATTGCTACAAATAATTCTTGCATCATATCTCTTATATTATTGATTCAATTATTGTCACAATATCATCCATATAATATGTTATAGTATTAAATTATTACTTGAGACGACAAGTTATAAATGATTAATAATTGTTGAAAGATTAAATATGTGTTGATTAAAAATAAAATGATTTGTGGTAATATTTATTCAATCCTTGATGTATATAAAGAGTCCATTATGAGACGTTTGTGGTAAGTTTGATTATTTTATTATGGGGGCCCATATATGTCATCATCTAAGAGTCCTTCGTCAATAGTAATTACCTTTATGAATAGTAATTACCTTCGTCGATAGTATTTACCTTCGCTCGAATAGTAATTACCTTTGTGAATAGTAATTACCTTTGTGAATAGTAATTACCTTCGTCAATAGTATTTACCTTCATCAATAGTAATTACCTTCTTTAATAGTAATTACCTTCGTCGATAGTAATTACCTTCACAATAGTAATTACCCTTCGCAAAATAGTAGTTGTCCCTTCAATATTACCAAGAGTTAATCGCTTCTTCTTGATTGTTCCAGGTTAATTACCCTTCATGAAATAATAGTTGTCTCTTCAATATTACCAAGAGTCATTTTGACCCTTCGTTAAGACCAAGAGCCACCCCGCTTTTCTATAAATAAAAGCTCATTCCTTCATTATTTCTTACGAATTCAATTTGAAACTCTAGAGAGAAAACTATAGAGAGAAAGAAGAAAAGTATTTTCTTCTTCACTTTTCCAATATATTCACTCTTCTAAGGTAGGGAATATTATTTGTTGTCAGACTCGTAAAGGGTGTTATTCTTTCTTATTCATGAAGAGAACTTTTGTTATTCCATTCTTTATTATTACATTGAATAACTTTTGTAAAAAGTGGTATACCCTATACATAACCTCAGTAATGCCAGATACCCTATACTTGGTGAAATCCTTATGTTATTCCATTCTTATTTATTACATTGGAATAACTTTTGTATATCTGAATCCCCTATACTTGGTGATCTTCTTCATTATTCCATTCTTTATTATTCTCATTGGAATAACTCAGATACGTGGTTTACCCCTATACTTGGTGACATTATTCTATTATTACATTGGAACATCCCGTCATGCATGTGTTTTACACCGGACCGGTTCCGCTCTTTATTATTATTACTGTTGGAACATCCATGCATGCATTTTTACGCCTGACTTCGATTCCGTTATTTATTATTCTATTGAAATAACTCGCCTGCTGTCTTGATCTATCGCATGCATGGTGATTTCTTTTGTTATTCCATTCTTTATTATACCCAAATTGGTTAAAACTTTGACTTCTATACTCTATGAATTTAGTGGAATATCCTTGATATTTGCGCTTCATCCAAAGATTTTTAATGAAAATATTTTTCCGAGCATTCTTGAATTTTACTCTACAAAGCGATGATCGTGTTGACAATTTGGGCGTTATTAGTTCCTGAATAAATTAATTAAGTGAACTTGTTTTATTGAATTATTATGTCATTGTCATCATCCTCATGTTATATTATGTTATCTTTGGCTTACGTGCATAGATGAACTTAGTATGATTATGACTAGGGATCATTCTAAGATAATCATGGCTTGATATAAATGATGTGACAAAAGTCCTCGATGGGCTGTAATGCGATGATAGATAGTTTTTGGTATGATTATGACCGGGGTGATTCGGTATAGTCATGACCATTGATAATTTGATGAAAATTCTTGATGCGTAGTACGGGGATGATTAGATATTGTGGTTTATTCATTAAACCGAGTCTTAGTGATAAAAATTGATGAAAACCTTTTAAAACCTAAAAGATAGTAGACTTTATTTTCTACTTGACTCTTTTAATGGATTGCATATTCCAACTTGCAGCTAAAACTGTTTGTCTATTGTATTTTATCGGTTTAACATTGTTGAAGACTATTGATAATTTATTCGCATTATCTTAGTTATAATATTTCTTCTTTGGTAGTTGAGTTCACCCTTTCTTTCACTATTCTCTTCGTGAAATGAGAATATAATTTGGGGACGAGTCGGGAAACGCAGTGATGGTCCCGAAGATAGCATTAGTAGTCCTCACTATTACATTAAATAGTGTGACAATAAATGTAATGAGGACTCCGTGATATGGATATTATCTAAATGACAATATTCCTATTAGAACTCTCAGTTTATGTATTATCGTATATTACACGACAGATGTATAATTACGTTTGTATTTGAATTTATGTACCATGTAAGTGGCGACCCAAGATGGGTGACGTATACCTAATTTTGGGGGCGTCACAGTTGGTATCAAAGCTTAGGATATGATCCCCAGGTGAGATGTGAGATAAGAACTAGGAGGGAGAGACGGGGAATTCCTTCGCTAGTATGACCTACCTAAATTTATTTGGTATTTAATTGGTTGACGAGAGTATAGGATAATATGTGATATGTTAATTAACCCTTGTTTTGTGACGTTGTTTGAGAATGACATCCGAAAATGCTTTGAGATAAGCAATGAAGCACATGAGAGTGTTGATTCAAATCCAAACAAAAGGTAACGACCAACAATCGATAATAATCATCTTTGGTGGCAACCATTTATCGGAAAAATGATAACCACCGTGGGGAAATTATCATGCTAAGAATGGTAACCACTTGGTGGTAATCATGGCAAAGATAATAAAGTGGAAATTGCAAGAAGAAAAGGTCATTTAGCTCAATTTTGTTGTGCACCAAAGTCAAGTCTAGGTGGGACGGTGGCACCAAAGGTGGATATGGACAAAACAAAGTCGTTGGTTTTAGGAAGTGCATTTTCATGACTTCTCAAAAGCGAGTAAACCGAACGAAGTTAGCACGGGTTAGTTAATTATAAATTGCGAAGTCTATACCTTATAAGATACCGGGTTCTACCCATTATTTTATCTCTCTTACTTGCGTTCAACGTTTAAATTTGACTCAGGAGAAGTTAGACTTTGACTTATTGGTTGAAACTTCAAGTAGGAGCCTTTCACAGCTTTACTATTTTAAATCTTGTTTGATTCAAATAAACACTTTCACGTTACCGTCGATCTTATCTTTTGAAAATACTTGCCTTTGATGTGATTTTAGGAATCAATTGGTTAACTACTCATCATGCTTTTCGTAAGGTTGTTAGCTTTTATATTCATAACCAACTTTGTTGCGAATTCAAGTAACCAAACTACTAAAGTCAATTATTGTCATATCAAGCCATAAGTAAAGAGCCCCGAACCTTTCGTTGTTGACTTCCTTGTGTGGAATGCAATCGCCGGACTTTCAGTGGCGACATCGTGAATGAAGATGACAAGTTTATAGGTATCATTGTGAGGTCTTATCTAAAGTTAAAGGATAGAAGTCACAGTTTGGTATCAATGTGACGTCTTATCCAAGTCTTGGATGAGAGTCACAGATTTTGAATGATATTTCTATTATTAATAAATTTCTGGCGTATTCTTGCTTGACTTCTTAGCCTACTTAGATCGTGAAATCGAATTTCGTATTGACCCCAAAGACTGAAACCATTTTTAAACCCTCAAATATTTCTTCAACTAAAATAAATAGCTTTACGTGGTTTATGATGAAAGTCATAATAAAAGCATTGGACTAATGAAAATCATGGGTATACGTGGTATTAGTAAGTGTTATGATGAGTTATGTTGGTTAGTATGTGAAAACATGAAAGTTTCTTAAAAATCACAAGGAGTTAAAAACTAGATTTTGGTGAAAAACGTAACATGAAATTTAATTAACCAAATCTCTTATTATATTTTGAATTTTTGAGTGTGGTTAAGTCCTAGAGTTAGATCTATGAGTTACCTAACTAATCAAAGTGGAATCAATGAAAAAGGTGTTGTAGATTTTCGTGTGGACTGATTTTAGCAAAGGAGTCAAAACTTTAAAATGTCTAAAAAGCTGCTATCACGTTTTTGTAAGGGCTGTTTTGGCCAGTTAATTAGTGAGAAAAATTCAGGCCTTTTGGGACATAAAAGTATATTGTATAAAGAACATCGTGTCCAAAAATGAGCTCATTCTGACTTAAAATGAGCAAGTTATGACTATTTCAATATTTAGGATTTTCTGACGAAAAATGCTATAACCGGAGTTCTACAACTCTGATGACCATGAAATTTAAACTGGAGGCTCACATTAACATGTGTAAGATCCTGCCAAGATTTGGGAATTTCTGGAGTTAAACTTGAGGTAGAAAATTTCTTAAGGAATTAATTAGAAATTGATTTTTGAAAAATAGTAAATAAATTTTAAAAATTTCGAGAAAAATATATTTTCATTATGGGGCAATATTATGCTAAATCCCAGAAAAGAAATATTTTTGGAACTGATTTGATATTTTCATAAAAATAGTTTGATTACTGAACATATGAGTTAAATATGTTATGTGAAGTAACAAAATTGAAAAATAGGATTTTATGGCTAGAGAATCCTATATAGAGTATATGCATATTTTTTGATGAGGAATTTGATCATTGGTGATGATATCTTATGAGTATGGCATTTTTGAATGATTAAATGCATTATATGGTAAAGCGTAAACAATTGAAATAAATTATTTATAAATTTAAGAAGTGATTAAAATATTGTTATAATATTAATGATATTAGATTATAAGATTATTAAGTGATTGATAACATGGGGATATTCTTGAATCTGGATAAATTATATTATAAATGTTTAATATTTATCATTTATCTCATTTGATTGATTCTTTATATCATTGACATGATCCTCATGCTTATATTATGTTGAAAGTCATCATGTGGCTCGCGTCGTAGATGGACTTGGTATGATTATGACCGAGGATTGTTCTATAATCATGACCGTAATTGAAAACACGATTATCTTTGGCATGTAGTGCATGAATAATTTGTGGTCGTGATACTAATGAATACACGATTATCTTTGCACGTAGTGCATGGATAATTGTGGTCGTTGATACTAATGAATACACGATTATCTTTGGGCAGTAGTGCATGGATAATTTGTGGTCGTGATACTAATGAATACACGATTATCTTTGGCCGTAGTGCATGGATAATTTGTGGTCGTGATACTAATGAATACACAATTATCTTTGGCCGTAGTGCATGGATAATTTGTGGTCGTGATACTAATGAATACACGATTATCTTTGGCACGTAGTGAAAGTAGTATGCACGATCAATCATGTTTGATGATAAAGCATATACTTTGTAACAATCTTATTCATTTATTAATAAAAGTATTAATTTATTAAAGGCTTTTAATTATCTACATGATGTTGTTTTATAATATGTGATAAACCCATAGTTTTAAGCAATGCTTTTAGAATAATGATGATGATCATTCTAATGAGATCTAAATTCTTAGAAAGCTTAAAACTAAAATAGTTCCCAATCATTAGATTACTAAATTGGGAATTAGTGAATTCGGATAGATTGGGTACATACGTTGCTTGCTTTCATTGGATGAGGATGATTGATCTCATGATCATTTGTGTGGAGACACTAAAGCAAGTATGTAGGTGCTTATTAGAGTAAGTTCAATTTGAGCGTTGGCTCATTAAGGAATACCTAATGGAGTTTTACTTGCTGTCGATAGAATTCTGAATGATAGTAGTCTGAAGTGATCCTTGGACTTGAGATCATCATAGTATCTTGTGTATGATGAGTTATACTTTGACTTATTCCTTAAGACTCTTAGGGTATATCAAAGGGTATGCTTGGGTATAATAAGTTGTATATATGGAGATAATGTATGATCAATAAAGAATCTACCACTTATTAAAAGAAGAAATGTCCTATGTGATTCGATAAATGACAACCCAAAGTCCTTGGCGGCGTAATGAAATTAGAAAGGAGTTTCTAATTTGCATTATTTGAGTTGTGCATTTAAGGATCGAAATACATATAATTAAATAAAATAAGACTTGACGATGAATTCCATATCTTATATTTAATTGGGACATTGTATGGTGGAAGGATTGAATTGCATGCAGTAACTATTTACTCAAAGGTTCTTTAATGATTAATGTTTAAATCTATATTATCCGGAAAGTCGTTGATCGCTAGGGAGGCTTATCCGTATTGTAGAATAAATATTATTTATTTAAATAAATTAATTGTTTAATTTATTTATTTAAATAAGATTAGAATTATTCTAATTGATTTATTCACAACCGGTTTAATATGGAGAACCTAAAGGGTCACACCATAAAAGGAAGAATAATTATTTAAGAAGTTAATGGCATAATCGTAATAATATGTTAAGTATATTTAATTTAATCTATGGTGATAGAATAAATTAAATAGCTTAATATTTATTATTTAATATTTTAGAAATATTAAATATAAATTAATAAGAGAGTCTTATTAATATTATTACAATTATTATTATTTTAATTTCTAAAAGAGTTTAGGAATTAATTTAATATAAGTAATCTCATTTATTCCTAATAGAATTAGGAGGAAAATTAATTAAAGGAGTTTAATTAATTATCCCTAATAAGATTAGGGGAGCCCATTTAATTAAAAGAGTTTAATTAAAAATACCTTATTTTAATAGGGTTACTTGATATCTTTATAAGATGAGTCTTATATCAGATATTAATAGGACGTGATAATTCCAATGGTTGGAGAGTACGCCCTTTTTCTATACAGATAGGAAAAACTAGGGTTTGAGCCAATACCCCTTCTTCTTGAAAATTCTTTTTCCTTGTTGGATCACCTCTAGAGGCCAAACACTTGGGTGGCTAACGTTGATCAAAGGAAGGAACCAAACCCGGTGGATTCAAGTTTAACGCGAAAAGGATTGGAGGTGAACTTATACCTGAGGAAGCTCGAATCTTCAAGGGTATGATTCTTGTTCTTCATTTTTCGTTTAATTAATAATTGTACATAAAGGGTGATCCGGGTATATGGTTTGTAAAATTTTAAAACTCGATTTTCCACGTTTAAACATTTTTGCAATTTGATTGCGTTCATGAATATTACAAACCTAACGATTGGCATCGAGAGCCAAACCTTTATGCAAATTATTAATTATTTTAATTTAATATGTATATTGATATGTGTTTAGAACAATTTAATTGGGCATAATTTTATTGTATAAAATTTATTAAAAAAAAAAAAGGCGATTTTTTATTTTTTTCCCCGAAATTCACGTGAAGACTATATGCTTCAAATTACTTGGTTTTTACTTGATTTATATATTAATCAAATCAAGGAAATCATGGAAATCATGATTATATAACATTCACGATCTTGATTATATATATAATATATATTATCTTACTAGTAATATATATATAAAGTTAACGAGATTTTTTTTCAAAAGTAATCTTAAGATTACTTATATATTATATATATAATATATATTTTCGTTTCATATATATATTATATATAATATATATTCTTAATAATTTTATTATTAAAATAAAAATTTATTTTAATTTTAAAATAAAAGTTTATTTTAATATTAAAATATAAAATTTATTTTAATTTTAAAATTAAATTTTCATGTTAACTAATTAAATTGGAATTGGATTCCATGATAACTAATTGGAGTTGAAATTGGATTCTAACTTTCTTTAAATAAAGGAGTTTATTTAGATATGAAATAAGATTTCATATTATTCAAAATAAAGGAGTTTATTTGTGAATAGAAAGAGAATCATAATTTCCTTAAATAAAGGAGTTTATTTAAATATGAAATAAGATTTCATATTATTCAAAATAAAGGAGTTTATTTGTGAATAGGAAGAGAATCCGTGTTTCCTTTAATAAAGGAGTTTATTTATTTATTTTACATGGAATTGGATTCCATAATTAATTAAAATAAAGGAGTTTATTTTGATTTAAATTTGGATTAAAATAAAGGAGTTTATTTTGATTCAAAATAGATTTTATACTAACTAAATTTGCCCATTAAATGATATCAATATATATATTAAATGTTTATTATTCATGAGATGAATGTTATTTATTGATGCGTATGGTGATGTGTGATAATAAATGGGATTGATTATGGATTATTGACCAATATGATTGGATTTTATTTTAGTTGGATGCATGAATGTATGAGTTTTTATTAAATGGGATTACATGTGCATTACGTCTTACTTCTAATTTTTTCTTAATGTAAATTCTATCTCGAAAGTAGTATGCACACAAACCAATCATGTTTGATGATAAAGCATATACTTTGTAACAATAATCTTATTCATTTATTAATAAAAAGTATTAATTTATTAAAGGCTTTTAATTATCTACATGATCTTTGTTTTTATAATATGTGATAAACCCATAGTTTTAAGCAATGCTTTTAGAATAATGATGATGATCATTCTAATGAGATCTAAATTCTTAGAAAGCTTAAAACTAAAATAGTTCCCAATCATTGGATTACTAAATTGGGGATTAGTGAATCCGGATAGATTAGTACATACGCTCGTTTTGCTTTCATTGGATGAGGATGATTGATCTCATGATCATTTGTGTGGAGACACTAAAGCAAGTATGTAGGTGCTTATTAGAGAATAAGTTCATTTGAACGTTGGCTCGCTAAGGAATACCTAATGGAGTTTTACTTGCTGTCATTAGGAATTCTCAGTAATGATAGTAATCTGAAGTGATCCTTGGACTTGAGATCATCATAGTATCTTGTGTATGATGAGTTATACTTTGACTTATTCTGTGAGACCCCAGATTTTATCAATAAAGATTTAAATTTTGTCGAAATAATTTTTAATATTATGGTGTGAATTTGAGATAATATTATAGTTGTGGGTAGTATTTATAAATTTTGCAAAGTATACAAGTGGTTATATTATATTCGATTGGTCGGGGAATATTCGTTAACTACTCAATCATTGGTGGACCCCACAATGTAATTATTGTCGGATTGAGAAAACGACAAAATATTTTATTGAAATAACGGCGGAAGTTTTACCGTTGATCTTGTTGAACTACTCGGTAGTAAAAGTACGATGTCACGTGTGGTTGCATAGTAGCACGGTATTGATTATTGATGCTTATGTGAAAGTCACTCGGTTTGATTCCATTATTATCGATTAATAATATGAATTATTATAGCGATAATGACGTTTTGTTTTATTCAGATTATTAACGTAATAAAATGAAACATCTTTTATATAAAATGTAATACTTTATTAAAGTTATTCATAAATAGAATATATTATATTTTATTATGCGTAGTGTTGTTAGTAGTGTTTTGCGTATAGTGTTGCATAGTGTTTGCATAGTAAAAATATTTTTATATAAATAGAATATATGATATTTTATTTAAAAGATTTTGCTTTAAATATGGATAGTCAGTTAAAGTAAATCAAATTGGACCGTTCATGGATTAATTACTATGCATTCTATTTTCCTATAAATAAAGCTCATTCCTTCATTATTTTCTTACGAATTCACCAAACTCTGAGAGAGAAATTATAGAGAGAATCTATAGAGAGAAAATCTATAGAGATAAAGAAGAAGAGTATTCGGTACCTCACTACTTTTGATATCCAGGTTCTTTTTACGGTAAGGGATATTATTTGTTGTACCGTAAGTGGTGTTATTCTTTCTTATTCATGAAGAGAACTTCTTATTACATTGGAATAACTCAAAAAAGTGGCATACCCTATACAATACACGTATACGCGGCATACCCTATACTTGGTGAAATCCTTATATTATTCCATTCTTATTTATTCTGTTGGAATAACTCAGTGTCAGCGCTTAATCCCCTATACTTGGTGATCTTCTTCATTATTCCATTCTTTATTATTCATTGGAATATCACATGCATGTGTTTTACACCTGGACTTCGGTTCCATTGTTTATTATTCCGCATTTATTATTCTCATTTAGAATATCCATGCGTGTGTTTTTACATCCGGACTGGTTCCATTGTTTATTATTCTGTTGGATCATCCTGTCGGTGTGAATTTCACCTGACCTGGTTCCGTTATTATTATTTTGTTGGAATAACTCATCTGTCATGCGCAATCCGCATGCGTGGTGATTTCTTTTGTTATTCCATTCTTTATTATACCCAAATTGGTTAAAACTTTGACTTATACTCCATGAAATTAGTATAATATCCTTGATATTCATGCGTTTCATCCAAAGATCTTTTCATGGAAATATTCTTCCGATCATTCTTGAATTTTACTCTACTAAAATAAAGATCTTGTTGACAATTTGGGCGTTAATAATTCCTAGATAAATTAATTCTTGAACTTGTTTTATTGAATTATTATGTCATTGTCATCATCCTCATGTTATATTATGTTATCTTTGGCTTACGTGCATAGATGAACTTAGTATGATTATGACCGAGAGTGGATTATTATTAAGTATAAACATGGCTTGTTATAAATGATGTGATAAAAGTCCTCGGTGGCACAATGTAATGCGGTGATGGATAATTTTGGTATGATTATGACCAGGGGTGATTCGGTATAGTCATGACCATTGATAATTTGATGAAAATCATTGGCCGCGGATACGGGGATGATTAGATATTGTGGTTTATTCATTAAACCGAGTCTTAGTGATAAAAATTTATGAAAACCTTTTAAAACCTAAAAGATAGTAGACTTTATTTTCTACTTGACTCTTTTAATGGATTGTATATTCATTGCAGCTTAAACCGGTTGTCTATTGTATTTTATCGCTTTAACATTTGTTGAAGGCTAATGATAATTTATTCGCATTATCTTAGTTATAATATTTCTTCTTGGGCTAGTTGAGCTCACCCTTTCTTTCACTTTGTTCTCTTGAGAAATGAGAATATAGCCGGGACGAGTCGGGGAGCGGAGTAATGGTCCAGAGGATAGCATTAGTAGTCCTCACTATTCGTGAAATAGTGTGATAATAGTTGTAATGAGGACTCCTTTTGAGTTTGTATAATATCTAGTAGACAATATTTGTATTCAAACTCATAGTTTATGTCGTATTGTACACGACAGTTATATTAGTAAGTTGTATTTGAATTTATGTACCATGTAAGTGGCGACCCAAGATGGGTGACGTATACCTAATTTTGGGATCGTCACAGTTGGTATCAGAGCTTAGGGATATGATCCATGGCTGAGATGTGAGATAAGAACTAGGAGGGGAGAGACGGGGAATTCCTTCACTAGTATGACCTACCTAAATTTATTTGGTCGTTCAGAGTATAGGGATAATATGTGATATGTTAATTAACCCTTGTTTTGTGACAGTGTTTGAGAATGACATCTGAAAATGCTGAGATAAGCAATGAAGCACATTTGAGTGTTGATTCAGCTCAAACAAAAGGTAACGACCAACAATACGATAATAATCATCTCGGGTGGCAACAATTTATCGTAACAATGATAACCATCGTGGGGAAATTATCATGCTAAGAATGGTAACCACTTCGGTGGTAATCATGGCAAAGATAATAGAAGTGGAAATTGCAAGAAGAGAAGGTCATTTAGCTCAATTTTGTTGTGCACCAAAGTCAAGTCTAGGCTGGGACGGTGGCACCAAAGGTGGATATGGACAAAACAAAGTCGTTGGTTTTAGGAAGTGCATTTTCACGACTTCTCAAAAAGCGAAATAAACCGAACGGTTAGCACGGGTTAGTTAATTATAAATTATGAAGTCTATACCTTATAAGATACTTCTGCCTCTACCCATTATTTTATCTCTCTTGCTTGCGCTCAACGTTTAAATTTGACTCGGGAGAAGTTAGACTTTGACTTATTAGTTGAAACTTCGTTAGTAGGAGCCTTCATTCTCGCTTACTATTTTTAAATCTTGTTTGATTCAAATAAACACTTTCACATTACTTGTCGATCTTATCTTTTGAAAAAACTTGCCTTTGATGTGATTTTAGGAATCAATTGGTTAACTACTCATCATGCTTTTCGTAAGGTTGTTAGCTTTTATATTCATAACCAACTGTGTTGTGCAAATTCAAGTAACCAAACTACTAAAGTCAATTATTGTCATATCAAGCCATAAGTAAAAGCCCCGACCTTTCGTTGTTGACTTCCTTGTGTGGAATGCACCGAAGCCGACTTTTCAGAGGCGACATCGTGAATGAAGATGATGGCAAGTTTATAGGTATCATTGTGAGGTCTTATCCAGTTTAAGGGATAGAAGTCACAGTTGGTATTAATGTGACGTACTTATCCAAGTCTTGGACGAGAGTATGATTTTGAATGATATTTCTATCATTAATAAATTTCTTGGCGTATTCTTGAAGACTTCTAGCCTACCCTAGAACGTGAAATCGAATTTTGTATTGACCCCAAGATAAAAAACCCATTTCTTAAACCCTCAAATATTTCTTCAACTAAAATGAATAGGTTTACGTGGTTTTATGATGAAAGTCATAATAAAAGTATTGGACTAATGAAAATCATGGGTATACGTGGTATTAGTAAGTGTTATGATGAGTTATGTTGGTTATTATGTGAAAACATGAAAGTTTCTTAGAAATCACAAAGAGTTGAAAATCGATTTTGGTGAAAACGTAATATGAAATTCAATTGACCATATCTCCTATTATATTTTGAATTTTTGAGTGTGGTCAAGTCCTAGAGTTAGATCTATGAGTTACCTAACTAATACAAGTGGAATTACTGGAATAGGTGTTGTAGATTTTTGTGTGGACTGATTTTAGCAAAGGAGTGCATAGCTGTAAAAAAGCCTAAAAAGTTCGCTTGCGCATGATTTTAGAGGGGCTGTTTCGGCCACTTAAATTATGAGAAAACTTATGGCCTTTTGGGAAATGAAGGTATATGGTATAAAGTACCTCATGTCCAAAAATGAGCTCATTCTGACTTAAAATGAGCAAGTTATGACTATTTCAATATTTAGGTTTTTCCGACGAAAAACGCTATAACCGGAGTTCTATAACTCCGATGACCATGAAATTTAAACTAGAAGATCACGTTAACATGTGTAAGGTCCTGCCAAGATTTGGGAATTTTTGGAGTTAAACTTGAGGTAGCTAATTTCTTAAGGAATTAATTAGAAATTGATTTTTGAAAAATAGTAAATGAATTTTAAAAATTCCGAGAAAAATATATTTTCATTATGGGATTATATTATGCTAAATCCTAGAAAAGAAATATTTTTGGGACTGATTTGGTATTTTTCATGAAAATAGTTTAGTTATGAACATATGAGTTAAATATGTTATGTGAAGTAACAAAGTTGAAAATAGGATTTTATGGCTGTAGAATCATATATAGAGTATATGCATATTTTTTGATGAGGGATTTGATAATTGGTGATGATATCTTATAAGTATGGCATTTTGAATGATTAAATGCATTATATGGTAAAGCGTAAATAATTGAGATAAATTGTTTATAAATTTAAGAAGTGATTGTTATAATATTAATGATATTAGATTATGAGATTATTAAGTGATTGATAACATGGGGATATTCTTGAATCTGGATAAATTATATTATAAAGGTTTAGTATTTATCCTTTATCTCATTTGATTGATTCTTTATATCATTATCCTCATGTTTATATTATGTTGAAAGTCATCTCGTGGCTTGTAGTGTGCATAGATGGACTTGGTATAATTATGACCGTGTTGATTGTTCGGTATAATCATAACTCGTAATTGAATACACAATTATCTTTGGTCGTAGTCATGGATAATTTGTGGTCGTGATACTAATGAATACACGATTATCTTTGGTCGTAGTCGCATGGATAATTTGTGGTCGTTATACTAATGAATACACGATTATCTTTGGTAGTAGTGCATGGATAATTTGTGGTCGTGATACTAATGAATACACGATTATCTTTGGTAGTAGTGCATGGATAATTTGTGGTCGTGATACTAATGAATACACGATTATCTTTGGTAGTAGTGCATGGATAATTTGTGGTCGTGATACTAATGAATACACGATTATCTTTGGTAGTAGTGCATGGATAATTTATGGTCGTGATACTAATGAATACACGATTATCTTTGGCCGTAGTGCATGGATAATTTGTGGTCGTTATACTAATGAATACACGATTATCTTTGGCCGTAGTGCATGGATAATTTGTGGTCGTTATACTAATGAATACACGATTATCTTTGGCCGTAGTGCATGGATAATTTGTGGTCGTGATACTAATGAATACACGATTATCTTTGGCCGTAGTGCATGGATAATTTGTGGTCGTGATACTAATGAATACACGATTATTGTGACGCCCCCAAAATTAGGTATACGTCACCCATCTTGGGTCGCCACTTACATGGTACATAAATTCAAATACAAACTTACTAATATAAGCATGGGTATACAATACGACATAAACCGTGAGTTTGAATACAAATATTATCTACTAGATATTATACAAACTCAAAAGGAGTCCTCATTACAACTATTATCACACTATTTCACGAGAATAGTGAGGACTACTAATGCTATCCTCCGGACCATTACTCCGTTCCCCGACTCTTCCCAAATATATTCTCATTTCACGAAGAGAACGGTGAAAAAGAAAGGGTGAGCTCAACTAGCCCAAAGAAGAAATATTATGACTAAGATAATGCGAGAATAAATTATCATTAGCCTTCAACAATGTTAAAAGCGATAAAATACAATAGACAACCAGCTTTAATCATGATGAATATACGAATCCATTAAAAGAGTCAAGTAGAAAATAAAGTCTACTATCTTTTATGATTTAAAAGGTTTTCATCAATTTTTATCACTAAGACTCGGTTTAATGAATAAACCACAATATCTAATCATCCCCGTACTACGGTCAAAGGATTTTCATCAAATTATCAATGGTCATGACTATCTACCGAATCACCCCAGTCATATAATCATACCAAAACTATCCATCATTTGCATTACGAGCCAATTTGAGGACTTTTGTCACATCATTTATATCAAGCCGTGATTATACCGAATGATCCTCGGTCATAATCATACTAAGTTCATCTACGCACGTAAGCCAAAGATAACATAATATAACATGAGGATGATGACAATGACATAATAATTCAATAAAATAAGTTCAAGAATTATTTAATCCGGGAATTATTAACGTCCAAAATTGTCAACATGATCTTTGTTTTAATATAGTAAAATTCAAGAATAATCGGAAGAATATTTCCATGAAAAGATCTTTGGATGAAACGCAAATATCAAAGATATTCTACTAATTTCATGGAGTATAGAAGTCAAAGTTTTAACCAACCGGGTATAATAAAGAATGGAATAACAAAAGAAATCACCATAAATGCGGTGCTTGATGCATGAGCCAGGTTATTCCAATAGAATAATAATAACGGAACCAGTCGTTGAAATTCACACAAGCGGGATGATCCAACAGTAATAATAAATCTTTGAATAATAAACAATGGAACCGTGTCCCAGTGTAAAACACAGCAGGTGATATTCTAACGTAATAATAAATGCGGAATAATAAACAATGGAACCAGTGTCCTTATAAAACACACAGATAGGATATTCCAAATGAATAATAAAGAATGGAATAATGTAAGAAGATCACCAAGTATAGGGGATTCACGTGATCTGAGTTATTCCAATGTAATAAATAAGAATGGAATAATATAAGGATTTCACCAAATATAGGGTATGCCGCGTATACAGGTATTGTATAGGGTATGCCACTTTTACAGGTTATTCCAACAGAATAATAATGAATGGAATAACAGAAGTTCTCTTCATGAATAAGAAAGAATAACACTCCTTACGGTACAACAAATAATACCCCTTACCGTAAAAAGACACTTTGGATATCAAAGTAGTGAAGTACCAGAATACTCTTCTTCTTTCTCTCTATAGATTTTCTCTCTATAGCTTCTCTCTATAATTTCTCTCTCTAGAGTTTCAGTGAATTCGTAAGAAAATAATGAAGGAATGAGCTTCTATTTATAGGAAAATAGAATGCGTAGTAATTAATCCATGAACGGTCAGATTGATTTACTTTAATCTGACGGTCCATAATTAAAGCAAAATCTTTTAAATAAAATATCATATATTCTATTTATATAAAATATTTTACTATGCAAACACTATGCAACACTATGCAAAACACTACGCAACACTATGCATAATAAAATATAATATATTCTATTTATGTAATAACTTTAATAAAGTATTCTGCTTTATATAAAAGATGTTTCGCTTTTTTATTACGTTAATAATACTGAATAAAACAAAACGTCATTATCGCTATAATAATTCATATTATTAATCGACAATAATGGAATCAAACCGAGTGACTTCTCACATAAGCATCAATAATCAATACCGGTAATGCTACTATGCAACCACACGTATTCGCATTTCTTTTACTACCGAAAGTAGTTCAACAATGATCAACCAGAAAACTTCCGCCGTTATTTCAATAAAATATTTTTGTCGTTTTCTCGAATCCGAATAATAATTACGTTAGGGGTCCACCAATGATTGAGTAGTTGCATTTAATTTTCCTCGCTAAACCAATATTCCCCACCAATCGAATATAATATAACCACTTGCATACTTTGCAAAATTTATAAATACTACCCACAACTATAATATTATCTCAAATTCACACCATAATATTAAAAATTATTTCGACAAAATTTAAATCTTTATTGATAAAATCTGGGGTCTCACAATCTCCTCCTTATGGAATTCGCACAACAAAGTTGGTTATGAATATAAAAGCTAACAACCTTACACGAAAAGCATGATGAGTAGTTAACCAATTGATTCTTAAAATCACATCAAAGGCAAGTATTTTCAAAAGATAAGATCGACAGTAACGTGAAAGTGTTTATTTGAATCAAACAAGATTTAAAAATAGTAAGCGATAACGAAGGCTCCTACTAACGAAGTTTCAACTAATAAGTCAAAAGTTTAACTTCTCCTGAGTCAAATTTAAACGTTGAACGCATAGTAAGAGAGATAAAATAATGGGTAGAACCGATATCTTATAAGGTATAGACTTAATTTATAATTAACTAACCTGCTAACTTCGTTCGGTTTACTCGCTTTTTGAGAAGTCATGAGAAATGCACATCCTAAAATCAACGACTTTGTTTTGTCCATATCCACCTTCTATTGCAAGGCGTCCCAATTTAGACTTGACTTTGGTGCACAAACAAAATTGAGCTAAATAACCTTCTTCTTGCAATTTTCACTTCTATTATCTTTGCCATGATTACCAATCAAGTGGTTACCATTCTTAGCATGATAATTTCCCACACGATGGTTATCATTGTTTTGATAGCCGCCGCCACCAAAGATATGATTATTATCGTATTGTTGGTCGTTACCTTTTGTTTGAAATGAATCAACACTCTCGTGTGCTTCATTGTTTATCTCAAAGATTTTCGGATGTCATTCTCAAACACCGTCACAAAACAAGGGTTAATTAACTTATCACATATTATCCCTATACTCCGATCGACCAATTAAATACCAAATAAATTTAGGTAGCTCATACTAGCGAAGAATTCCCCGCCTCTCCCTCCTAGTTCTTATCTCACATCTCAAATAGGATCATATCCCTAAGCTTTGATACCAACCGTGACGCCCCCAAAATTAGGTATCGTCCACCCATCTTGGGTCGCCACTTACATGGTACATAAATTCAAATATAAACTTAATTATACATCTGTCGGTAACATACGACAATACATAAACTCGAGAGTTCTAATAGAATATTGTCATTTAGACAATATCCATACTCAAGGAGTCCTCATTACATTTATTGTCACACTATTTAACGTAGCAGTGAGGACTACTAATGCTATCTTCGTGGACCATCACTGCTTCCAGACTCGTCCCAAATTTATATTCTCATTTCACGAAGAGAATAAAGTGAAAGAAAGGGTGAGCTCAACTAGCCCAAAGAAGAAATATTATAACTAAGATAATGCGAATAAATTATCAATAGTCTTCAACAATGTTAAACCGATAAAATACAATAGACAACCAAATGAATCAGCAATGAATATGCAATCCATTAAAAGAGTCAAGTAGAAAATAAAGTCTACTATCTTTTAGGTTTTAAAAGGTTTTCATCAATTTTATCACTAAGACTCCGCTTTAATGAATAAACCACAATATCTAATCATCCTCGTACCACGATCAAGGATTTTCATCAAATTATCAATGGTCATGACTATACCGAATCACCCCGGTCATAATCATACCAAAAACTATCCATCAACGCATTACAGGCCAATCGAGGACTTTTGTCACGCCATTTATATCAAGCCACGATTATACCGAATGATCCCCGGTCATAATCATACTAAGTTCATCTATGCACGTAAGCCAAAGATAACATAATATAACATGAGGATGATGACAATGACATAATAATTCAATAAAACAAGTTCGAAATTAATTTATTCAGAACTAATAACGTCCAAATTGTCAACATGATCTTTGCTTTGTAGAGTAAAATTCAAGAATGCTCGTAAAAATATTTTCATTAAAATATTTGGATGAAGCGCAAATATCAAGGATATTCCACTAAATTCATGGAGTATAAAGTCAAAGTTTTAACCAACTGGGTATAATAAAGAATGGAATAACAAAAGAAATCACCATGCATGCGATAGACCGCATGCAGGCAAAAGTTATTCCAACAAAATAATAAATAATCGGAACCAAGTCCCACAGAAACGCATGCATGGATGTTCCAATGTAATAATAATAAAGATTTTAACCAATTAAAATCCTGTAAAACACATGATGTGATGTTCCAAATGTAATAATAAGAAGAATGTCACCAAGTATAGGGTAAACCCACGATATACAAAAGTTATTCCAACGAAATAATAAAGAATGGAATAATGTAGAAGAACACCAAGTATAGGGGATTACTGCGATATACAAAGTTATTCCAATGAATAAATAAGAATGGAATAACATAAGGATTTCACCAAGTATAGGGTATGCACAGATACAAAGTTATGTATAGGGTATGCCACTTTTACAAAGTTATTCCAATGAATAATAAAGAATGGAATAACAAAAGTTCTCTTCATGAATAAGAAAGAATAACACCCCCTTACGAAAGTACAACAAATAATATTCCCTACCTTAGAAGAAGTGAATATTGGAAAAGTGAAGTAGCAAATACTTTTCTTCTTTCTCTATAGTTTCTCTCTCTGTAGTTTCAATTGAATTAAGTAAGAAATAATGAAGGAATGAGCTTTCTATTTATAGAAAAAGCGAGGGTGGCTCTTGGTCTTAACGAAGGGTCAAAATGACTCTTGGTAATATCAAGAGACAACTACTATTCATGAAGGGGTAATTAACCCTTGGAACAATCAAGAAGCGCTTAACTCTTGGTAATATCAAGGGACAACTACTATTTCATGAAGGGGTAATTACTATCGACGAAGGTAATTACTATTGACGAAGGTAATTACTATTGAAGAAGGTAATTACTATTGACGAAGGTAAATACTATTGACGAAGGTAATTACTATTCACAAAGGTAATTACTATTCACAAAGGTAATTACTTATTGACGAAGGTAAATACTATTGATTTAAGGTAATTACTATTCACAAAGGTAATTACTATCGACGAAGGACTCTTAGATGATGACATATGGGCCCCCCATAAAATAATCAAACTTACCACAAACGTCTCATAATGTACTCTTTATATACATCAAGGATTGAATAAATATTACCACAAATCATTTTATTTTTAATCAACACATATTTAATCTTTCAACAATTATTAATCATTTATAACTTGTCGCCTCAAGTAATAATTTAATACTATAACATATTATACGATGATAATCTTGTGACAATAATTGAATCAATAATATAAGAGATATGATGCAAAGAATTATTGTAGCAATAATTGAAGCATAAATGAGTGACTTCTCACGTAAGCATCAATAATCAATATCGTGTGCTACTATACAACTACGCCAGACATCGCACTTTTACTACCGGTAGTTCAACAGCTTTTTGCGGTAATACCTCTGCCGTTATTTTTATAGAAAAATAATTTTGTCGCTTTTCTAACTACGAATACTTCCGCTAGGGGGGTCCACTAATGATTGAGTAGCCGTCGTATTTAATATTCCCCGACAAAAAGAATATTCCCACCAAACGAATATTTTACTTTGCAAAATTTATAAATATTACCCACAACTATAACATTATATCAAATTTATTCCATAATATTCAAAAATAATATTTATAAAAAATTCATCTTTATTTATAAAAGCCGGGGTCTTACAACCTCCACTTCTTATGAAATTTCGCCTCGAAATTAGGTACGCACTACGATATGATAAAGAGGTGAGGATACCGGAATACCTTTATCGTTAAAAATATTAAATTCATCTTCGCAATCCTACCAAAGATATTCATTAACAATTCATCTTTTGCACTACACAGCCAAAGATATACAACTAGAAACCAATAATCTTTGAGACGCAGCTTAATAGTATCACGACCACGAATTATCCATGCACTACTGGCCAAGGATATTCGTGTTTTCAATTACAGTCATGATTATACCGAATAATCCTTGGTCATAATCATACCAAGTCTATCAATGCACTACTACTAAAGACGACTTTTTACCACATCCATGAATTAATATTTCATTGCTGATACTCAACTCAATAATTAATCCATATCATCGAATCATCCCTGCACTATAGGCCAAGGATATTCATTAGTATCACGACCACGAATTATCCATGCACTACGGCCAAAGATAATCGTGTATTCATTAGTATCACGACCACAAATTATCCATGCACTACGACCAAAGATAATCGTGTATTCATTAGTATCACGACCACAAATTATCCATGCACTACGACCAAAGATAATCGTGTATTCATTAGTATCACGACCACAAATTATCCATGCACTACGTGTTAGGTTTGTAATATTCATGAACGCAATCAAATTGCAAAAATAAGCGGAAACGTGGAAAATCAGAGTTTTAAAATTTTACAAACCATATACCCGGATCACCCTTTATGTACAATTATTAATTAAACGAAAAATGAAGAACAAGAATCATACCCTTGAAGATTTGAGCTTCCTCGTGTACAAGTTCACCTCCAACTTTTTAAGCGCTCAACTTGAATCCACCGCCTACTTGTCAAATCTTATACCAAACTTATCCTTTGAAACCTTTTCACATAAGTTGGACAACCCCTTATCTTAACATACTTAAGATTAGGAATCCTCCCTGTCCATAACTTTTATGGAGTCTTGGGGCCGGATTTTGAGGTTACCTTTTTCGTAGATATGCAGCTATTTCTAGGACATGTCCCCTGTGAGGATACTTGAATGTCGGTAAAATCATTATGGACCAGACTACCGTCCAACAAGGAACGATTTTTCCTTTCGTATACATCAATCAATTATTATGTGTCTGGAGGCGCCCATTGTGAGAAAACCATTTGAGATGATCTAAAACTTATTGCACAAATATTTATCAATAAAGATTTAATTTTGTCGAAATAATTTTTTAATATTATGGTGTGAATTTGAGATAATATTATAGTTGTGGGTAGTATTTATAAATTTTGCAAAAGTATGCAAGTGGTTATATTATATTCGATTGGTTCAGAATATTCGGTTTAGCAGGAAAATTAAATATAACTACCAATCATTGGTGGACCCCATTAATGTAATTATTATTTTGATTGAGAAAACGACAAAATATTTTATTGAAATAACGGCGGAAGTTTTACCGTTGATCTTTGTTGAACTACTTTCGGTAGTAAAAATAAAGAATACGTGTGGTTGCATAGTAATGCATACGGTATTCATTATCGATGCTTATGTGAGAAGTCACTCGGTTTGATTCCATTATTGTTATTAATAATATGAATTATTATAATGATAATGACGCTTTTGTTTTATTCAGATTATTAACGTAATAAAAGCGAAACATCTTTTATATAAAATGTAATACTTTATTAAAGTTATTCTATAAATAGAATATATTATATTTTATTATGCATAGTGTTGCATAGTGTTTTTGCATAGTGTTGCATAGTGTTTGCATAGTAAAATATTTTTATATAAATAGAATATATGATATTTTATTTAAAAGATTTTGCTTTAATTATGGACCGTCGATTAAAGTAAATCAATCTGGACCGTTCATGGATTAATTACTATGCATTCTATTTTCCTATAAATGAAGCTCATTCCTTCATTATTTTCTTACTTAATTCAATTTGAAACTCTGAGAGAAATTATAGAGAGAAGCTATACAGAGAAAATCTATAGAGAGAAAGAAGAAGAGTATTCTCGTACTTCACTACTTTGATATCCAAAGTGTCTTTTACTACGGTAGGGGTATTATTTGTTGTACCTGTAAAGTGTTATATTCTTTCTTATTCATGAAGAGAACTTCATTATTCCATTCATTATTATTCATTGGAATAACTCAGTAAAAGTGGCATACCCTATACAATACACCAGTGTAATGCCAGCATACCCTATATTTGGTGAAATCCTTATATTATTCCATTCTTATTTATTCTGTTGGAATAACTCAGTAATGCTGAATCCCCTATACTTGGTGATCTTCTTCATTATTCCATTCTTTATTATTCTGCATTGAATATCCATGCTCAAGTGTGTTTACCCACCGGTTCCATTGTTTATTATTCCGCATTTATTATTCTCGTTAGAATATCTTGTCTCGTGTGTTTTACACCTGACCGGTTCCATTGTTTATTATTCAAATTTATTATTCATTGGATCATCCTGCTTGCAGAATTTCACACCGACCGGTTCCGTTATTATTATTCTATTGAATAACTCCGTCTATGCGTCAGCAATCCGCATGCGTGGTGATTTCTTTTGTTATTCCATTCTTTATTATACCCAAATGGTTAAAACTTTGACTTCTATACTTCATGAAATTAGTAGAATATCTTTGATATTCATAGTTTCATCCAAAGATCTTTTCATGGAAATATTCTTCCGATTATTCTTGAATTTTACTATACAAAAACAAAGATCATGTTGACAATTTGACGTTAATAATTCCTGGATTAAATAATTCTTGAACTTGTTTTATTGAATTATTATGTCATTGTCATCATCCTCATGTTATATTATGTTATCTTCGCTTACGTGCATAGATGAACTTAGTATGATTATGACCAGGGATCATTCTAAGATAATCACGGGCTTGATATAAATGATGTGACAAAAGTCCTCAAAGGGCACATAATGCAATGATGGATAGTTTTTGGTATGATTATGACCGTGGGTGATTCTAGATAGTCATGACCATTGATAATTTGATGAAAATCCTTGATCGTGGTACAGGGATGATTAGATATTGTGGTTTATTCATTAAACCGAGTCTTAGTGATAAAATTGATGAAAACCTTTTAAATCATAAAAGATAGTAGACTTTATTTTCTACTTGACTTTTTAATGGATTAGATATTCATTTATGCAGCTAAACCGGTTGTCTATTGTATTTTATCGGTTTAACATTGTTGAAGGCTAATGATAATTTATTCTGCATTATCTTAGTCATAATATTTCTTACTGGGCTAGTTGAGCTCACCCTTTCTTTCACTGTTCTCTTCAGGAAATGAGAATATATTTGGGACGAGTCAGGGAACTGAGTAATGGTCCGTAGTATAGCATTAGTAGTCCTCACTATTCTGTGAAATAGTGTGATAATAGTTGTAATGAGGACTCTTTTGAGTTTGTATAATATCTAGTAGACAATATTTGTATTCAAACTCACGCTTTATGTCGTATTGCATACCACGCTTATATTAGTAAGTTGTATTTGAATTTATGTACCATGTAAGTGGCGACCCAAGATGGGTGACGTATACCTAATTTTGGGGGCGTCACATATTCCTTAAGACCCTTAGGGTATATCAAAGGGTATGCTTGGGTATAATAAGTTGTACATGGGGATAATGTATGATCAATAAAGAATCTACCACTTCTAATAAAAGAATAGAAATGTCTATGTGATTCGATAAATGACAACCCAAAAGAGTTCTTGGCGGCGTAATGAAATTAGAAAGGAGTTTCTAATTTGCATTATTTGAGTTGTGCATTTAAGGATCGAAATACATATAATTAAATAAAATAAGACTTGACAGTAATTCCATGCCTTATATTTAATTGGGACATCAGATGGTGGAAGGATTGAATTGTATTTAAGAACTATCTACTCAAATGTTCTTTTTATGATTAATGTTGAAATCTATATTATCCGGAAAGTCGCCGATCGCTAGGGAGGCTTATCCCTATTGTAGAATAAATATTATTTATTTAAATAAATTAATTGTTTAATTTATTTATTTAAATAAGATTAGAATTGTTCTAATTGATTTATTCACAACCTTTTAATATGGAGAACCTAAAGGGTCACACCATAAAAGGAAGAATAATTATTTAAGAAGTTAATGGCATAATCGTAATAATATATTATGTATATTTAATTTAATCTATGATGATGTAATAAATTAAATAGCTTAATATTTATTATTTAATATTTTAAAATATTAAATATAAATTAATAAGAGGAGTCTTATTAATATTATTACAATTATTATTATTATTTTAATTTCTAAAAGAGTTTAGAAATTAATTTAATATAAGTATTTCATTTATTCCTAATTGGATTAGGAAGGAAAATTAGTTAAAGGAGTTTAATTAATTATCCCTAATAAGATTAGGGGAGCTTAATTAATTAAAAAAATTTAATTAATTAAATAAAACCCAATTCCTTAATTGTTAAGGTGGGTTGCCCACATCTATTAATAAGAGGAGTCTTATTATGGGTGAGGTGGTTGTTGACTTTTACAAATACGTAATAATTCCAATTTGTTGGAGAGTACACCATTTCTATAGAGATAGAAAACTAGGGTTTAGCCAACCACCCTTTTTCTTGAATTTTCTTCTTCCTTGGTGGATCACCTCTAGAGGCCAAACATTTGGGTGGCTAACGTTGATCAAAGGAAGGAACCAAACCCGGTGGATTCAAGTTGAACACGAAAAGGATTGGAGGTGAACTTGTGCCTGAGGAAGCTCGATCTTCAAGGGTATGATTCTTATTCGTTATCTTTTTCGTTTAATTAATAATTGTGCATAAAGGATGATCCGGGTATATGGTTTGTAAAATTTTAAACTCTGATTTTACACGTTTTCGCACTTTTTATGCAATTTGATTGCGTTCATGAATATTACAAACCTAACAGTGGTATCAGAGCCAAACATTTATGCAAATTATTAATTGTTCAAATTTGATATGTATATTGATATGTGTTTAGAACAATTTAATTGGGCATAATTTTATTATATAAAATTTAAACAAAAAATAAAAATAAAATACCGCGGACTGAAAGGAACGGATTACATAGATACGGAAATCAATAAAAATAAAAAACGGCAGGATTTCCGTGAATTCTTGCACCATACGGTTAGCAGGAGGTTTATACAGAAAAGGTGGATGACATGGGATTTTCTAAAACATGTTTTCATCTTCAAGTAATCTGCTGTCCACGTGGTGGATTAATACCATATTAAAAAAAAAAAAAAAAACCTAGCATGCATTTTTTTTTATAAAAGGGATACATGCGTCATTTTTTTTAAAAGGGAACCAGGCATTCACGTGGTCAAGACAAAAAGTTAACAGGATTTCACTTACTTGAAAATGAAAGAAAGCTATATATATATTTTAATTATATACGGATATTATATATATATATATTATACGGTTAATATAATATATATATATATATATATTAATTATTTTATAATTAAAATAAAAGTTTATTTTAATTTTAAAATAAAAGGTTTATTTTAATTTTAAAATTAAATTTCATGCTAACTAATTAGAGTTGGAATTGGATTCCATGATAACTAATTGAGTTGAAATTGATCTTTCCTTAAATAAAGAAGTTTATTTAGATATGAAATAAGATTTCATATTATTCAAAATAAAGGAGTTTATTTGTGAATAGGAAAGAGAATCCATGTTTCCTTAAATAAAGGAGTTTATTTAAATATGAAATAAGATTTCATATTATTCAAAATAAAGGAGTTTATTTGTGAATAGGAAATAATCCGTGTTTCCTTTAATAATTGTTTTTTACATAGAATTGATTCCATAATTAATTAAAATAAAGGAGTTTATTTTGATTAAAGATTTTGATTAAAATAAAATAGTTTATTTTATTCAAAATTGGATAAATTAAAATAAAATAGTTTTATTTTGATTTAAATTTGGATTAAAATAAAGGAGTTTATTTTGATTCAAAAATAGATTTTATACTAACTAAATTTGCCCATTAAATGATATCAATATATATATATTAAATGTTTATTATTCATAAGATGAATGTTATTTATCGACGCGTATAGTGATGTGTATAATAATAAATGGGATTGATTATGGACTATCGACCAAATGTGATTGGATTTTATTTTATTTGGATGCATGAATGTATGGGTTTTATTAAATGGGAATCTGCGTGCCTTCGCCTTCCTGTAATTTTTTCTCGAATGTAAATTCTATCTCCATCCTATGTACTTCCCCTTGACTGCTAATCAAGGTTTCTATTTATTTTAAATAGTTTTGTAATAGGAATAGTTAGAATAATTTTGAAGAATTAGAGATCAAGGAGCAAGGAGCGCTTGAAGACCCATTTGTAATGGAGCCCTAGGTTTAAATATAATAGTTATATTTAAATATTATTTCTTGCACCCCTAAGTGTTTGACCTTTTGGTTCACTTGGTGGCTCTAGTGAACCAAACTAGAATAAAAGTCCATAATCAATCCGAGTAGAATATTGTATTCTATATGCGTGCTTATACTATATATATTATATATTATGCAAACATGCTTCGCATGTTCATTAATATGACGCGTATTTTATATATATATATATATATATATATATATATATATATATGTGTGTGTGTGTGTGTGTGTGTGTGTGTGTGTGCATGCGCTAAACAAGATGAGACAAATTAATAACAAACCCCTCAATTTTTTTTTTATTAAGTCTAAGCGTTAAAAGATATTTAGAATATCGAACGTTATTTCTAGCATGATAAAATTAATAGAGTATTAAATATTTAATATGAGTTTGTTGTGTCACCACAAGCAAAGTATTAAGTATTTAAGATGTTAATTTATCACATTTGATGCTTATAAAGAAAATTGAACAATATTGTTTTGTTGTGTCACCACAAGGATGATATTTTTCTTTTTGAATATATGGAGTGCTAGGTTGGACTTAACTTGGATAATTTTGATTCGGATGTGCCACCACTTGATCAAAATAATCTAAGAGACAAAAGAAAAGGAGTTGCATAGTTGATGTAATTGACAAAAAGTTGTCTACCTATTTATTTATATATAGTTTGTTGTGTCACCACAAGGCTATATACATTTGAAATGGGATCCTTATTCTCACTAGCAAAAATCTTTAATTAGATTTTGCGAAACTATATAAGTGAGGTAATATAGTTTAAAAGAAAATAGTGGGAGATACCAATTTAAAACAAGACCTAATTTATTTTGGTAATTAATAAAAGAATGTATGTTAAAATGTTGTTAATTACAAATTTATTTACTGAAATTTTACAATGACTAAAATTACTATCATCTGCGAAGCATATTAGATGCTAAATTAACTGCAATCAATTAAACGAATTGGTTAAGGAATTTGAGAATAGTTCTCATAGTGAAAAGCTATCTTATGTCCTTAATACGCCTATCCCCTCGCAATGGTTGCGAATAATGCCTCTGAGGAAGAGATTGTTACTTTTAGAAAGTGGCAAGATGATGCAATTGGCTCGAATGCATCATGCTCGCATCCATGAGTAACGAGCTTCAGCGTCAGCATGAAACTATGGATGCTCCTACTATATTCCTGCACATCAAGTAGTTGATGGTGAGGAAAGTAGGACTTATTGATATCATATATCTAAGGAGCTCTTCCGATCTAGAATAGCCAATGGCACTATAGTGTATGCATAAAAAGTTCTCAACATAATCAATTTGATTGATCAATTAGACAACCGGTTTTGTCATGGATAGAGAGTTGAGCCAAGATTTGATCTTGCACTCACTCCCTGACTCCTTTCACAATTGTTGTGAATTTTCATATGAACAAGCTAGATACCGCCTTCACCGATTTGCTTATCATGTTGAAAATGTTGAGAGTCACTTTCCAAACCAAGAAAGACCGAGTCTTCTTGGTAGGGGCCAAAGGATCTTCCGAAAAGAAGAACGATTCAAAGAAGGTAAAATGTAAAGGCGTAAAAAGGATAATAAGAACAAAACCGATACGGATAGTGAAGGAGTTTGCTTCCAATTGCAATAAGCCCGGACACTTTGGAAAGAAATTACGAAGCATCTTGCGTTAGCTAACCAAAGAAGCTTAATGAAGTTTCTATTTACAAATACAATTTTGTTCAAGATTTAAAATAAATTTTTCTTTAAGTTAAGATTACTTGGATATTGGATATCGACTTTGGTTATCATAAATATAGATTTATGAAGGGACCAAGCGTAAGTAAAAGCTAAACAAATATAAGTAATCCTATATGCGGAAATGTAGCAAAGGTTGCCATATTAGCCATAGAAACTTATAGTTTAGCAATGCTACGACACAAATCTATTAAGTCAATAAGTTGTTATTGTATTCTAGTTCTTGTTAAAAAAAAATTTATTTCCATTTTATTGTTGGACAATGAAATCTTTGGTATTATAATTATGAACAATTGTTGTTCGCTTTATAATAATAATGTTTTGTATAGAATCGAATATTACTTAATAAATTTTGTATACTTGACTTACATGAAAATAATTTTGCATATTGAACAAACTAGTATAAGAAAAGGAGATAATCATTCAAAGAGTTGAATGTGTGTATTTGCTGAAATACAAGTATGAATTATTTGAAAGGTTCAAGGATTCAGAAGTGAAACAAATTGACAAAGTATTAAGATTCATTGATTAGATCAAGGAATAAATATTTGTGCAATAAGTTTTTAGATCATCTCAAATGGTTTTCTCACAATGGACGCCTCCAGATACGCAATAATTGATTGATGTATCTGAAAGGAAAAATCGTTCCTTGTTGGACATGGTACGGTCCATAATGATTTTACCGACATTTCAGTATCCCTCTAGGGACATGTCCTAGAAATAGCTGCATATCTACGAAAAAGGTAACCTCAAAATCCGGCCCCAAGACTCCATAAAAGTTATGGACAGGGAGGATTCCTAATCTTAAGTATGTTAAGATAAGGGGTTGTCCAACTTATGTGAAAAGGTTTCAAAGGATAAGTTTGGTATAAGATTTGACAAGTAGGCGGTGGATTCAAGTTGAACGCGAAAAGGATTGGAGGTGAACTTGTACCTGAGGAAGCTCAAATCTTCAAGGGTATGATTCTTGTTCTTCATTTTTCGTTTAATTAATAATTGTACATAAAGGGTGATCCGGGTATATGGTTTGTAAAATTTTAAAACTCGATTTTCCACGCTTCCGCTTATTTTGCAATTTGATTGCGTTTCATGAATATTACAAACCTAACACGTAGTGGCATGGATAATTTGTGGTCGTGATACTAATGAATACACGATTATCTTTGGTCGTAGTGCATGGATAATTTGTGGTCGTGATACTAATGAATACACGATTATCTTTGGTCGTAGTCATGGATAATTTGTGGTCGCGGATACTAATGAATACACGATTATCTTTGTCAGTAGTGCATGGATAATTCGTGGTCGTGATACTAATGAATATCCTTGCCTATAGTGCGTGGATGATTCGATGATATGGATTAATTATTGAGTTGAGTATCGTGATGAAATATTAATTCATGGATGTAAAAAGTCATCTTTTGGTAGTAGTGCATTGATAGACTTGGTATGATTATGACCAAGGATTATTCGGTATAATCATGATCAGATTGAAAACACGAATATCCTTGGCCAAGAGTGCATGGATAATTCGTGGTCGTGATACTATTGTAAAGTCTGCGTCTCAAAGATTATTGGTTTTACTGATTTGTATATCTTTGGCACAGAAGCAAAATGAATTGTTAAATGAATATCTTTGGTAGGATTGCGAAGATGAATTTAATATTTTTAACGATAAAGGTATTCGGTATCCTCACCTCTTTATCATATCAGTATCGCACCTAATTTCGAGGGCGAAATTTCATAAGAAGTGGAGGTTGTAAGACCCCGCCTTTTATAAATAAAGATGAATTTTTTATAAATATTATTTTTGAATATTATGGAATAAATTTGATATAATGTTATAGTTGTGTGGTAATATTTATAAATTTTGCAAAGTAAAATATTCGTTTGGTCTGGGAATATTCTTTTTGTCTTGGGAATATTAAATGACTACTCAATCATTAGTGGACCCCATTAACGGAAGTATTGTCGTAGTTAGAAAACGACAAAATTATTTTTCTATAAAAAAATAACTACAGAGGTATTACCGTTAAAACCGTTGAACTACCCTAGTAAAAGAAAGCGAATACGTCAGAGTAGTTGTATAAGAAGCACGATATTGATTATTGATGCTTACGTGAGAAGTCACTCACCTATGCTTTCAATTATTGCTACAATAATTGTTTGATCATATCTCTTATATTATCGATTCAATTATTGTCACAAAGATCATCCGTATAATATGTTATAGTATTAAATTATTACTTGAGACGACAAGTTATAAATGATTAATAATTGTTGAAAGATTAAATATGTGTTGATTAAAATAAAATGATTTGTGGTAATATTTATTCAATCCTTGATGTATATAAAGAGTCTCAATTATGAGACGTTTGTGGTAAGTTTGATTATTTTATGGGGGCCCATATGTCATCATCTAAGAGTCCTTCACAATAGTAATTACCTTTGTGAATAGTAATTACCTTCGTCATAGTATTTACCTTCGTCAATAGTAATTACCTTTGTGAATAGTAATTACCTTTGTGAATAGTAATTACCTTCGTCGATAGTATTTACCTTCGTCAATAGTAATTACCTTCTTCAATAGTAATTACCTTCAATCAATAGTAATTACCTTCGTCAATAGTAATTACCCTTCATGAAATAGTAGTTGTCCCTTCAATATTACGAAGAGTTAACTCGCCTCTTGATGTTCCAAGGTTAATTACCCCTTCATGAAATAGTAGTTGTCTCTTCAATATTACGAGAGTCATTTTGACCCTTCGTTAAGACTCAAGAGCCACCCTCGGTTTTTCTATAAATAAAAGCTCATTCCTTCATTATTTCTTTACTTAATTCAATTTGAACTCTACAGAGAGAAAACTATAGAGAGAGAAGAAAAGTATTTTCTTACTTCACTTTTCCAATATTCACTTCTTCTAGGTAGGGAATATTATTTGTTGTACTTTCTGTAAGGGGTGTTATTCTTTCTTATTCATGAAGAGAACTTTTGTTATTCCATTCTTTATTATTACATTGGAATAACTTTGTAAAAGTGGCATACCCTATACATAACCTCAGTATACATGCCAGATACCCTATACTTGGTGAAATCCTTATGTTATTCCATTCTTATTTATTCTCATTGGAATAACTCGTATATACGCAGAATCCCTATACTTGGTGTTCTTCTTCTTTATTCCATTCTTTATTATTACATTGGAATAACTTTTGTAATGTGGTTTACCCTATACTTGGTGACATTCTTCTATTATTCGCTGGAACATCCTCGTCTGTGTTTTTACACCGGACCGGTTCCGCCTTTTTATTATTATTCTCGTTGGAACATCCTCGTCTGCATGCGTTTCTGTAGAACTTGGTTCCGTTATTTATTATTTTGTTGGAATAACTCGCCTGTGCGGGCTACATCGCATGCGTGGTGATTTCTTTTGTTATTCCATTCTTTATTATACCCAAATTGGTTAAAACTTTGACTTCTATACTCCATGAATTTAGTGGAATATCCTTGATATTTGCGCTTCATCCAATATTTTTAATGAAAATATTTTTTACGAGCATTCTTGAATTTTACTCTCTACAAAGCGAAAGATCATGTTGACAATTTGGACGTTATTAGTTCTGAATAAATTAATTCTGAACTTGTTTTATTGAATTATTATGTCATTGTCATCATCCTCATGTTATATTATGTTATCTTTGGCTTACGTGCATAGATGAACTTAGTATGATTATGACCAGGATCATTCGGTATAATCATGGCTTGATATAAATGACGTGACAAAAGTCCTCGGTGGCTCTGTAATGCGATTGATGGATAGTTTTTGGTATGATTATGACCGAGGGTGATTCGGTATAGTCATGCGACCATTGATAATTTGATGAAAATCCTTGATCGTAGTACGAGGATGATTAGATATTGTGGTTTATTCATTAAACCGAGTCTTAGTGATAAAAATTGATGAAAACCTTTTAAACCTAAAAGATAGTAGACTTTATTTTCTACTTGACTCTTTTAATGGATTAAATATTCCGTTGCTTAGCTCAACCGGTTGTCTATTGTATTTTATCGGTTTAACATTGTTGAAGACTATTGATAATTTATTCGCATTATCTTAGTTATAATATTTCTTCTTGGGCTAGTTGAGCTCACCCTTTTCTTTCACCGTTCTCTTCGGAAATGAGAATATAAATTGGGACGAGTCGGGGAAACGAGTGATGGTCCCGAAGATAGCATTAGTAGTCTTCACCTGCTACATTAAATAGTGTGACAATAAATGTAATGAGGACTCCTTGAGTATGGATATTGTCTAAATGACAATATTCCTATTAGAACTCTCAGTTTATGTATTGTCGTATGTTACACGACAGATGTATAATTAAGTTTATATTTGAATTTATGTACCATGTAAGTGGCGACCCAAGATGGGTGACGTATACCTAATTTTGGGGGCGTCACAGTTGGTATCAAAGCTTAGGGATATGATCCCTGGCTGAGATGTGAGATAAGAACTAGGAGGGGAGAGACGGGGAATTCCTTGCTAAGTATGAGCTACCTAAATTTATTTGGTATTTAATTGGCTCATCGAGATATAGGATAATATGTGATAAGTTAATTAACACTTGTTTTGTGACAAAGTTTGAGAATGACATCCTAAAATCTTTGAGATAAACAATGAAGCACACGAGAGTGTTGATTCAAATTTCAAACAAAAGGTAACGACCAACAATCGATAATAATCATCTTTGGTGGCAACGGCTATCAAAACAATGATAACCATCGTGTGGAAATTATCATGCTAAGAATGGTAACCACTTTCGGTGGTAATCATGGCAAAGATAATAAAGTGAAAATTGCAAGAAGAGAAGGTTATTTAGCTCAATTTTGTTGTGCACCAAAAGTCAAGTCTAGGCTGGGGACGCTGGCAATCAAGGTGGATATGGACAAAACAAAGTCGTTGGTTTTAGGATGTGCATTTCTCATGACTTCTCAAAAGCGAGTAAACCGAACGAAGTTAGTACGCGGGTTAGTTAATTATAAATCATGAAGTCTATACCTTATAAGATATCGGTTCTACCCATTATTTTATCTCTCTTACTTGCGTTCAACGCTTAAATTTGACTCGGAGAAGTTAAACTTTGACTTATTAGTTGAAACTTCGTTAGTAGGAGCCTTCGTTACGCTCTTATTTTTAAATCTTGTTTGATTCAAATAAACACTTTCACGTTACCTGTCGATCTTATCTTTTTGAAAATACTTGCCTTTGATGTGATTTTAGGAATCAATTGGTTAACTACTCATCATGTTTTTCGTAAGGTTGTTAGCTTTTATATTCATAACCAACCTGTTGTGCGAATTCCATAAGGAGGGGAGATTGTGAGACCCCAGATTTTATCAATAAAGATTTAAATTTTGTCGAAATAATTTTTTAATATTATGGTGTGAATTTGAGATAATATTATAGTTGTGGGTAGTATTTATAAATTTTGCAAAGTATGCAAGTGGTTATATTATATTCGATTGGTCGGGGAAATATTCGGTTTAAGCGGGGAAAATTAATACAATACTCAATCATTGGTGGACCCCATAAATGTAATTATTGTCGGATTGAGAAAAAACGACAAAAATATTTTATTGAAATAACGACGGAAGTTTTACTGCTTGATCTTCGTTGAACTACTTTCGGTAGTAAAAATACGATGTCAGGGTCGTTATAAGTAGTACACACCTGGTATTGATTATCGATGCTTATGTGAGAAGTCACTCAGGTTTGATTCCATTATTGTCGATTAATAATATGAATTATTATAGCGATAATGACGTTTTTGTTTTATTCAGTATTATTAACGTAATAAAATGTAAACATCTTTTTATATAAAATGTAATACTTTATTAAAGTTATTCTATAAATAGAATATATTATATTTTATTATGCATAGTGTTGCATAGTGTTTTGCATAGTGTTGCATAGTATTTGCATAGTAAAATATTTTATATAAATAGAATATATGATATTTTATTTAAAAGATTTTGCTTTAATTATGGACCGTCGATTAAAGTAAATCAATGGACCGCTCATGGATTAATTACTATGCATTCTATTTTCCTATAAATAAGCTCATTCCTTCATTATTTTCTTTTAATTCACCTAAACTCTAGAGAGAGAAATTATAGAGAGAAGCTATAGAGAGAAAATCTATAGAGAGAAAGAAGAAGAGTATTCTCGTACTTCACTACTTTGATATCCAATTGTCTTTTTACTACGGTAAGGGGTATTATTTGTTGTACTTCGTAAGTGGGTGTTATTCTTTCTTATTCATGAAGAGAACTTCATTATTCCATTCATTATTATTCTCATTGAATAACTTTGTAAAAGTGGCATACCCTATACAATACACATATGGCATACCCTATATTTGGTGAAATCCTTATATTATTCCATTCTTATTTATTCTGTTGAATAACTCAGTGTACGCTGTGAATCCCTATACTTGGTGATCTTCTTCTCGTTATTCCATTCTTTATTATTCATTGGAATATCACATGCGTGTGTTTTACAATTTGACCGGTTCCATTGTTTATTATTCCGCATTTATTATTCTCGTTGTAATATCCTCATCATGTGTTTTACACCGACTTCGGTTCCATTGTTTATTATTCAAAGATTTATTATTCTGTTGGATCATCACGCTTGCGTGAATTTCACGACTGTTCCGTTATTATTATTCTATTGAATAACTTTTATACATCAAGTACCGCATGCACGGTGATTTCTTTTGTTATTCCATTCTTTATTATACCCAATTGGTTAAAACTTTGACTTCTATACTCCATGAAATTAGTAGAATATCCTTGATATTTGCGTTTCTTCCAAATCTTTTCATGGAAATATTCTTCCCGATCATTCTCGAAATTTTACTCTACAAGATCATCGTTGACAATTTAGACAATAGTAGTTCTTGACAAATTAATTCTTGAACTTGTTTTATTGAATTCTTATATCATTGTCATCATCCTCATGTTTATATTATGTTGAAAGTCATCTCGTATTCAGAAGTATGCATAGATGGACTTGGTATGATTATGACCAGAATTATTCTTGTAATCATGGCCAATCCGTAATGTTATAAATGATGTGGTAAAAGTCCTCATTGGCCCGTAGTGCATTGATGGACAGTTGGTTGCATGATCATGACCATTAATGAATACACAAATATTCTTGGCCCATAGTGCATGGATAATTGTGGTCGTGATACTAAAGAATATCCTTGGCCGTAGTGCAGGGGAGATTCGATGATGTGGAATATTTATTAAGGTGAGTCTCAAATAATAAATAAATGATGAAAATCTTTTAATCATAAAAGATAGTAGATTTTATTTTCTACTTGACTCTTTTAATGGATTGCTTGTTCCGCTGCAGTTAAACTTGATGTCTATTATATTTTATCAATTTAACATTGTTGGAGACTAATGATAATTTATTCTGCATTATCTTAGTCATAATATTTCTTACTGGGCTAGTTGAGCTCACCCTTTCTTTCACTGTTTTTTTCAGGAAATGAGAATATAGTTGGGACGAGTCGGGGAATGGAGTGATGGTCCAAAGGATAGCATTAGTAGTCCTCACTATTCTGTGAAATAGTGTGATAATAATTGTAATGAGAACTCCTTTTGAGTTTGTATAATCTCTAGTAGACAATATTTGTATTCAAACTCATAGTTTATGTTTTGTCGTATTGTACACACATAAACAGTATTAGTAAGTTGTATTTGAATTCTGTACCATGTATCTGGCGACCCAAGATGGGTGATGTATACCTAATTTTGGGGGCGTCACAGAAAAGGTGAGAGGAAATCCACACGACTACTCATTCATCCCATCATGGTTACACATGCTGAAGAAAACAAATCCAGGTAACACTTTAAAAACATTTATTGGTTTTACAGCATTAGACAATAACCAATATGATGTTCCACAGTAACCAAGATATCATTACACGATAGAATGTTACCAATGTAAATTGTTTATTGATTAATATTGTATTGGTTACCTTCATGCAACATGCTGGTTACTGTATAATGCATTGGTTATCAAACATGTGGTTACCAAGCATTAGTCAGTAATATTATTCAATAACCAAAATAGCATTAGTCAGTAACCAATTAAGCATTATACAGTAAACAATAAACTATTACACAGTAACCAATACACCTTTAGACAATATGCATGTTTAGTTATTAAATCTTTAGACCATTTGTATGCGGTTATTATACATGTTTGGTTACCTTAATACGCATGTTTAGTTACTAAATGTAATATACAAGTTGTATACCATTAACCACATGAACGGTTACCGATTACTAGTGATTTGGATACAAATATACTACTTGTAATTCTAATGATAGTCTTTGATGTTTTATATC